>JANRMT010062817.1:25866842-25908898 GCA_026402145.1 Polypterus bichir lapradei
CATGAGCACCCGAAAGCACTCCGGGTGTCCCTGGTATTTCTTCCGCCAGCACCTCCGGGTGTGGCAGAAGTGCTGACGTCCAGGGCTCCACAGTCGTCAGGACATCCCCAGGCGGTGGCCACGGGCCTCTATAGGGTTGAACTTCCAGTCTCAGTTCCCATGGCCCCCATACAAACCAGGGCAGCTGCCTTTTTGTGGTCCGGGGTAGGTGTAGTCCCTCTCCCAGTCCTTCTAGGTATCCCGGCTGGGCACAGGCGCCCACCACACTGTTCTTCAATTACCTGATGTACTATGGCCGGTTGACAATGGAGGAGATTAAAATTATACAAGAGAAAGTCAAAAACAAAGTCACAGAGTCCTGGAGAGCTCGGCCATCTGGCCGCATACCCGCTCCTGGGTTTTCTATAATGGAGTCTGTGCTGCCCGCCCAGTCTGTTGAGAGACTCTTTCCATTTGACGATTCCAATGCTCCTTAATCCAAGACGTCTTTTCTTTGCCTGGCAGTAGAGCAGTGGTACCAAATGCCACATCCAGACACCAAGAAGAGAATCAGAATAGAGGAGGAGGGTTAGTCACAGTTTAAAAACATTGTGATAACTTATATTTTTGTTCAAATGACTAACAAACAGATGCAAATATGCACAGATAATCAGCAGCTCTAGTCAGGGTATGTCAGACTAAAATGGTGAGTCTTCAGGCTAATTTAAAAGCAGAGACTGAAATGGCAGTTCTTATATAAGCAGGCAGACCATTCTACAACTTTTGGCCCTGTGACTAAAAGCTCGGCCTACCACTGTTATTTTATTAATCAAATGAATGACCATTTCTTTCAGTTCTCATCAGCTTTTTTCACCTTCAAAAATGCAGCATTATTTTCAGTTTTTGAAAAGTATGTATTTTTCTTAACAAAGCGAGTTAATCTTAATCAGTACTAGGGGCCTTCGCCCCCTGCTCGCTTCGCTCGCCAACCCACATGTTTGGTTTTCTGAATACACACTTATAAGATTTTTTTTCTTTGAATTGTTGCTATTTCATTAGTTTCACTTTCATTTCAGAACTTCTGTAAAAACAATTTTTGGAATCTTTTGAGTCCCAACGTGCTGAATCTTTTAAATGAGGTCTGTGAGACTTGTGTTTAATGACTTTGTACCATAATTCAAGAGAGGTTTCTCTGTTTCGAATTTCAGCACAGACAAAACGATCCACATCATCAGCAGTTAATAATTGTTTTTGCAAAGTAACCAATAAATGTATGTGAGGTAAACCACGTTTTTGAAATTCTCTGACTTAAACTAATTTCTTTTTGTTTGTGTCAATGCAATCTGTGCTATCTTTTTTTTGATACTGTAGCGATTGACGTAATAAAAGTTCTACTTTAACAATCGCTGACCGCGTAACCCCAAACACAACTTTCTAGCACCCTCTCCAACCCCTCCTCCCACGGGTCTCACCTCCCCCTTACCGCATCAGTCAATACCCCGCTATCAGTCTGCCGTGGTGCACCCTGTCCTCCCTCGAATGGACCTAACAGTCACTTAAAGCCTTGGCTGGGACGCTACAATACTTTCGACTGTTACTGCTTTCATATTCTCTACCTTTCTCTGCATGTGTATCACGCCTTGGGTCTCTTTTCTCCGCACTGCTCTTTCTTCTTTGCTGAGAGCACAGGATCTGAGTGTGCCACGTGACTTTACATGACTGAATGTTTTGCTGGCTGTCTGTGCTCTTATTTGATGAGAAGGACGTGTCTTTCAAGAATCTCATGTTCCACGTCCCCGCAAGACGGCCCTGGGACAATCTCTTGGCCCCAAGTCTCATGTTTACGGTCCTCGCAAGATGCTCCGTGGCCAGTCTTTTTTGTCTCACGGGTCTTTAAAATGTCTTTCGAGAACTTCCGAGAAGATCACGTATCGACGCCTTGCTTTTCCATTCCAGGATTTTTTTTTATATATAGAGAGATATAAATGTATGTTTCTTTCTCTGGGCGCGCTAGTTTGCCTTTTCATATGTGGCGACCCACATGCAAGTACAAATCTTTCTGTATAACATGCTCTATTTCCTAAACACAATGCTTGAAAGGGTTTTCTGTAAAAGAGTAATACTGGAAGTGCTTTCAAGCAGGTGGCGCAGTGGAAGTGCTGCTGCTTTGCAGTAAGAAGACTGTGCATTCGCTTCCTGGGTCCTCCCTGTGTGAAGAGCGCTTTGAGTAGTGAGAAAAGAGCTATATAAATGTAAAGAATTATTATTAGAAAGAATTGTTATTTAAAATAGACTGTTTTGCACAGTTATTTATGAAGGTGTTTTCCCACCACAGGAACTTTTTATTTCAGGAACCATTGAGTTCCTGTACTGTGTTGCCCCTGGCACAACAGGAAATTGATGCAAAATATGTGACGTGCAAAGAAGAGTGATGTGGTGTGAAATTAAGAACATTCAGGAGTTCATAGGGGACCCCTTACCCAACATTTATTGCTTCTATATGGTGCATAGTGTGGCTCACCAGGGAGTCAGCTAAGAAGAGTAATTTGATGCGGCGCAATCAGGAGTTCACAGCAGAGATTAATCAATGCGGTCCTTGACGCGGCACACCAGAGGAGCAACTATGTATAGTGATACGGTGTAAAGTGCAGTGCGATTTGGAGTTAATGTGGGTCTTCCCCACCATATTGCTTGAAAATGATTGTTACTTCACAGGGGAGGTCATTGCTTCAATGCGGTCCTTGGCGTGCCGCACAAGGGAGGCGACTATGAAGAGTGATGTAGTGCAAAGTGTGGCATGATCAGGAATTCACAGGGGACCCCCACACCTTATTGTTTCAAAGTGATTGTGACTTTACATGTGTGAAGAAACACACGCAGAGATGGCATCCCAGCCAGGATTGATTTTAATCCTTTAACTGTTGGGGAGACCGATATAATAGAACGATGGAGGGAGGCTCGGTTCCAGAAATATATGCCTCCCCAAAGCGCCAGATGGCGCTTATGAGGTCCATGGGTAGCACCAGAGGGCACTACTGGGAGTTACACAACCAGCTTAAATGCACTTCTGATTGACCAATTAGTACGTCCATCAGGTTATGCCCTGGCACCGAAAGTACTCCCGGGTCCAAGATAAAAGTAACCACTCGATGTCATATGATCAAGTCGGAGTCAGGAGGAAGAGGGTAACGCTTAAGGGAGGAAGAGGAGTCTAAAGAAGAATAGAGAAAGAAGAGAAATCCTGGTTGTTGTGTTTTCTCTTTGTGAACGAAGGTATTGTGGATAATAAATCTCCTGTATTTGAACCCGTGACTGTGTGTGTGTCATTTGTGTCTGGGGTTCGGGGCTCTGTGGCACTCTGTCTTCCACACAGGGGAGGTTGTTGTTTCAAAGTGGTATATGGCATGGCGTATCAGGGAGACGGCTATGACGAGTGATGCAGTGTAAAGGGCAGCTTTGCCTTTCAGCTTTCCCAGAATGCACTTCGCTCCTTTCCAGCTTGACAGTTGTTTCAGGCCTCCACCATTACCTGAAATCTGTAAAATCTTTAAAAGGTTAAAGCATCTCCTTACTTGTATCCATCACCTGTCTGGTTTTGTAGCACAGTGTGCTCATGAATCGATGCCCACCACCACTAAGTAATTGTCACAAACGGCTTCTAAGGGTCCCCATACTTTGCAGGGGAGTCTTGATCTGCTGGGCAGCCCTACTGTACAGTTTTGTGCCATCATTGAACAATTTCCCAAATGAGATTTTCAGAGATAGTTGTCTTTTTCTGTTCTGAAATATATTTGTCCACTTCTTTGGATTTAAAACCCAGTGTAACAGAACACAACTCATTGATACAAATAAAAATAACATATCAAGAATATTAGTATGCTTTGAAAGCAATACATGCAACTCAACGAATACAGTTTTTACCTCCTCCCCAACTCTATTTCTAATATAGCTCCTACCCTGTCTTCTTTCATTTTTTTCTTCTTTTCAGATACCGTAGATCCCGGAATACAAGCCGAGAATTTCGTCCTAGATTTTTGGCTTGGAGTTTGGGGTTCGGTTTATACAACGAGTATCATTTCAGATTCCAGATTTCCAGCGCAATGCCGGTTTTGCCGATGAATACGGAAGTAAATAATGACGAAACCACAGAGCCATCTTTCAGATGAAGAAGTAACTTTGCATGCCGGTACTTTAAATTAAATAAAGAATTTATTAAAAAAAGTGTTTTAGTTGTTGATTTTATTAATAAAATTTATAATAAATTATCGGGAAGTTTAAAATAAAATTTATTTTGATTCACGATCCACATCTTGCGTTACGAAACGGATGCGGTCACGTGTATCCGCTTGCGCGATTGTAAACAAACAACCGAGAGCGTTAGTAGCGTCAGTCGGAGTCCAGATACATGTGTTTGTGGATGTAATTTCGAAACGAAGATGGTCATTGTGTGGAAATATCTCCTCCTCCCTTCCTGCAGCCCAAAGATGTCAAATTAAATGGTGAGTACAGTATGAAATTGTTTCTAGAATAGATTGCCTTTTACTGTCTATACGCATCTACAATGAGATTAAAAGCAGCTCCTTCAGTGCAGAAAAAAGTTCTGTATAGGGCTTGTATGGTTGTTTTTTAGCCTTAGCATAACGCCGTATCTGCGGCCCCGCTTCTGCTTTCTTTCCCTCCTCCGTCTGTGTCGTCTCCTAGACCCGACAACAAACCACGGAGAGCCCGCTGGTCTCGCTATGTTGTCTGGGATGTTGTGCGTGTGATGAAAAACACTCGAAACAGATGTCTGGCTCTGGACACCGATGTCTATAAGGTTCTGAATGGTGTAGCGGATGTTCGCCGAACCGATCGTGCACAAACAAGGACAAAAAAAAGTACAAAAACAACAAAAAAGTGCACTGAAAAGGAGAGCCCTGAGCCGCTGCGCGCCGCCATGCTCCTAGCCTAATCGAAGTAGGCTAGGCACTTTTTATAACTTTTTGGTTAGTACATTAGAAAAAATATTGGTGTTTTTTTTATTATGAAAAGGTTAAGTAAGTGTTGTAGTGGGAGGTTTGGAACGCATTATGGGTTAGCCTTTGCGAACGAATTAAGTTCGTAAGTCAAGGGTCCACTGTATTGCGTATTTAAGTTAATCAAATTTATAACAATTCTCCGGAAATCCACCCGCCGATGTACCGTATTTGCGTATATAGTTTCAACACAAAGGTTCCAATTTACCAAACTTCTCTGCAATCACTTCCTAGTTTCCATCAAAAATGCCGGCAGTCTCAAATTCTCGCCGATAAACATTATAAATATACCCGAAGAGACACTTTTAAGGAAATTTAGAAAATTTTGCTTGGTAAATACCGGTCATCGGCAAATACATGTAATTTAGTCGGTAGAGAAGGGGATCGGCTAATATACCGGGTCGGCTTGTATTCCGGGATCTACGGTATTCAAAAGATGCCTTACATTTAAATATAAAAGATGATGGATTCATACTTATTAGCCTTGATTGCACCTGCAATATTTATAGACTAGGATGATTTTTGCCACATTTAACACTGGTCTGAGGAACAAAGCAGTCTAAGCAATCTTATTAATTACTGTTTAATTTTGTAGTGCTGCTCATAACGACTAAATTCTGTTGGTTTGGACCTCTGCTCTGTTCTTTAAAAATCACTAAATAATCCAGTTTTGAATTTCGCCTTTGTCATTGATTAATAAGAAAGCTTAACCTGCTTAGGCCAAGTAAGTTATGTCATCATTTGTACAGATCAACACAACACAGTGCATTTTGTCAATGAGAGTTTTGCAATATCTGTAACTGGAGTAGTAGAGAAAAGCAAATCGTTCAGCGTAAGTTGCTTAGACGTTCAAAAAGCCTTTGATGCGGTTCAGCACTGCAGATTAATTCTAAAACTAGAAGCCTTAGGGATCAGAGGTAATTTACAAAACTGGATTTCAAGCTGGTGTTTTGACCAAAGAGTACACAGCATCAGTGTCAGTGTTACATTAACTCTTACATTGCTAAATAAACTGTAAAAGGTGTGTATATGCACTAGGAAGAGGCTATTTTTCCCATAAGTACACTCTTAAGTGTTAATTTGACACTGTAATGGTGTGTGAACTGGTAGGAGGGAATAAGGAGAGGTCATCTTTTGAGTTTTCCTGATGTCTGACCTTGGACTGTTAATCTTTCTAATGTATGGTGTGCAAAGACAGCCCCCGGGCACAGACAGACAGACACCAAATGTCCCAAAACACACACGTTTATTATTCAATGTAATAAACAGCACCACAATGCCTAAATCTACCAGTCTCTTCAGTCTCTCAGTACTTCTGCCGCCTTTACTCCTCTCCTCCCAAGCTTTATCTTCTTCTCCCCAACTCCGGCTCGTCTACTGGAGGGAGGCGGCCTCTTTTATAACAACCCAGATGTGCTCCAGGTGCTCTGTGATGATCTTCCAGCAGCACTTCCTGGTGTGGCGGAAGTGCCGCATGAGCACCCAGAAGCACTCTGGGTGTCCCTGGAATTCCTTCCGGCATCACTTCCAAGTGTGATGGAAGTACTGCCATCCAGGGTTCCATAAACGTCCAGGCACCCCCTGGCAGTGGCCACAGGCCCCAACAGGGATGAGCTTCCAAACTCTGATCCTGTAGCCCCCATGCAGACCAGGGCGGCTGCCCTCTCGTGGCCCGGGGAGGTATTGGCCCTCTCCTAGTTCTTCCGCCACAATGGTAATTACAAGAATTTAGATATAGTAAGTAAACTTGTGAAATTTGTCAATGCTGCCTGTTTTATCAAGTTATTAGATCTCCTATGACATGCACCTAACACGAAAGGCACCAACTAATCTCTTAGGTTCTTTCATTAATGGGGGATAGGAAGAAATGTCCGGACCAGCTGTACAGCTGTTACCTGTACCCTCTGACCTGCCTCACTGTCAATATTGCACCCCACACATTCAGTTCTGGGGACCTTCTAATAGCAGGCTGCTTCACTCCTTTACTTCAAACCAGTTTACTACCAATAGCGGGCTTCACAAGAGCATCGTCTCATGCTCTTAAGGGATCGCAACTAGACACGGAAGGAACAATCCTTCTCCTTGGCTATTCTAATTGCAATCAGACAAAGAGACGCTGGTTTTTGTCACATTTCACCCAGGATTCATTCTTTGCCAGGGTTTCAAATGCCGTTTTTATGTCTTTTTTGTTCATATTTGATTCCTTTGTTTATGTTAATATTGTTGGTTATTCTGTTTCTATGTATCTATGTATCTTCTGTTATGTTTTGTGTGTTTTGTGAATGGTCCCCCAAGAGGAGGGGCCACCTGCCTATTTTTGTCAAGAGACTGCCCTCATCCCTATAAAGGCTGAAGAAAGCCCACAGTCCCTTGCGGTTCATTGAGAAGTTTTGTTGGTTTAGTGATTATACTGTGTGTTTTGTCATCTACTAGATTTATGTGACCTTTTGCTCTGTTTTTTTACTTTGCCTCTTGGATTTCAGATTGGAGGTTTGTTTGCTTTTAAGATTGAGTTTTGAAGACACTGCCATCTCTGCCTTTGTGCTACATTCAGCTTATTTTTGTTAACAGAGCTTTTTGAAAAAAATAAATCTTTTTTTTATAAAGATTCTTAGTTACCTTTGTGTGACTAGCTGTATTTTAAAGTTTTTACCCCCTCTAGTGGGCATTTTGTGTGCTTGGGAAATCTTTAGTTCATTGGTGAGCAATGTCGGTCCTGGAGGGCTGCAGGTTTGTGTTCCAACCCAGTTGGTGTCAGTTATTGCCATATTGATCAAGTGACATATTTCTGCTTCATTTTAGTGGTCTCGCTTGTTAAGTTTCCTCACCCTTAACTGCCTTTTATGGTCTTAAACAGCTGCATTTACTGTTTTGATGGCATCTTCATAGCAGTAAGGTATACATGACAAAAGTTAGATGGAGAACTGCTGGCTCCTGTTTCCATTTACACTGATGTGGATTCATCATGCAGTGTTTGGTTTAATAAACCACTTAATAGAAAAATGTGACAGACTGAAAAGTATCCATTTTAGGTTTCAAATCATTTAGGTGATATCCTAAGGAAAAATATCTACGATATAAGAACCTTACATTGGAGACTAAGTCGCCATAAAATTCAGTAAGGTCTGAGATTGGCCAGGATTGGTTTCTAATTAAGCAAATGGGTTGGAACGAAAACATGCAACCACTGCGGCCCTCCAGGACTGACATTGCCCACCCCTGTTTTAGTTCATAACACTTTTAAGCGTTCACCTAAAACCAATAGCACCCAGTATAAGCAGTACAATGCATTATACAACCTTGGTTAAAGGAAAACTCCACCCAAAAATGATATACTTTTTAGTATATTACTTATCTAATGCACGTCGTAGTGGTGACCAAGAAATGTTTTCCTGTGGGATGGAGGACATAACACATAATACTACCAGTGCTGTACAACAGACAATGTGAAAAACACCCATGGAAAAAAGAAAAAATAATAATGTTTATTTGCTAAAATATTGTTAAATAAGTTTGACCAGGATTATCACTTTGCACTTAAACAGGAAACCAGGAGCATCTTGAAATGAAGACAGGACTCTTGACCAATGGATGAGTGAGAGAGGCATAGAGTAGAGTAGTAGACATTAGAATTTTGTGGGCCTTTAAGGCTTGACACAATGTTATTTTTGGGAAATTAGGTAAATGGAATTGATGAATTTGTTGTGTTGAATGTCCTGTTTTCTTGATGTTGTTTTAATTTTTTAAAGTTCTAAGGTGAACACTGCATGGAGGGCAGAACAGGTCACTCATTTAGGCAGGAGATTATTGAAGCCAACAAGTGAAAATTCAACTGGCATTTCAATAATTTATCCATAGAAGTTACTATCTGTCACTACCAAAAGTCCTGAGTTGATATTAAATCATGTACTTTAATATTTACTTATATTATTTTTTTGCTTTTGCTTTTAAAATTATGCATGAACAGACTGCTGTATTACAAAGCCAGTTGTGAGACAGCTTAATTTACGGAGGTGCTAACTAACAGTGGCTAAATCTGTCGAGTGCACGATGCAGTTCAGCAATCTGTGTGTCTCCCTCTACAGGTGAACCAGGGGAATGTCCCAGGCATCGAGAGTGCATTCTTGGCCATGGACACAGAAGAGGGAGTGGAGGTGGTATGGATTGAGGTCCTGTTCTCCGATAAGAAGGTTTTCAAAGCGCATGAGGTAAAATAAAAAAATACAAATATATTTTTTTTGTGATGGTTGGTATACTAGGATTTCCATTCTTGGGGGTTTGTCATATGTATTTTGATTTTTGTTACCCAGCCTACCAGAGAACCCTGTAGTGGGAAAAGAGCATTCAGAAAATGAATGTCTAGATGAATCAAATTTTTTACTTATAAGTGTAAAAGGAAAAAGAATCCTGTTGCTTGTGGTCATAGAAGGAAACAAGCCAGACCCCTGAATGAGGGCTTGTATGCTGCTAAATATTTTTGTTACAGTCTAAAGTGTTAGTAATGCCACCTCCTGGTTCAAAGCCTGAACCAGATACTTGGTGCACATCCTCCATGTGTCCATGTGGGTTATTCTCTGGGTTGTTTAGATTTATCCCAAAGACATGCATAGCACATTACAACATTCTGAAGCCCACTTCGTCAGTCGGGATGGTGAATAATGATAATGCATTACTGTAGACAGGTGCATTCTTTTTAAAGCTATTATTGGGCATCACATTTCAAAACCATTGATATTAACATGGAGTTTCCATGTTTGCAGCTACAACAGCCTCCACTTATCTGGGAAGGCTTTCCACGAGATTTTGGAGTGTGTCAGTGGGAATTTGTGTCCATTCAGCATTTGGGGGGTCAAGTAATGCTGTTGGACAAGAAGACCTTGCAACTGGCATTCCCATTCATCCCAAAGGTGTTGAGGTCAGAGCTACTGTGTGTGTCGAGTTCCTTAGTGTCTTTATTATTTGCTGGAACACAAAATATCTTTTCTCAAACTGTTGCAACTAAGTTGGAAGCATGCAATTGTTTAAAATGTCTTTGTGTGCTGTAGAATTTTAAAGTACCCTTCATTGGACTTAATGGGCCAAGCCCAAACCCAGCAAAACAGCTCCAGACCATTAACACTCCTCCATCAAACTTTACAGTAGGCATTAGGCATTCCAGAAGGTAGCATTCTCCTTGCGTCCACCAAACCCAGATTCATCCATCTGATTGCCACATTGTAAAGCATGAACTAGTCATTCCTGAGAACATGTTTCCACTGCAACAAAGACTGTTGGCGGCTTGCTTTACACCTCTCCAGCCGACGCATGGCGTTGTGCATGGTGATTTTAGGCTTTTATGCAGCTGCCCAGCCAAGGAACCCCATTTCATGAAGCTCTTGACACACAGTTCCTGTGCTGATGTTTTTATTTTTCCAGAGGCAGTTTAGAAATCAGCTTTGAATGATCCACCTGTTCACAAAGGGTCTGTCTGAAAAATGAAAACTCAATAATTTAAAGGGGTGTCCACATTCAATAGAACCTCGGGCCACGAACGTCTCGGACCACGTACAAATCAGGTTACGACCAAAAAGTTCACCAAACTTTTGCATCTGTTCACGACCACACACTCGGGTGACGAACAAGCCAGTTTCCCTTCCGTTTTGTACTCGCCGATGATTTCCGCACGTTTTCAGTCTCTACCTGTGCATTTCCTGTGCAGAGAGAGAGAGAGCAAGCGAGCGAGAGAGAGAGAGATAGTGCGAGAGAGAGAGCACGAGCGAGAGAGAAAGAGAGAGCACGAGAAGACAGTTAAACAATGCACTGGGCTTGTTTTAAAAGAGACTGCTTCGAGCATTGTTTTAACCTCGTATTTAATGAAGACTTTTTTCTATTAGATTTTAACCTCCACTTCACTTCTGTTTTTATTGGATCATTTATTTATTGAAGGATTCTGAAAGCACTGCACTTTATTTAATTTGGACTTTGTTTTTGATTGTTGTTTTGTTGATTTTAATAAAAGCACTTGGCACTTTTTGCACCATCTAATTGCTCCATTGTAGTGCCTCACTGTCGTGCTCATCGGTAACATTACCGACGGTGACGGGTTTAAGGGCTCCCGGAAGCAAGATGGGAGCATGCAGCGAACCTGCATCATCACAGACTTTACCTCAAAACTGTAATCTCCTCTCCACCCAGTTCCTCCTCACTTCCTTCATGCCAGAACTCGACTCATGCAAGGTTTGTTTTCTTAGTTGTTTATGGTTAGTTTTTGTATAAATTACGGATTTTTCAAATGTTCATTTTTTTTCCCTGTGCTTAAAACTTAAAGTGTTTACAGCGAGCGGTTCGTAAGGCTGTAGCGTGAACTCTTGCAATGTTAGTTTTCTCTGTTCAAGGTTTTCTCAGTGTTATTCGATGTTTTTACATTTAATTTACTATTACTGTGCACTCTATGGTATAATTAACTATTTATGTGCTTAAAAATCTTTAAAAAAAATATATTTACATACAGCTCGTATGGTCCGTAACGGATTAATTGTATTCACATACAATCCTATGGGGGAAATTACTTCGGGTCACGACCAAATCGGGTTGCGACCAGAGTTTTGGAACGAATTACAGTCATGACCCAAGGTTCCACTGTACAGTAGTTTTGCTCATATAGTGTACATTTGTGCTTGACACTATTGATGTATAAACATACTATGCATATTAATAGATACAGGCATATCAGGTTTGCTGTATGTTAGGCACGATGTTAATGTTGTGGACTAGGAGTCCTAAAAGCACTTTAAAAAAAACGATACTAGAGGGGGATAGCACCATCAAATCCTAGTTGGTAATAAAGATAAACACAGAGTCTTTGTAAATAAAAAGATTTATTATCATAAAAATGATGTGACTCACTAAAGAACTCAAAAATGAACTGTCAGCAAGGCAATCCCAGGGGAAGAATACTCCTAAAACACAAACCAAATTTAAAGTGAAAACAAAAAAAAATTTGCACGCCACACTCAAAATGTACCACCAGGACAATTGGAAGACCCTCCAGGTTTATAGAGTGGAGGCCAATTCCAGGCAGTGATTGGCAGGTGGCCCCGCCTCTTTAGGGACCACTCACAAATCACATGGAACATAACACAGGCAGCATACATACAGAAACCCAATCAAAAACAAAGAATTATAATGCTCATAATTTAAAAAGTAAAGCATTAACATGATCAACGTCAATCAAAAATGGATGTAAAATATGAATTTGAACCCCAGCCAAGAGAGGAACCCAGGCCAAGACATGACGGTTAAGCATAAATTTCAACAAGCATATGAATGTTTTTCTTCATCTAGAGAACAATACTGTATACACAGGGAATGAGTTACCAAGTAGTGTAGTAGAAAGCAGGACTTTAGTGACCTTCCAAGCTTGACTTCAAATTACTCTGGAGAAATCAGGTAGATAGGATTGGTGAGATTTTTTAGGATGAATGGCCTATTCTTGTAAAATTTTTCCTAATGTGGGAGGTTATTCTAAAGAAATTTTACTACATGTTTCCTTGCATAAGGCCTGGTTCTACTGTATTGTTAAAACACAACGTGCCATTCTGTAATCTGCTTGATGCACTTTAGAGCCCATCATGGCAGCACTGGAAGCAAGACAAAAACTAGCCCTGGACAGGCCAACTTAAACACACAGTAACACTCACGCTCATAACGGACCAATTTAGAATTGCCTGTTAACTAAACTTGTATGCCTCTGGGGATCCATCCATCCATTATCCAACCCTCCATATCCTAACTACAGGGTCACAGGGGTCTGCCAGAGCCAATCCCAGCCAACACAGGGCGCAAGGCAGGAAACAAACCCGGGCAGAGCGCCAGACTACCACAGGGCACGCACACACACACACACACACACACACACAGCACACACTAGGGACAATTTAGAATCACCAATGCACCTAACCTGCATGTCTTTGGACTGTGGGAGGAAGGCCTCTGGGGATGAGGGAGAAAAAGAAAAGTAAATGGAGGAAAACCTATGCAGATACGGGAGAATATGCAGGCCCTAAATGACAACATATTAGCTTAACTGGTGACTCTACATTGGCCACCTGAGGATGGACTGCTACTTCATTCAGGATTCATTCTTGCCCTTCTACCCTAATGCGCAAGGTTGGGCTCTAACCCTGTAACCCTGAAGGGGTTTAAGCAGATTCAGTAATTAATGAATGTTCATTCTAATAAGTCTTACGCTTAAAAAGTTTTCCTCATTATAATTGTCTGTTTGTTGCTGTTGTCTCATATCGAGCTGAAGATAATCCATGTCATGCTGAACTGATTTACATAAGAGGCCTTAGTGACATTTTTCTTCATCCATGAATTTGTTTATTGGAGGCTCATTTATTTGCCAGGAGCTGCGGTTAACCCATGAGAAACCTGAGAACTATTGAGCGTAGATAATCTCATGTGAAAAGTGATCAGGTGCTTTTACACAGGGCCAAGATCACTTTTACATGACAGACTAGAGGTGCAGATGAACCAGAAAATATGGAGAGAATGGAGAGAAAGAACTTAAGAGGGACTGTTTATTTGCTGAAGTGTAGTCATATTTACCCAACAGGCCACACACCCTGTTTTGCATTATTTCGTGTATCATATGCCATATTGTGTTTAGGAAACAGCTGTTTGTTGAATGCTAGTGAAAGAATTGCAGTGGAGTTCAAGTGGAGCAGACTGCCATCTGTATTCACACTGATAATTAGTCTTTATTATGCTTTGTTGTTTTCTAATTTTGTTCCATCATTGAACTGCTGTTTTCAGAAAGTGGTTCAATTGCATGCGTATTCAATGTTTTTGATAATAAAAATGCATATAATTACATCATCACAACAGAAATACCTCCTACCAGGGTTTCCTTACAATATCCCCTAGAAGCTGATATGATAAAGTGACAAAAAAATGGTCGTTGAAAGGCCACAAGAATGACCCAGAAACTAGACCAGAACCTTCAGTGACCTGCCTAGAAATAGGCCTCACCCTGGGCGACCAGACCCCAAACTCTACAGACAGGCTTCAGTCTGTTCAGGCCCAAAATGGGGCTCCAACTTTTAAAGCTCAAAGTCTGCTTTATATATTCAAAAAATGCAAAAACGCCTTTCAAGAACAAGGGAACCATAACACTGTGCCTTGAATAGACAAAACACAGCAATGTTTCTCAAATTCCAAGAATTTATTTAAAAAAAAATCAAAAGCAGGAATAAATAAGCAGCCAAAGCGAGAGGTAAAAAATAGGCAAAAAAGTAAGGCAAAATAAGTCTAATCTGTAACCAAAAATCAGAAATCCAAAAATACAACCAAAAAATGGTCAAAATCAGAAAATCCCAATAGTTTATACATAGCACAATATTTACTCCACAAACTCCTGTGACGATGCGGGTTTGATGCATGCTCCTATCTTCTGTCCGGGAGCCCTTGAACCTGTCACCGTCGGTAATGTTACCGATGAGCTTAGCAGTGAGGCAACAACATAGCAAGGGGATGGTGCAAAAGTGTCAAGTGCTTTTATTTAAAAAACAACAACAAGAACAAAGTGTTCAAAATAAAGTGTAGTGCATTCAAAAATGTCTTCAATAAATAATCCATAAAAGCAGATGTGAAGTGGAGGTTAAAACCAATAAATAGAAAAAGTCTTAAAAACAACGAGGTTAAAATACTGCAGGAAAACTGTCTCCTTTAAAAACCAAAACACAACACAAAGCCCGGTGTCTTCTTTTTACTTGCGGCTCCCCTGCTTCTACCGTGTGGGCTTCTCAACAGGGGAGTCGCCCTACTTGCAGCTGACCTTCACTCTGCCTTCTTCAGCTGTTCAGTTCGCCTCTCCGATCCCTACCGGATAGGCTCCTCCTGACAGTGACTTGGGATCTACAGCGACCAGGGCGCCCACGCTGGAGAATACACTCCCCAAGTCCTGACTCCCGCTGCCTTCCGTGGCCTTATGCAGAGAGTCATCCGCCTTCCAGTCAATCCCGCTCCATGACCACTCAGCAGGAGTGACCACTACTACTACTCCCCAGGTGTCGGCCCAACACACAGGCTCACTGTCCAGCTGCAACGCAAGTCTACATTCGCTCACTCTCCTGCACCGACTTTCTCTCTCTCTCCCTCTGTCTGTCCACTGCTTCCTGCTTTCTTCCTGCAACCTCCGTTCTTTTCTTTCCTTTCTTCTTTCTCCTCCTCTCTACCCGACTCGCGCTTCTATTTATCAAGAGGGCATGGCAGCTATGGCAAATCAGCGGCCCCAGGAACAATCACGGATGTGGACAGTTTCTCACCTGTGCACTTAGGTTAGAAACGCCTACACCACAAATGGCCCAGAGAACCGCTACAGCCACACTACCACGCCCCCTCGCCAAGCCGCGAGCGCAGTGATTATTTATTTAAAAGTGGCCCTTTTGTCATGCGCTGTGGACCCGCTACACCACAACTCCACAATCCAAAATCCCAAAACAATAGCAAAATTTGGAAAACCAGAAAAATCAGTCTGTGTAATACTCACTGTAAGAACTTTTCTCCAGTAACCTCAATGAAGTTGAGTATAATATAAAGGTTGAGGGCGGTCCCTCAGCAGTGATGTAATGTTGGCCCCGCCTTGGCTGTAAAGTAACATAATATCAGCGTCAGCCCACATTGCTTGGCATAGCCAGACAAGTAGACATTGCCACTGTAATCACTTGGCATGCCACTTACAGCCTCTTTCTGACCCTGGCCTATGCCTGCAATTTCCATCTTTGTGAAGCCATTCATCCATCCATCCATCCATTATCCAACCTGCTATATCCTAACTACAGGGTCACGGGTGTCTGCTGGAGCCAATCCCAGCCAACACAGGGCACAAGGCAGGAAACAAACCCCGGGCAGGGCGCCAGCCCACCGGAGTTTGTGAAGCCAACAATCACATAATAATGGTGAGATATCAGCTTCTCAAATAATATCTCCATGTGATAGCATAAAAACAACAAAATAAAATTGATCCATAGAAATAAATAATAAATAAAATTTATTCCAGCTCTTGTAAAGTTGGCAATACTAAAAAGAAAGACAAATCTAAACATTTAGTAGGTTAGTGATGGCCAAAATGTTGAATATTATTAAAACATCTGCTCACTTTTTTTTGTTTTTTCTTTCTTGTTAAATTTAAGTTTTGGAATTTGACAAATGATTTAAATAAATCTTCATGTTATTCTAACGCTTTATTAGCCATCAGATCACTTCTTTTCTCAACCCCTTTTTAGGTCCGGTCATTTCCTAGTTACTTAACCTTACCTCGCTCTGCTCCGCACATTGTAATTTGTAATTTTCATTCATTTTTTTTACACAATGATCTGCTTGAATTCTGAAATTCTACATTTTTTAGGGTTTTGGACCTTGTGGATTTTGAGGTCAGAATTCCTTTTTAAGGCACTTCTGATGATGTTATAGCTTATTAGCATTTACCGTGCCACTGTTGGCTGCCATCTCCATGGTAACAGTTCCCAGAATTCCTTGGAGTGACATTACACATGTAGACCCAAGCATTTCCAGGTTATTCAAGTTTGTGCAAAAAAAATTCCCCCATAATGACTTCAAAAGAATTTGGTTTTAATTTCTTAGTTTACAAATTCTAGCTCTTGTTCCTGTCTCTTGATTTTTTGGTTACATTTTGGATTCAAAGGATTTTTCTGACTCTCAGTTTTGTTTTTTGACTATGTGTACACCACCGGTCAAAGGTTTTAGAACACCTCAGTTTTTCCAGTTTTTTCTTCACATTCAATCAGTTGAAATGCAATGAATGACTTAAACTGGTAAAAAGGTAAGCAGTAAACTGCCAGAGGTTTAAATTTAGCAAAAACTTGAAAAAAAGAATACTACAAATGGGCCTTCTTCAGGGAACAACTAATAATTTACAACCTACAGATGTTCTGCAGCATTGAAAGTAAATGAAGTCTTGCAAGTTGAAGTGTACAGTTTGCTCAGGTGTCCCAGCTTCTGTTGATTACTTAAAAGCCCTCTGTCTCTCTTAAAGCAGAGTTGGAATAGACTGTGTCATTACACCCTCTGAAGTACTACTTGGACAATAGTCCAGTGATGATTGCAAGAAAATGGCAAATTAACAAATGAAATGAGACAGAGTATTATCACCCTTAGAAGTGTAGGCATTTCATTTAGAGAAATTGCAAAAAAAAACAAATCAAAGTGTCCGAGAGTCCAGTGCAGTCCAGTCCAAAGGCAATTGAATACTGGAAGAAACTCTGAAAGGAAGAGATCTGCAGACCCAAAGTCACAGCCCAATCAGTTTTGGTTCACCAGCTTGCATGATTGGCGCCTCACAGCACAACAGCTTCAAGCACAGCTTAATGGTGCAGGGTGAAAAAAGCAAGTCTCGGTTTCTATTGTGAAGAAGAGACTTTGTGCTGAAGGTTTGACCGGCCGAGTGGCAGCAAGAAAGCCATTTTTTAAAGGACAAAATAGGGCCCTGAAATACTGGCTATGGACTACTGCAGACTGGCAGAAAGTCTTATGGACCAATGAATCCAAATTTGAAATCTTCGGTTCATCTCACAGGGTGTTTATACACCATTGAGTTGGTGACAGGATGGACTCTCAGTGTGTGACACCAACTGTCAGACATGGAGGAGGAAGTGTGATGGTCTGGGGTTGTTTTGCTGGAGGTAGAGTTGGTGACTTGCCCAGAGTGACTGACATTCTGAATCACAAGGGTTACCACAGTTTGGCTCTGATATCAGCAAAAGGTGCAGGCTACTTTGATGAATCAAAGCTTGAATAACATTTTTTACACTTAATGATTTGTTGACTTGTTTTTAATTGCCCCATGACCCTGAGGTTGAGATATAGCGGGTTGGATAATGGATGGATGGATGGATATTTTTAATTGCCATTGTTTATTCGTTCTATGCCTTGATTTCATGAAACATTTAGATATTAAACTGCATGCATTTCCATAAAAACTGTAAAAAACGGAGATGTTCTAAAACTTTTGACCTGAAGTGTATCTGCCGGTAATTTCATTCCTTGTGCTGTCTCTTGCAAGTCAGTATACCATTCATTATAATTCCCACTTCCAGGAACACTTTACCACAACAAATACAACAATGTACTTCTTTTATAGCCCAAAATCACTCAAGGCCTGCCTCAATGAGCATTCATGTGGCACTTTATCATGCACCAGCTTGAATGGACAGTGAACTGTCATCACATTTTTGCACATATTACAAACAGCTGATAAGTGTTAGCTAAATCACTTAAGAACAGAGCCTAATGGCTTCCCACAATTTCCCTTCTTATTTATCAGAATGCAGAAGTCAAAGGGGGCACTTTATTCTATCCATCCATCCATCCATTATCCAACTCGCTATATCCTAACTACAAGGTCACGGGAGTCTGCTGGAGCCAATCCCAGCCAACACAGGGCGCAAGGCAGGAAACAAACCCCGGGCAGGGTGCCAGCCCACCGCAGCACATACACACACCCACATACCAAGCACAATTTACGATCGCCAACGCACTTAACCTGCATGTCTTCAAACTGTGGGAGGAAACCAACACAGACACAGGGAGAACATGCAAACTCCTCACAGGGAGGACCCGGGAAGCGAACCCATGTCTCCTTACTCCTTACTGTGCCACCATGCCGCTCCACTTTATTCTAAAACAGACAATTCTACATCTTCTTGGGCAAATCCTATAAAATCTTAAGATTATGCTGCTTCTCTACGCTGACCGGGGCAACAGACACATTGAATCTTTTCAGATAGGTTGTGTTTTTTAAGATCAGTCAGAATAACAGCTGGTCTTCACTTGTTACTATAACTTTTCATTCTTTTCCATTCCTTTTTTACCTCTGTGTGAACGGACGTTTGGTGATTATGTTAAAAATCTGCTGTAAAGTTTAGAATCTGTTTCTATATTGTTCAAAATGTCAAAATATTTTCATTTTACAAGGTGTCTGTGGCAATCGAAATTGATTTTCAAATCTTACAATTACAATTTTCAGCAGAAAATGATGTCTCTACTATTATATAGCACTCCGGATGACAATGTCCTGTCAAACTTACAAGTGGTTTCACCGATATATGCCCTGAATTTTGAGATCTATGTGCAATTATAATGTCTGAAAAAAAAGGACATATCTTTTTCAAACACGATGCATGCATCAGGCCTATTGATTTTGGTCCAGTTTGGTCCATGACTTGTCATGGTATCCTTCAAAAACGGTTTGTTTTATGTCTAAAAATAACAGCCGTAGAAATTGTTTAATTAATTAACTTGTATTTTTGTAGTCTGATCCATTTTGACATGAGACCAGGCCTATTGATTTGCAAAATGTTTGCACAAGTAGGTTTTGAGATTATACACACTGTGTTTCAATACAGTATATATGTATGCACACACAGAGAGGCAAATGCACACACACTCAAAGAAATTTGTAAGTGAAGATAGCTGACATCTTGTGTCCCCTAGCAGAGCACCTGCTGGATGATGAAGACACAAGCACAGACACTCTACGACATATCTGTAAAGGCCGACGTGCACAGATGCATTAAGACCACCAAGGACTAATCATAACAACAAGAACAATGTCTTTCTTGTATAGCCCAAAATTACACAAGAAATGTGTCAATGGGTTTAAACAGACCCTGTTTGACGACAGCCTCCCAGTCTTTACTCCTTAGGAAGTCAAGAAAGCTTATAGGGAAAACATGGAAGAAATCTTGAGAAAGTGAATTCAAAGAGAGACCCCCTTCCAGGTAGGTTGGGCGTGCAATGGGTCCAATCTGTCTGTCTATACAGCTGGTTTACTTCATTTGATCCAATGTGTTTGGTTTCAAATTAAATTTTAATAAAGTGTGTCATTTCATTCAATTACCTGTTCATTTTACTCTACATTTATTTGTGTACCATAAGTTCCTGTACTTGATTGTACAAGGTGCGATCCAAAAGTTCCCGGAATGCATTTATTTAAAAGCATACACACCAAATAACAATTAATGGTGAACAGTTCCTTCAAAATAGTCACCCACTGAGTTGATACACCAATCCCAGCGATCTTTCAACCTTTCGAAGCACCTCTGGAAGTCGTTTTTTGTCAGTGTGTTCAAGACGTCGGTTGTTACCGCTTGGATCTCCTCCACCGACTCAAATCTGTGTCCCTTGAGCCTCATCTTCATCTTAGGAAATAAAAAAAAATCAGACGGCGCTAAATCAGGGGGAGTACGGAGGGTGGGGAATGGCAGTAAACTTTGCAGAAGCCAAAAATTCGCACACAATCAGAGATGTGTGAGCTGGTGCATTGTCTTGATGCAAAAGAAATGACTTGTCAGGCCACCTCTGAGGACTTGTTCAGTGAATTCGATTTCGCAAACGCCTTAGTACATCCCTGTAGAATGCTCCATTCACCGTCTGTCCTTGTGACACAAATTCTTTGTGGATGACACCCTTCACATCAAAGAAGCAAATGAGCATTGACTTGGTGTTGCTGTGAATTTGTCGAGCTTTTTTGGGTCTTTCAAATCACTCATTTTCACGAACAACCCTTCACAGACACAACCAAAGTTTAAACGAGAACTGTAACTTGAAAAACAACTGCGCTGACGTTATAACACGTGGTAACAGCTCTCAAGGACAACTTGAACGGCGATTTATATAACCAAACCCTTCTGGCTGCAGAATAAATGCATTCCAGGAACTTTTGAATCGCACCTTGTATATTATTTTACAGTACAATCGGTTGTATTGTATCGTAAAATCTTCAGTTGAGTGATTTCCTGCGGTATCACTAAAGTATAATTTATGTGGAAGTGTTGTAAGGACCATTCAATACCAATTTGTTTCCATTTTTGAAATGTATTTTTGGCAGGACAAGATAAAGGAAATGTTTGAAAACTTGATGCAGGTGGAACATCCCAATATTGTCAAGTTTCACAAGTACTGGCTGGACGTGAGGGACACAAAGACGAGGGTGAGTATCTCAACCTGTTTGTGGATTGAGTCTTCTGTTCATAACGTGATTGGTGAATCAAGACAACCTATTGTCGTTGAATTGTCTTAATACTGGAGTATATTTTTCCTGTAATAAACTTGTTTCTTCTTCTGTGGCAAATTCACAATAGGAATTTATGTTAGAAAAGTTCTAAGTCGGGAGAGTGTGGGCTCATCCATTCTATGGGCACAGCACTGGCATCCAGCTATGATTAACTAGGACAGCGTTTCTCAACCTTTACGTATTTGCCACCCGAGTTTTCATAACAGTTTTAATCGCGCCCCCTTAACGTTTTTTTGAAAGGAGCCCACCAATACCAATTTGTTCTTTTTTAATTAATGATATATCATAGATGCATATTTTATTATACCTATTTAACTTTTATCGACATTTATCTAACTCTATATTTATTTTTCTAGTATCAGAATGTAGTTTAAGTCCATTTGTTTTGGTTTCCATAGATGTATTTTTCATATTTTAAATTCTTGTTTTCTTTTTTTCACATCTTCGTTCCCCCCTTTTTGTTACTTCGCGCCCCCCCTAGGTGGCCTGCCCCACAGTTTGAGACCCACTGCACTAGGAGTTGTGTTCGAGTCCTACAGTCAGGTCCATAAGTATTTGGACAGTGACATACTTTTCATAATTTTGGTTCTGTATGCCACCACAATGGATTTGAAATGAAGCAATCAAGATGTGATTGAATGTATAGACTTTCAACTTTAAAGGTCTGGCAAAGCATCAGTAGGGTGGAAACCAAGCACTTGGACACGGCCATGGGTTCAGACTTCATGCAGTCATTGACTATAAAAGATTTCAAGCAAATATTGAAAAAGATTATTTGATTTATGATTATGCTAGTTTGTCCAAATATTTTTAAGCCCCTAGAAATGTGAGCGTGGGGGGACTATGCAGAAAAATGTCTGTTATTCCTAAACAGCACATACAATATTTTTGGTAAACCCCTTAAGTTAAAGTTGAAAGTCTACTCTTCAATCACATAATGATTGCTTAATTTTAAATCCATTGTGATTGAGCCAAAATGGTGAAAATTGTGTCACTGTCCAAATGCTTATGGACCAAACTGTATGACACGAGATCCAAAATGAATGTTGGCGTGCCATTTAATAATGGTGTCAGCATGAACAGAAATAGCACTCGGTGGGGCAAAAACAAACAAAAAGGCACTAGGTTGAGTGGTCAGGTCTGGGATAGAGCTCTGTCCTGTGCTGAATCTACGACCAAATAAGATTCCATCTTCTAGAAGTGCCTCAAATGTATACTCCTCCAGCTGGAAGGGGTGCAGCCAGTTGCCCTCATTGTGTGTCTTCTCAGAGCTGTGGGAATAGAAAAAGACGATACCATGAGCGACAGCACGCCATTTATCCCAGGCTTGTATTACTTACCTTAGATGAGCCCAGAAGGTGACCCTCTGAAGCGCATGTGTGACACAGTGTTTTTATCAGGAGACGTGACGGAAAGGATTCCTGGACCTTTAGCCCTTTATGGACTTCTGTATTTTTTCTACCGAAAGGTGTTATTGACAGGTGTGACAGATAGGGGGTGCTGTCGTCCCCTTGAACCCTCAAATCAGATGCCAGACACCAGATAAAAGTCCAACAATAATATTTATTAGGACAAAATAGTGCACAAAGCATCCTCCGCTCCACTATACTCATAAAAAAAACAATAATAATCAATATACAATAAATCCTCCACTCTCCCAGACACGTTGCCACCCTTCCTCCCGACTCAGCTCATCTGTCTGGGATTTCCCATAGCCCTTTATAGTCCATGACCCGGAAGTGCTTCTGAACCCTCAGTCCATGTGAGTTCTTAGCACTTCCGGGTCAGATCAAAACTCTTCTTTTTTCATCCCAGAAGTACGTCATTTCCTCTGTCCCTGTGACCAGGACGTACTTCCGGGTTATAGGGCAAATAAAAGTCTCTGAGCCTCCCTGCAGCGTCTCCTTGCGGCCCCCATGGTATCCAGCAGGGCTGTGAAGGAAAACTCCAAAGTCCATGATGCCCTGCTGGAATTCGGGGCACCTCCATGCTGCCGGAAGGGCTCCATCTAGCGGCGTTAGGGTATTGGCCGGGATGAACGGCCGGCCATATCTCACACGGGTAAACTCACTTAAATAATGTCAGAATAACAAAAAAAAGTTTCTGTAATGTCCCATCTGTGTTACCTCAGTACCCACAGCTTTCCCACTCATGAAACATTCAGGCCACCCTGACACCAAATGATAATGGAGCAGCCAGTTCTTGTAATATAATGAGACTCTTTAGCATGGCTGTCCCTTTTGCAAATGAAACAAAAGTACCAGGATATCCAGGCTACATTCCTGGCGGCAGTGCCACTACTTTTAGATTGTTCCAGTTGTCGTTGTTGTACTGTAGGGATGTCAAAAGAACTGATACTCTTTGTACCAGTCGATATCAATGTTCCTAAAGCATAATGGTTCTAGCTTTTTTCCAGTATCGGTAATAACGGATGCCTGTTGGTACTGGACTAATGCATGACTGCAAGGCGACAAATAAAACCGTAAGACAAAGTAACACATGAGAAACCTTGAATAAGAACTGGAGTAGATATTGAAAATGGCTCATGATGGTGATGATACAACACTGCATCACCACATGACAAAAGGCAGGAGAATTTCAGATTGTGACTCCGAGAAATGTGCTTATTATATGAAGAAAAAAAAAAGCTAAATCACAAACACAAGCTTTTGTTATTACCACTTTTATCCCATTACAGAGTTAGCTTATAAATAGAAGTGTGAGTTGTGAACACAATGACATGACCGATCAAATGTGTGTTTTAATTATTCAACTTGTAGTGCCATGAAGTTGTAAAAGAAAACAAAATGATGAATCGCTTTTTAATACTGTGTCCTACATGGACCCTAGAAAAGAACGGAGGCTTCACACTCATTCACTGATTATGCTGAACTCAACCACAGATGTGTTTATGCATCTATCCATTTTCAAACTATTTTATACAGTTCACAGTCGAGGGGGAAACATCACGAGAAATGTCAGAGAATAAATTTGGAATGTGTACATGGTAAAAAAAAAATCCTTTCTTCCTAATTCCTTACAACCTTTTAATAAAGAATACTAGGGGGCTTTGCTTGCCAAACCCCCCAGCCTGCGCTACGCACCAGCCACTTCACGTCTGTGCCGCTTGCATTGTGAAGATGGGGGCTGAACGCACCCCAAGGAGATGCGGTTGTTCCTCCGAAACCCCCTCTTAAACGTTGATACAATGGGAAACAAATACCGTTTCTGTCTTTCCTCCTCTTTGCTCGATCAGCTGCTGGCTTGCTGCTGCTGCTGCTGTGCCATGTGATCTGCATCTCGTGCGGCATTTCGAACATTTAAAAGCCTCTACAGCAGCTGTCCTTTTGTCTCACTGCCTTGTCTCTCTTCTCCCCCAGACATCCTCTGCTCCTGTTGGGGGTTTCGTTCCCGAGGGGCACTCCTATGAAGAGGAAGATTTTCTATTCTTTTAATTGAGAGACTGAACTGTCCCCTCCGACTAGACAAGGAGCTCGACTCACTCCTGAAAGAGACTTTTGTTTGTTTGAAATGTCTGAATAACGTTTCTGTCTGTAAAATCTCCTGTGTATCTGTGCAACTCTGTGGCCCAAGCGTGACAGCGTATGTGGATTTCACTTTCACCAAGCAACAAATCTTTTAATTCTCACGGATACGCCTCTTCATTGGGAAGAAACACTACTTGTCCCTGATGGCAACATGAATTAGACAATCTACAAGTCTCCGACTTAAAGTTTAAATCCAAACAATATATTCGATCTCTTTTCGCTGTTCTGTTATTTCACCGATTAATAATTTACATTTGTTTGCGCTTATGTGATCTTTACTATCATTTTTTGGAGACTTTTGATTTTTTTTACTTCTATTATATATAACCTGCCCTCCATGTGCATTGCTCCAACGTTTTTGAATTCTTTACGACGTTCTACTTTGTCTCGCGGGACATGAAAGTGTCTCTCTGAGAAAGTCACGTCTTGTCTCTCTGAAAAAGTCTTGTCTAGTCCCAAGATTTTTTTTGTATAATAGAGAGATTGGAGAAAATGATAGCGGTTATGATATGTATCCTGTAACCATTTTGGGTAAATATGCACCAGCAAAACTGCCTTACCTTGACCTGTCTCATCTCTACTTGTTTTATGTCTTTCTGTCTATTATTAGATGCAACCGAGAAGGCTAATTTCTTATTTTCTTATGTAAGCATGACTAAATAAAGAAACCTTGAACCTTGAGCATCCCCCATATTTGTTAATCCCCATGTCCATCACATATTAAAATTCAAGCCCTGCATTGTATTTTGATATTTATGAATGCCAATACTACTTTACTTAAATGATAGTTGGGTAAATTCTTGATGGGTGTACCAGTATTTTAAAGCTGTGGTTGCTGTGTATGATGCATTGGTTAAGACTTTGGACTTCAAACTCTCTGGCTGTGTGGTTCAAATGCCGCTACTGACATGGTGTGACCACGAGCAGGCCTTTTCACTTGTCTGTGCTCCAATTGGAAAGGCAAAAGAAAAGTAATTTACCTTGGATAGCAGCATCAGCTAAATAAGAAAATGTATGCATATGTTTTATATTCTATTCCAGAAAAAGGCACAATATTATTCACTTTAATAATGGAGGTATGTTCAACAAAAGGTGGTTGAATGGGATTTTTTTTTTTGCAGTATTGGAAAGGAAACAAATGTCATGAAATTTCACTAGTATTGCTATCAAATACTGAAATTCTGGTATTGTGACATCCTTATCCCTAAAACAAATTCTCTTAAACCTTTATTGGACTGTCTTGAAGACAATTAAACATGGATGTTGCTAAATTGTCTTAGTCTAAATGACAAAAAAAACAGATTGTGTGTTATGGACATTTTGATCTTACTTGTGCTCCATAAATTAATCTTGGCCCTTTGACAACTTACTGTAAATCCAGCACAAAAAATCTTAGTGTGATTTTTGATAATGCGCTCAAATTTGATAAACAAATGAAATCCATTGTTAAAGCCTGTTTTTCTCAGCTCAAGGTATTAGCTAAGGTCAGGTCCTTTATTTCTGTACATGATTTTGAAACACTGTTTCCTCTCGGCTTTACTATTGCAACTCATTATACTGTACATTAATCAGTCTTCCCTTGCTCATCTTTAGTTAGTCTAGAACGCTGCTGCCAGGCCTGTAACAGGTGCATGAAAACAGAATCACATCACTTCAAAAGATTTTTAGTGCCAGGCAGCACGGTGGCGCAGTGGTAGCACTGCTGCCTCACAGTTAGGAGACCCAGGTTCGCTTCCCAGGTCCTCCCTGTGTGGAGTTTGCATGTTCTCCCCGTGTCTGCGTGGGTTTCTTCCGGGTGGTCTAGTTTCCTCCCACAGTCCAAAGACATGCAGGTTAGGTGCATTAGCAATCCTAAATTGTGCTTGGTGTGTGTGCCCTGCAGTGGGCTGGCACCCTGCCCGGGGTTTGTTTCCTGCCTCGCGCCCTGTGTTGGCTGGGATTGGCTCCAGCAGACCCCTGTGATCCTGTAGTGAGGATATAGCGGGTTGGATGGATGGATTTTTAGTGCCTTATGCAGTTTCAGCCACCATTTTTTAAATTATAGCTATTGGATTGATTTTCACGGCATCATTTCATTTTATTGCTGTTTGGTATCTCTGCCTCTTTCTCACATTCCATTTACTTACGCAGTGCCTCATTTCACTCTTGTCTCTTTTATAAAGGCTGTCCCGGAATGGCTCCACATTCAACCTGCCTGCCTCACAGAATCTCTTGTTTTATTCTCGTCCGCAGGTTATTTTCATCACTGAGTACATGTCTTCAGGAAGTCTGAAGCAGTTCTTGAAGAAGACTAAGAAAAACCATAAGACAATGAATGAGAAGGTAAGTAACGGTTTATAGTGGATCATTCTGCCTACTCCTTCTCCTTCTCCTTCCCCTTCCCCGCTGGCTTTGTCAGCACTTTCATAGCGGGTCTGTGTACTACTTGAGCAGCCTAAAGCAAGTAATTGAAATGCTCAGTTCACAGTCATCATAAATGATTCATTCATTTCTATCATTGAATGTCATAACTTGGTTGTAGTAAAAACACATTTTGAACAGCTATAAATCATTGCCAGAGCATAATCCTCCTTCTTTTCATTTGTAAAGAAAATCATTGTCACACCTTTGTTATTTTCTGGTTGGATTACAGCAGCTATTCATTTGTCTTTCTGCTAGAGCTACAAATGAATTTTAATTGGGTCACAGTGCTGCTGCCAAAATCCTGATATGCCCAAAACCAAATGAAACACATAATTTATGGGATGCTGGAGAGTGTGCTTGTGCTGGTTGAACGTGCAAGTAAAAATTTC
This sequence comes from Polypterus bichir lapradei, assembly GCA_026402145.1. NCBI lineage: Eukaryota > Metazoa > Chordata > Cladistia > Polypteriformes > Polypteridae > Polypterus > Polypterus bichir. Next base: position 25,894,252 of record JANRMT010062817.1, read on the forward strand.
ACTGTACTCTGTTTTAAGAGGAAAAGACAAAAGAATACGACCAGAGAAGTGCATATGATGTTAGTTTTCCTGATTTTCAAAAGGCATTTGATAAGGTTCCACATGAGAAGTTGGGCATTAAACTTAAAGAAGTGCAAATTCCGGGCACAGTGTGTAGGTGGGTACTATATTGACTAAAACACGGGAAGCAAAGGGTTCCGGTGCAAGGAACCTTATCAGAAGTATGGATGATATTAAAAGTGCTGTGCCCCTTTTTAATATACTTAAATAATCTGGACAAGAATATAATCAGTAACCTTGTTAGGTTTGCTGATGATAGCAAGCTAGGTGTAATGGCAAATCAGTCTAATCCAGCGTTTACCAACGTGTGGGCATGGTGGCATTGCAGGTTGCCCCCAACAGGCTCCCATGGTCACGCTTGATTCACAGCATCGGGATCGCAGGTGGATCGACCCTTCATGACCTCCTTAACCCATGCTGTGATAATCATCCTCAATTCACCAAGGAGAAAAAGAATTGACAATCTCGCTTGATTCATCTAATGCTCTGACGGTTTGGTGATTGCATTGGACACAACTGCTTTGACAATCATTCGTGATTCACCCAGGGGGACCACCCTACTTCCTGTGCTCAGACGATCACGCTAAATCTTCCTTCCCAGTGGGTTGGGAACACACTGGCATGTAAAAAACTGGATTGTGACACCACAAAGGCTGGGAAGCACTGGTGTAATCCTTACTCTTTAATCAAGGGTGCAATTTCCTGCACAAAATATGGTTCAAAAATGGCCTAAAAGTAAAGGTTTTGGGTCTAGAGTGCCAAAAATAGCCTGGGGGGGCTCAAAGAACTCAATGTCTTGCATTAAGCAAACATTGAACAACGTAGTATATGTTGGGTTTTCTTCTACAAGTGAGTCAGGAGGCCCTGGACAAAATAAAAGCTGTAATGATTTCAAAGTTTTTGTATATTCCTATATAAATGTTTTGGATAGAAATATAAGTAGTAAACTGGTTAAGTTTGCAGGTGATACCAAGATAGGTGAATTGGCAAATAATTGAGAATCCATTGACTCTTTACAGAGGGACGTGGACAGCATACATGCTTAGGTAGGCTGTTGGCAGATGAAATTTAACGTTTGTAAATGTAAAGTATTAACATGAGGGAAGTAAAAGTGTTAGATCTGAACGCACAATGGGAAGTCTGAACCTTGAAAGTACCCCTTATGAGAAGGATTTAGGAGTCAAAGTGGACTTGTCACTATCAACATCCAGACAGCGTTCAGAAGCCAGTATAAATGTATAAATGTTAAGTTATAGAGCTGCCTGATGAATGGAGTACAAGTCAAGGGCGGTCATGCCTAAGTTACATAATGCAGTAGTGGAGCCTCACCTGCTGTCCTGCATGACGTTTTAGTCTCGGTCAGCGCTAGAAAAGGCCCAGAGGTGAGCTGTGATGATGCCGGCCCCCTACAGACTCCCTCTTCCCACATGGGAGTCTGCTGAACCAACACCGTCGGTGATGAGCTGACATGAAGACAATTCACTGATGATGCCAGAGGATGGTGGAAAAAGTGCTCAAGTGCTTTTATTAAAAGCAAAGTCAAAACACAAGTAAAACCAACAAAATTGCCAATAGTGTAGTGTTCAAAAAAGAAACAGTACATATATAAATCCATAAAATCCATTGAAAAGTGAGAATAAAAAATAATCAATAAATAAATCCATTAAAATCTAAGGTTAAAATGCAGTTTAATTTGTTCCAATATCTATCCACCTCCTTCTCATGCTCCCCGGCTCACCCATTGCTCGAGTAGCCGGCAGAGACTCAGCAGCCACGAGCTCCTTCCGGCCGACCTCAATCTTGGCTGCCTCCAGGTATCACAGCCAGACCGTCCGAGGTCAGCTCTCCTCCTTTCTTCCTTCGCGCTCATGTCGTCGCACCTCGGAAGCCTAGGGAGGGCACCTGCCTTGCTCGCCACACTCCACCCGAATGTTCAGTGGGGCGAACTAGCCCCTAGAGCACCACAGCTAACGCTCCTTCACGGAGCCCCAGCTCGCACTGCTTCCTCCTTTCAGTTGGCCAGATCCTCCTGCTAAGACTGCCTTTTTCACGACTTTTAACCTCTTTCCTTTGATTTTCCCCGTTTTTCCTTGTGCCGACCCGTATTTATACCCTCACGTCTCCGTGGGCGCAGCGCCTTAATCACACGCCGCAGGAAGGCAATGAAGCAATTGAGAACGATCGCACCCACATGTGCAGGTGCCACTCGCCCCAACTACCTCATTAACTCCCCAAGGTTGTGCAATCATGCCCACGGAGAGCGACTCGGCTCTTTGGATTTAAAACTTGCCGCTTTTTTTTGAGGCCGTGGACCCGCTATACCACATGAGCGACTAGGCTGAATCCAAGACCGAGAGGTATGAGCTCCTGTATGAGAAGAGATTGGAGGAGCTGAACCTTTTCAGTCTAAGCAAATGGAAATTAAGAGTTGACATGGTTGAAGTTTTTAAAATTATGAAAGGAGTTAGTCCAGGTTTGTTACTATAAAATGTGTTCAACAAGAACTCAGGGAAACAGAAACTTCTAAGGGATAAGTTCATCACAAATGTTAGAAAGTTTTTCTTCATGCATAAATTACCAAATAGTGTGGTAAGCAAACTCCTGTCAATCATGAAGAATCCACTGCATCCACTTAACAGTGTCATCTCCAGACAGAGGAGTAGCTTCAGTGACAGACTTTTGTCACTGTTTTGCTCCACTGACAGACTGAGGAGATCGTTCCTCCCCCACACTATGCGACTCTTCAATTCCACCCGGGGGAGTAAATGCTAACATTATTCAAATTTATTGTCTGTTTTTACATGCATTTTTTATTACTCTTTCATTTAATATTTTTTTATTTGTTTGTTTTTGGTATCAATATGATGCTGCTGGATTATATGAATTTCCCCTTGAGATTAATAAAGTATCTATCTAATCATCTATCTAGACAACCAGACTTTAAGAGCCTTCACATTTCAACTTGGTGTTATTTTGGAGAAATTAGGTGGCGAGTTTTGTTAGGCTGAATGGCCTGCATTCTTCACATTTGTTTCTAATGTTTTAATATATACAGTACATGTCAATAGTAGTACTGCTTCAACATTATTTTTCCACTGATTGCCAACACAGATTTCTAGTCTGATTTCAGATTTTTAAAACTCCAGCCACACCTCAAGCCGAATTTATCCAGTTAAGGGTACATAAAGTGTGGTGCCCATCCTATATTATCAACACATGGCAGGACCAACTCACGTTGGAACACCAGTCTGGACAGGACACACTCACTCACCCACCAGACTCACACACAGTTTAGAGTCACCCATTGGCCAGACTGGAATTTCTGTTAAATGCGGAGGGTAAACCAAAGTGCCTGGAGACATATCAATGGCAAACCTTCAAAATGTATAAACCACACAGACAATGACCAGGCTGGGATTCAAACCCAGGAATCAGGAATAGTCAGGCAACAAGGCTAACAACCTGTATTACTGTACATCCAACGCAGAGCCTTTCATGATTGCTTGCCTTTTATCTACATGCCAGCCAGTCGAAATCTTCTGACACCAGCCCAGCTATCTTTTTCAAAGTCATGATGCTCAAATCTTTGGTTACCCAACCATCTAGAACTCTGTCTATAAGGTCCAAGTATAATGTGTTACAACCTTGCCAGTTCACAAAATATACTGGTCAAAAAAATTAAAGGAACACTTTTTAATGAGAGTGGGCATCAAGTCAATGAAACTTCTGGGCTATCGATCTGGTCAGTCAAGTAGCAGAGGGGGTTGTTAATCATTTTCAGCTGCTTTGGTGTTAATGAAATTAACAACAGGGGCACTAGAGGGGCAACACTGAGGTGACCCCCAAAACAGGAATGGTTTAACAGGTGGAGGCCACTGACATTTTTCCCTCCTCATTTGTTTTTTCACCAGTTTTGCATTTGGCTATTGTCAGTGTCACTACTGGCAGCATGAGGTGATACCAGGACACTACAGAGGTGGCACAGGTAGTCCAACTTCGCCAAGATGGCACATCAATACGTGCCATTGCCAGAAGGTTTGCTGTGTCTCCCAGCATAGTCTCAAGGGCATGGAGGAGATTCCAGGAGACAGGCAGTTACTCTAGGAGAGCTGGACCGGGCCGTAGAAGGTCCTTAACCCATCAGCAGGACTGGTATCTGCTCCTTTGGGCAAGGAGGAACAGAATGGGCACTGCCAGAGCCTACAAAATGACCTCCAGCAAACCACTGTTGTGAATGTCTCTGACCAAACAATCAGAAACAGACTTCATGAGGGTGTCCTGAGGGCCCGACATCCTCTAGTGGGCCCTGTGCTCACTGCCCGGCACCGTGGAACTCAATTGGCATTTGCCATAGAATACCAGAATTGGCAGGACCACCACTGGTGCCCTGTGCTTTTCACAGATGAGAGCAGGTTCACCCTGAGTACATGTGACAGACGTGAAAGGGTCTGCAGAAGCCTTGGAGAACGTTATGCTGCCTGTAACACCATTCAGCATGACCGGTTTGGTGGTGGGTCAGTGATGGTCTGGGGAGGCATATCCATGGAGGGACGCACAGACCTCTACAGGTTAGACAATGGAACCTGGACTGCCATTAGGTATCAGGATGAATTCCTTGGACCCATTGTCAGACCCTATGCTGGTGCAGTGGGTCCTGAGTTCCTCCTGGTGCCTGGCAATGCCCGGCCTCATGTGGCGAGAGTATGCAGGCATTTCCTGGAGGATGAAGGAATTGATACCAATGACTGGCCCCCACGCTCACCTGACCTAAATGCAATAGAACACCTCTGGGACATTATGTTTCCATTCATCTAACACCTCAGTCTGTCCAGGAGCTCAGTGATGCCCTGGTCCAGATCTGGGAGGAGATCCCCCAGGACACCATCAGTCGTCTCATTAGGCGCATGCCCCTCCGACATTGTCTGGCATGCATACAAGCACATGGGGGCCATACAAACTATGGAGTACGATTTGGAGTTGCTGCGATGAAATTTTGGCAAAATGGACAAGCCTGCCGCATCATTTTTTTTACTTTGATTTTTGAATTCAGCCCTCTGTAGGTTGATAATTTTCATTTCCATCAAATGATGAGGCATCCTTTCGTTCCTAGCACATTACCCAGTCCATAGCAGTAGAGATATCTAGCAGGATTTTTTTTCCCATTGAGATCTGATGTGTTTTCAAAGTGTTCCTTTAATTTTTTGAGCAGCTTATAAAAAGGTGGTAGGCCTCAAAATTAAAATAAAACGTTTACTCTCACACAGATCTGAACACAAAAGGTAGGCCTCACCTGCACAAATCAGAGTGGACCCCAAACTTGAGAAGCAGGGTTTGCAGCCTGAACATTTTTAATGAGAAACTGGGAGAAGTGTGTAATCAAACAGAAAAAGGTCAAAGCTGGGAGATCAGTAAAACTGCAATGAAACCAGAGCATCGGACAAAAATCATGTTGAAAAAGTCAAAACAAAAGGTCAGTCCTGAGAAACATCCATCCATCCATTATCCAACTCGCTATATCTATATATCTATATAACTACAGGGTCACAGGGGTCTGCTGGAGCCAATCCCAGCCAACACAGGGCACAAGGCAGGAAACAAACCCCGGGCAGGGCGCCAACCCACTGCAGCCAGAGAAACAATGACAAGAAAGAATTTTTAGCAAAAAGATTTGCAGGCTCTCAAATTTACAGATCAGATAAGCATGTGCACTTATAGAGGACCTTTTAACCCACTGCAACTACTACATGCGGGTCATGACCTCCAAGGCCACACTCCTGACAACGCAGGACCGGGACCTTGCAATGGGAATTAAAACTAGCAGCGACCGTTGGGTTTTAAAATAGTGGTCAAAAGTTTACAAGAAAATTGACATTTTTATTTTTACCTTTAATTTTTTCTCCTAAACTGTTTACAGAAATGGAAAATAAATGCCAGAAATGTGTTCTGTGACTTAGAAACCCTTAAAACAAATATAAGTTCATATCAAAGAATGAATAATATTAAATAAAAAATTAACAACAATGCCAATAAGGAGAACAGGCCTAGATTTCACAAAAAGTGAAATTTCACAACAAGCTTTTGTTAACCAGGTTCTGAAAAAAACAAGAAACCAACAAACAAGAGTCAAGGAAAATCACAAAGATTTGCCCACAGGAGGCAAACCAGAAAATGAACAAAAGCAGATCTTGTGAGCCGAAAATGAAAACCATAAAAAAGAGCCAAAAAGTCAAAACTGGAAAGATCAAGCGTATAAAAAAGGCTTCACAGCAGATTGTATAGGCTGAGGGTGGTCTGTCAGCTGTAGTTTTGGGGGACCCCACTTTCTGAAGTTCAATTAACAGCATACAAATCAAAGTAATAGATCTAAAATAACATAAAATAATAACACAGAATAATTAATAAATGCGACAAACCATAAAAGGAAATACCATTTTTACTCATGTACCACTTGCCCTCGTGTAAGACGCGCATCCTAATTTTTACAAAGAAAATCGTGAAAATCGTTTTGCCCCGTGTACGACATGTGTTGTGATTGTATAGGAAGCGTTTAGAGAGAGAGAGAGCGCGGGCAAGCGAGAGAGAGAGAGAGAGAGAGCGAGCCGAAGCAGAAGAAGTAAACATTACAGAATTACATTTCCTTGTGTATGACACGCACCTGATTTTCTAATGCTAATTTTCGGGAAAAAATGTGCACGTGGTACATGCGTAAATACAGTATGTAAATATAAAAAGAAAGGAGGTAAATATCATTAGAGAATATCTAAATATCATTAGGGCGCTGTGCTCATAGTGATTAGCAGCAGGATTGTGTTTTGCTAAATCTTTTGTTACATTTTTCTTTCTTTCTTTTAAATTTGTCTACCTTTCCCCATTCTTTTCAGACAGTTAACCGTGTTGCAGCCAAGTAAATGAATGTTTATGTAAATGTTTATTCTTATCTTTATCTTTTGGATTTACTTTCATCTGGTCTTCATGATACCCATCTTAATTAGCCTGCGCAGTTTACCTAGAAGAGAGTACCTGTCCCATTGTAACTCCTCTGAACACACGTATCTACCACCAAATTTCGCAGCGAATCTTAGCTCTATTATTAATACAGTAGCTCCTTACAAAAGTAACAAAGAAAGAGGGAAAAGAGGAGGTATTCGAGAAAAACTGCATGGAGTCCAACCATTGTTACTGACTCTTATAATGAGTACCGTTCAGTCTTACCATAATAAAGTGGATGAACTTCAAGCATGTTCACACTTTCTGACCAATTACAGAAATGCTTGAATTATGGCATTTACAGAAACCCGCCTAAATGGAAATGACTTAGAAGATCACATAACGATTACTCGATTTGGTGCACCAGACAGAGACTCAATCATCACTGGTTAGTCTGCCTTTATATAAATAATCAATGATGTAAATTGATGGTGATAGATAAAAGGTCTGAACAAAAGATGAGGAACTTCATTCTGTCTCGCTGCACCCATCTAATTGCCCACAAATTTTCATTGAAACCGTGTATATTCACCTAAGGGTGGTGGCAAGCAGAACAGGTGACAACATCTCTAGAGTGATAAAGAGGCTTGAACCTCTGTCTCTCAACTCTCCATATTTTATTTTTGGGCAACTTTAACCAGTGTTCACTTAATAATTTTTACCAGTATATCACTTGACAAACTCGTCACAGTAGAGGGCTTGATCAAGTGCTATATCAGTGGTTCTCAAACTGTGGGGCGGGCCTCCCTAGGGGGGCGCGAAGATGTGAAAAAGAAAACAAGAATCGAAAATATGAAAAATACATCTATTGAAACCAAAACAAATTAATTTAAACTACATTCTGATACTAGGAAAATAAATATAGAGTTAGATAAATGTCGATAAAAGTTAAGTAGGTATAATAAAATATGCATCTATGATATGTTGTTAATTAAAAAAGAACAAATTGGTATTAGTGAGCTCCTTTCAAAAAAACGTTTTGCGCGATTAAAACTGTTATGAAAACTCGGGTCGCAAATACGTAAAGGTTGAGAAACGCTGTGCTACATGAATCTAGAACAGCACTGCTGCTGGGTTCATCAAATCATAACTGTGTCCAACTTATTCCTGTCTATACGCCTGTTTTTAAAAGAGAAAGACCAGAAATGGAAAAAATAAAAAGTCTGGGACGAGGATTCTGTTGAATGTCTGCGTGGCTCTTTTGAATGCACTAACTGGTCCACGTCTAAAGACTCCCATGCAGACATTGATGAACTCATGGATACTGTAAGCAGCTATATGAAATTCTGCAAGGATGCCATAATTCATTTGAAATCATTCAATATATACCCAAACAACAAGCCATGGATTACCAGAGATCTAAAAGAACTGATAACCAGAAAAAAACAGGCATTAGAACATGGAACATTAACTGACCAGAAAGAATTATAGAATGAGGTGAAACGTGAAATCAGGCAGGCAAACCTGAAGGATAAGGACGAGTTGAGAATGAACTGTGGACTGATAACTTGTGGCATGAAGAAAATGACTGGCATTCATACAAAAAGCAATAACTGTGTTGAACTGACAGGGGTTAAAACTGACTATCAGTTGGCTCAGAACTTCAGTGAGTTCTATTTAAGGTTTGAGACTAAGGAAATTAGTCGCCAAAAGAAGAGATTGAGGACCGGAGCCCTTCTTTGATCAGAATTATGTCAGAAAGGTCCTTAAACAAACTAAAATCCAAAAAAAGCTTGGGTCCACACATGATACGTAGGCATCTGTTTCACTCCCGTGCAGAGCAGCTCTCTCCGATCATCCACTCCTTATTTGAGATGTCTTTGGATTAACAGCAAGTGCCCAGTCAATGGAAACATGCAAATGTCATTCCATTAGCAAAAACTACACAACCAAAAGCATTAAGTGACTTCAGAATGGTGGCAGTAATCCCGTGTCATGAAATCCTTAGAAAAGTTAATTAAGAGACAACTCCTTAACAAAACCCCCGACAGTCTGGACCCTCACTAATTTGCGTACAGAGCGAAGGGTGGATTGGAGGACACCACAGCAACCCTTCTGTATTTACAGCATGAGCAATTGAAATGATCAAAAAAAACATGGAAGATCACTGTTTATAGATTTCATGTCAGCTTTTATTACAATCCAGATCCATATTTTAGTTGATTGATCAATTCTGTTTGGACCCTAACTTGGAGGAGTGGATTCTGATGGCAGCTTTTCTAATAGCCTAAGTACAGTACATCCAATGGTAGCCCCCTGCAAGGTTGCTGAAGAGGTTTACCAACTCTTTTGTTTGTCTTTTATACAAATGACTACAGGAATACACAGAATGACAGACATATTCTAGAATTTGCAGGCACCTCTGTCATTGTGAGTATTTTACAAGATAAGGAGGCCAGCCATAAGCCTACTGTCAATATGTTTATAAAATGGTGTGATCATTCCTTTTTTATGGCTAAATATTTCTATGATGAAAGATATGGTTGTAGACCTCAAGTGCTCCCCTCCCTCCATTGCCTAAACTTTAATTAAAAGGGAGATGATGGAGCACTACAGATAGCTGAGGGCAATCACTGATAGCAGGCTAAGCTTTGATCTTAACAAAGAACACATTTGATGGAAGGGGCAGACACGGCTTTTCTCTTTTAGGAAACTCAACTGTTTTAAAAGTTGACAAAACCATAATGACAATGTTTTATAAGTCATTTATTGAATCTGTTGTTAAATTTGCTTTCATATTTTGGTCAGTATTAGGAATATAAACCATCTTAACAATATTGTAAAAATTAGCAGTAAAATGATTGGTTTGCAGCAGACCGCTGTCATTACACTGTTTTACAAATAGGTGTGAACACCAGGGGGCACTCCATCGCCCTAAACACCCCATACAAACAGGCTCTGGACACATGTCCGCACTCAACAAGATGATTTTATTTAGTTTCATGGGAAATTCTTCCTTGGCAAGTGTTTCCCACAGTACAGTTAAGTACAGTAAGCAGCAATGCCCTTGTCACTGTTGTCTTCTTTTTCTTCCTCCTCTCTCTCTCTGTCAAAGCCTCCTCCGCTCCTCTCCATAGGCTTTGTTCACCTCCTCCCGACTGTGGCAGGCAGCTCCTTTAATGTAATCAACGGAAGTACTTCTGGTGTACCAAAACTGGGGCTCGGAAGCACTTCTGGGTAAGGTTGGAGCCTGACAAATTAGGGCTCACCAGTCCTCCCAGCACCCCCTGGCGGCACCAACCCAACAGGACTGAGCCGACAAACTCCGATTCCCATGATGCCCTGTGGGAACCTGTGGCGATGCCACAACCCAGGGGGTTGCTATATAGTGACCTGGTGGAGACAAAGCCCTGTGCAAGTTGTCTCCCCCTGTCTTTCTCCCCCTGTCCTTCCATGCTGTGGGCATCCCGGCTGGGTAAAATCCCCGGGCAGTGACTTCACACAGGTTAGAAAGAAGGCCGACTCAATTCTGTCAGACAGCAGCCATCCACGTTTTCCTAAATTTCGGTTGTTGCCATCAGGCTTCAGATTTAGGTTTCTGAGGTGTAACACATTTAAGAACTGTTTTACTCCTAGAGCTATAAGCATGTTGAATTCTGTCACTTGTAAGGATGCTGTTAAATGCTAAGTTCTAAAATATTATATTATGCACTGTTAAAAGGAACTATTCTTCTTCAACCTTTGTTCTTGAATGTGTGTAGATATCGTAACACTGGTTGTCAGTTGTTGTATCTTTGTTTATTTTTTTGGATCTGTATAACAATGTCTTATTTTTTGTACTGTCCTGCTGCAACCAAATTTCCCTCTGGGATAATAAAGTCACCCTAACCTAACCTAATAAAGAAAATAAAAACATACTCGGAGACATCCTTCTATATAAAAGCGGTCGGAATTGTCCTTCCGTCCCGTGAGTGCTACGCAGGCGCGGAGTTTCACACACGCCCCGTCCATTTTGCAATGCACGATGGGATTTGTAGTTTCGTTTTTCTAGGCAAAAGATGATTTTCTACTCCAGACTGTGCGAGTAGCACGGAGTTTCACACACGCCCCGTCCATTTTGCAATGCACGATGGGATTTGTAGTTTCGTTTTTCCAGGTAAAAGATGATTTTCTACTCCAGACTGTGCGATATCTTCTTCTTCTTTCTTACTATATAAAAGTGGTCGGGATTGTCCTTCCGTCCCGTGAGTGGAAAGCGTAGCGGTATTCCGCTTATCACAGACTTACTACTTGCAGCTTGCGGTACGAAGCGACATGATGTGAGCAGAGTTCTGGTGCTCCCATTGTTCCCTTGCTTTTGTGCGCGATGCGCTGGAAAAATAGACAAAATTATGTCTCTGGAAATAATTAATGTTGATGGAGGACAACTGCCTCACCGCGTAGTAAATATCAGGGGGGTTCAAAAGGGCGACCTCAATATAGAAAAAAACTTTAAATTTCATCACAAAAATAACAGAAACTACGAGTATTAAAGTAATACCACTCAAATGCAATATAACCAAATTAATGAGTTTGTATAAAATATCAAATTGATCTACATATTGAATTGCCTTAAGAAGTGGTCAACTTAAAAGTCGGTCGCCTTAAAAGGTGGTTCAGCCTAGTAACTCAAAAACAGAATACACAAGGAACAATAAACTTGAGCTAGGGTTGAAACCCCAGCAATACTGTGACAGAATTAACGTCAATATTGACCTGGTAATTCCTGATAATACCTTGTGTCTGTTAAATTTTAAGCAAGTTATTATTGTGTTCACCTGAATTTGTAAAAGACACAATGCTAATATGCCGGCTGTGTTTTCAGCGTATAGTGTATTATCAATCTGTCCGTCGGTGCTGTCAGCTAGTGTGTGAAATGCCCTGTGATAATTGAGCATCTCCTTTTAGTGCTCATTTGTGAGCTGAATTAAAATCTTATTCTGGAATTGCTCGATTTTTGATTTTTAACAACTATTTGTGTACCATTTTTCAGGACCCAGCACTCATTTGTTTTTTTTTTTTAGAATTTCTCAGTTCATTTCTGACATTTATTTTCTGCCCCAGCCTGTTCGGATTGCATTTCAGTCACCATTGTATTTTGCACTTTTTCAATGGCATTCTGGGTGTCCATTGTTAGGACATGTAGTGGTTGTCCTCAGAGGTTGTGACCTGGGAATTACAACACAGTAGAATAAAAACTCCTCCAGGGCAATTCTTCTCTATCCAAGCTGTGAATATCAAACTCTATTGAACCGCTTGAAGTAAAATCTTTATGCTTTATTCTTTTGTGAATCGACCTTTCACTATATTCCATGACTTAGAATTTTACTCTTCATTTCTCACACATGCCTTTCTTTGATCTCTCTTTTTTGACCATTTCTGTCTTCACATCCTCCTCCTGGTTACTTCAGTTCTCATCTGCCCGGCAGAAATGTTACTATGGAATATACAGTAAATTAGGTACAGAAATAAGCAGGCAAGTCCCATCATACACAGATATGCACTTTGCTAGCAAAAGCCACCCCAGTTTGTGTTTCTGACCAGCTTCACATGGAACATCCACTTTTGTGAATGAAAGACGGTTGCAGCTCCTCTCTGATCCTTTTCTTCTGAATATCAACTCATTTTAAAGTGCACACTGGTCAACAGTTCTTCTCTGTACTTGTCTTGTTCATTGCAAAAATGGGTTTGTTCGTTGAACAACAGTAAACAGTAGCATAGAACTCTAAGAGCCTAACGAGGCCAATGACTTCACTTTCTTGTTTTATGTACCACAAGGAGAGACCACAAAAACAAGAAATACAAACTGAGAACAAGACATAGGTAGTCATGAACATCTCTTGGAATCATGGTATCTGCAATTCCCATCATGCTCTTCATCATCATTACAAGGTGGGGCTCTGTCTCATTCGTTTCCTATGAGAGTCTTCTCTCTCTTTCTCGAATCCTCCTGATTTAAAGCATGCGCTCTCCTTCCTTGCCAGTTGGTTGCTACACTCTCGCAGACATTAATGGGGCACTGAATGATTTCTAACACCATACAATGTTTTTAAAATATATTTTCAGGTACCTACCCTCCCATTTTGATTTTCAGGCTTTAAGGGGGTCCACATGGGTTAATTACCTTGTTGTTGGCCTGTTTTATATTTGCAGCCTCTTTCTAGTCTTTACCTGTGCATGACAAGAGTGACAATTGACACTGCTGCTTTACTGCTCCAGAATGCTAAGTTTGGACCCCAGTCATGTCATTGCCAGTGTGGAGTTTGCTCATCCTTTCTGTTTTTGCATTATTTTTTTCTCTCTTCTAAAATGTCTGCATGCGAGTAAGCATTTGTGTATTATTCAAAGTTTTGAGCAATGGATTGTTTATTTTGGTCTGTATTTCGCCTTATACAATTTCATATATTAGGAACTTGTTAGTTTTCACATACCCCTTGGGGTCAGAGCGCAGAGTCAGCCGTCATTACAGCACTCCTGGAGCAAGTGCAGGTTAAGGGCAGGTTAAGGGCCTTGTTCAAGAGCCCAGAAGAGTAGGATCTCTTTTGGCAGCAATGGGATTTGAACCAGCAACCTACCTGATACCCATGTAGATTCTTAGCTTCAGAACCCCCACTCCATCCCACTTGGTGCCCTGTACAGGTTTTGTACCTGCCTTGTGCCCAATGCTGCCAGGCTTGACCCCTAACTCTGCAACCTGAGTTGGATAAAGTGTGTTAAAAAATGAATGGCTGGGAATTATCAGGTTACTTTACCTTTAATTACAAAATATTACAAAATTCAATCAAGCAAATAAGAATAAGAAATCCAATACTATGCTTCAAAAATAATAATCTTCTTATATAATACGCTACCGTGGCTGTCCGTTTGTCTGTCCAGGATTTTAAATCACCTGTAGCTCACAAACCGTTTGACCTATTGACCTGAAATTTGTTACACATATACTACGTGACGTCTACTGTCCGCTTTCTGGGTGATGATTTTTATTACTCTTTTTATTTTTATTTTATTTTATTGTAGAATCAACTCTCGGCAACAGGGTGGCCATGCAGCGCATGCATACGGGCGCCGTTCTCATCCTCCTTCGCCGTCACTTCCTCTACCTCTTCATATCTTAAATCATTCTTGAGGCAGATTGAAGGCTTAAGTGCCAGCTTAAGTGAAAAATTAAGAAAAACGTACTAAGTAATTGCAACACAAACACTGGCTTAATCAGTTTTAATGTGAAAAGATGCCGATGGAAGAAGAGAAAAAGTGGGCCGCTAGGATGGAGAAAAGAAGAGCTGCTCAGGAAGCAGCAAACACATCAACCTCTGAGCAAACGAATGCTAAACGTACAGAGAAAGAGGATGAAAACTAGGAATGAAAACTCAAGTCAAGTGTATTCACTTTACGTTATTGTTTAGTGTGCTGTTACTGGTAAAAAATACTTCTGCATTCTTGTGGTTTAAATTAATATCCAAAGTTTCACTGATTCATCCATCTTGGTATGGATTCAAGAGGAAAGCCTTGTCATTAATGTCTTCTTATCTAATACCATTGTGAATTTCCCCTTGAGATTAATAAAGTACATACCTACCTACCTACCTACCTACCTACCTACCTACCTACCTACCTACCTACC
>JANRMT010062817.1:25908908-25931926 GCA_026402145.1 Polypterus bichir lapradei
ACCTACCTACCTACCTACCTACCTACCTACCTACCTACCTACCTACCAACCAACCAACCAGGCAAGATCCTCTAATAAAAGTTAACAGTTTCTTGTGCTCATATGAAGGTCTGTTGAGCAAGATAAACCAGAATTCCTGCCAAAAAATCAGAAAAATATATCATCCAGAAAGAGTTTTCTCTTTTTTTCTGAGCAGATGTGGAGTGACATTAATGATAATAATAATGCAGTAGTCTGATTTTACAGGTAAAGAAAAAAAAAGTAAGGCAGGCAGTCTGGAGGCCAACATGCTCTAAGAAACTGAGATAAAACATGAAACAAATGCGGAGGAAAGGTCACCCCATAGAGATTCAAAACATTTGAACGGTCAGATCAAGACGGAGTTGTTAGTGGCTCAGTAGGGATGTGCACGTGTTACAGATGGTGTGTCATAAGTCCATGTACTGTCCTCTAGTGCACCATACTTCTAATAGCTTAAGGGGTCATAAATGAAAAGAGTGAATAGGGGTGTGCACTGCCATGTGCTGGTTTATAACTCATACCTGATGCTGGGCTCCAGCCTCCATAATTATGAACAGGACTAGCCAGGTTTGGTAGTAGATGAAAGGAAGAACATCTTCTCCACCTCCATTAAAGTTTACTCTGCATAGGGCATCTTGATCAGTCTCAAAGTATGAAGGTTACAGAATAAATAACTTGCAATTCAGTAATATTTATTAAGAAATAGCCTTTTAGAAAGTGAATTTTGCTCCATACCAGATTATTTTGCTATTTCTTGCATTGAGAAGATTAGCTGACCAGTGCTGCCATCTACTGCTTATGCTGAGGTGTAGCACAATGTACACTCAGTGAAAATTTCTCAAGTGGGTAGATCTGCACAGCGTAGTCTCACTGAAGCCAGATGTATAATATCTGCGTGCATGAATTTTGCTTAAAACTGGGTGGGAACAATTAGACGTCCCACTGAGTGTCACATTTCTAAAGCAATCCAGTGCCATGTGAAGACAGCGCTCAAAGTTGGGCTGGTGGTTTTGACCTGCAAAGATCAGAGGTGCTCTCGTTAACCTGCAAGCTTCTGTTAACGATGAACAGTCTTCAGCGAAAGGGTCTCCTGGAAAACCCTAGTAGACAAATAAATGGCTGTTGTGCGTGCAGAGAGCACCTTGCACATTTTAAAAATTGTGACAGCAGGGGTCGCTGTTCCCCCGTGAAACCTGCAGACAACACATCCTGACACCAGGTAAAATTATCGGAAATGATTTTAATTCCTGAATAATGTGCACCAAGCACCTCCACCTCCACAATACACAATAAATCAATAATAATAAACAATCAATAATCACAATAAATCCTCCTCTCCACCCAGCAGCTCCGTTACACTTCCTCCCAACTCCGGCTCAGCTTGCTGGGTCTCAATCAGTCCTTTAAATAGCCCTTGACCCGGAAGTGTTCCTTCTCCAGGTCAAACGCCACCTCCTCCTTCCTCAAGTAGCCCGGAAGTACTGCAGGCTTCCGTCCTTGTGCCTCCGAAGTACTTCCAGGTCGTAATGACAGTAGGAGTCCCCAGGTTCCTTGTGAGCTCCCCCCTGGTGGCACCCACGACACCCAACAGGGCTGAAGAACCGGACTCCATGTCCCATGATGCCCTGAGGGAATCTGGGGAACCATTTCCGTCCAGGGGAGCTGCCATCTAGTGACCCAGGGGATGTAGTGCCCCGAAAAGGCTTCTCTTGCTCCTTTCTGTTGAGGGACGTCCTGGCCAGACTGAAACGCTGGCTGTCCCTCACAAAATGAACATAACCTGTTTTAAAAATAAACATAAAAGAATGCAAAGGATAAACCTTTCTGTAAGATCAGATTATACATTGTCACTGGAAGACATCAATAGATGACTGATAAACGTGAACGATATGTTGTCACAGGTGCTGTGTGTGCTCTCTGTTTTCCAATGTTACGACAATAGTGCAGGAGTTGATGTAAGCTTAAAAGAATTAGCAGCGAAATTCATGTAGTGAGAAGTCAAGCAAAATGACACCTTTTATTGGCTAACTAAAATGATTACAATATGCAAGCTTTCGAGGCAACTCAGGCCCCTTCTTCAGGTGAGATGTAATACAGAAACTGGAGTTGCCTGTGTTTATATACACACTAGGACAAATACAGCATTGGAAAACCTTTAAGTAAGACATCTTAGATGTAAAAAATTAGTAGACCTCTCCAGGCTAAGATTCATTAAGCAAGAGAGGAGAACAATGTCTGGTCAAGATCTTTGGATAACTGTCCAACAAAGTCTTTTGAAGTTTCTGATGAGTTTTCCAATGCTGTAAATGGCGTGTCACAATCTGTGAAAAGGACTACCGTTAAGAGAGCTGATGACAAAGAGCCATAAGAGATGCGGATTTCGGGAGTGAAAATATCCAAATCAACAAATCTACCTAACAGCACCAGTAGATGCATAGATGAGACTGCACAACATCCACCTTCAGACTGCACATTTAAATGAATAACTAGTGAAATTTAGCATTACTGTCTAATTTGAAGGGGAAACATGCCATAACAGAATAGCCGCAGTGTTTTAACAAGTTGCGTATCCATAGATGCTTATCTAAACTCTATTTGCTGTTGTTATTTCATATAGTGATGCAATAGTCAGAATGACA
Source organism: Polypterus bichir lapradei (assembly GCA_026402145.1). Lineage (NCBI taxonomy): Eukaryota > Metazoa > Chordata > Cladistia > Polypteriformes > Polypteridae > Polypterus > Polypterus bichir. The sequence continues at coordinate 25,911,569 of JANRMT010062817.1, forward strand.
GAAAGATATCATAGCAGACAGAGGCACTTCTCAAATGTGTGGAGCCCAGTAGGTCTTGTGGTGTACGTGTAAGTGTATGTGTGCGTCTGTTTGTCTCCATTGTTGCAGTGCTCATTATAATGTGCAAATTAATTATGAAGTTTCACTTACCTTGTTCTACTGAGCGTCAGAATGAGTAACAGCAATTTTAGCTTTTTATTTTCTCTCGGCATCAAGTCTTTTGTTCAGTATCTGTTGCTGTCTCTCTGAAACCCCTGCAGATTTAAGTGCATGGACTGGAGGAATTGGGGGGTGCTTTAGGAAAGAGCCCTGTGGGCGTAGCCTTTCAAACGCAGGATTTCTCCATTATTTATTACTCACTTTTTATCGGGTTGTCCCCAGATGTGTGTTTTCATTTGTGTGTTTGTTTATGTGGAGGTTGAATGTTCTTAGGTTTTTATGGAGTTTTCTCTGGGTATTCACTGGAAAGACATACAGTATAGTACATGCTAGGCTAATTGGCGACTCCAGATTGGTGTGGTCTGGGTGTGTGTGCCCCTCCAGGGTGGGTTCCTGCTTTATGCTTGATGCTACTGAGATTGCCTCTTGCCCCACACCCTGACTTTTAAAACTTTTTTTTGAACATCTTTATTTAGTGATGCACCATTGGCCGTTTTTTACAATTGTATGTTATTAGTGACCAAGTCTTTTGGTGTTTGCTTAACTCATGTTTTTTATCTCTTGCCAGGCATGGAAGCGCTGGTGTACGCAGATCTTGTCGGCCCTCAGGTCAGTGTCACTCTTGGCTTGCTTTTTTTTTTACTTAGTGTGTGTTACCCATGTCTCTTCCTGTTTCTGCAGCTACATGCTTAAATGTACAGTAGTCTGTTGGAATCTGTTCCTGACAGTTTAAAGAGACTGAAATCCTCCTTATGATGCTGGAACATTAGAGCATTAGAACAATATAGATGAAAACGGGTCAATCAGCCCAACAAAGCGTGCTAATGCTCTCCACTTTAATTCTTTTAAAATAACATCAAGTCGTGTCACACTCTGTCAAAGTGTGTTAAAAGTCCCCAAAGTCCTAATGTCTACCACACTACTTGTAGTTTATTCCAAGTGTCTATGGTTCTCTGTGTAAAGAACAACTTCCTAATGCTTGTGCAAAATTTATCCTTAACAAGTTACCAACTGTGTCCCCATGTTCTTGATGAACTCATTTTAAAGTAACAGTTTCGATCCACTGGACTGATTCTCTAATTGTAAACACTTCAATCAGGTCTCCTCTTAATCTCTTTTTACTTAAACTGAAAAGGCTCAGCTCTTTTAATCTTTCCTCATAACTCTGTAATGAGCCTAGTTGCTCTACTCTGAACGTTTTCTAGTGCTGCTTCTTTTTGTAGCCTGGATATCAAAACTGCACACAGGACTCCAGATGAGACCTCACCAGTGTGTCATAAAGCTTGAGCAGAACATTCTAGGACTTGTACTCCACACATCGTGTTATGTAATCTGACATTCTGTTAGGCTTCTTAATGGCTTCTGCACACTGTGTAGAAGTTGATAGCTTAGAGTCCACTAAGACTCCTAAATCCTTCTCATAAAGTGTACTTTGGATTTTCAGACCTCCCGTTGTGTATCAAAACCTAACATTTTTACTTCCTACATGTATTACGAGGGATATCCAGAAAAAAAGGTTACAACAGCTGTTAGAAATCGAAAAATGAATATATTTCAACCAAATTTACAGGGTATGTTCCAAAATATGTGTTTATTTCTCAACATAATCGCCGTCAACTTCGATGTACTTCTTCAACCTGGGCACCAGCTTTTTTATACCCTCGTCGAATACGCTCCGCTCCACCTCCGAAAGCCACTTCTCCACTGTCTCCTTTACCTCCTCATCGTTGGAAAAACGTTTCCCACCTAAGAATTCTTTCACAATTCTTCCACAAGCTGACAATGGATCTTGGCTGCGGAATTCGCGACGCAAAGTGAGGAACTTGATGACCGAACGAATCTCGCATCGGCGGTAGGTGGAGCAAACGGCCTCAGCAGAGGTTGACGAACTCGCTTGCTGTGATGACATTTCACAACTGACTGACGCGGTCCCAGGCTTATTTTGACCGTTAGGACCCCCCTACACGCAGGTATGCCAACCTTCGAAAAAAAAAATTCCCTGCACCCTCCAGGGCACTTGTAACCTTTTTTTCTGGATATCCCTCGTACTTTACATTTACTTACATTAAATTTCATCTGCCACACATCTGCCCAAGCCTGTATGCTTTCCAAGTCCTTCTGTGATGATTTAATGAATTCCAAATTATCTGCTAATCCACCTATCTTGGTATCATCTGCAATCTTAACCAGCTTGTTACTTATATTCCTATCTAAAAAAATTATCTTCTTATACAATACGCTACCGTGGCTGTTTGTCTGTCCAGGATTTTAAATCACCTGTAGCTCTAATACAGTTTCACCTATTGACTTAAAATTTGGTACACATATACTACGTGACGTCTACTATCCACTTTCAGGGTGATGATTTTTATTAGTCTTTTTATTTTTATTTTATTTTATTGTAGAATCAACTCTCGGCAGCGCACAGCAGGGCGGCCGTGTGGCGCATGCATATGGGCGCCGTTCTCATTCATTACTACCTTCACTAATCATTCTTAAGGCAGATTGAAGACTTAAGTGCCAGCTTAAGTGAAAAGGTAAAGAAAGCGTACTAAGTAATTGCAACACAAAATTAACTTGAATCAGTTTTGACGCCAAAAGATGCCGATGAAAGAAGAGAAGAAGCGGGCTGCTAGGGTGGAGAAAAGAAGAGCTGCTGAGGAAGCAGCAAGCGCGTCAACCTCTGAGCAAATGAATGCTAAACGTACAGAGAAAGAGGATGAAAACGAGGAATGCTCAAGTCAAGTGTATTCACTGCACGCTATCGGGCAGTGCGCCATTACTGGTATATGATAAAAGTAGCAGCGGCCCCTGCACTGACCCCTGCTGAACACCACTCTTAACATCAGCCAGTCCTGATAGGGCTCCTCACACCATAACCCTCTGCTTCCTGAAGCTGTAAATTATGTTCTTGTTTACAGTTTTTGTTTCTGAGTTTTTATTTCAGCATGTTAAAGGCTATCACACATGAGACAAAGCTGGACATGAGATGCTAAGAAAAGAAGGCCTCGTTGGGTCTTGGGTTCTTGCCTGTCATTCTCTTTTTATTCCTGACTGCTATCTGTTTTATACCGCTGGTGAGCCCTTAACCTAACTTGTCTCTTATTTCTTCACTCAGTTTGCCTTATAGTAGGTAGTATCATGTGATGCCCTGGGTTGCCTACAATGCTGGTATCATCTTGAACCTGGGACATTGATAGTCATGACCAGGATGGACTGGCACAATGAGATTGGAGCATTAGAGTCTTTCAATAAATCGATTGATAAAAACATTGAAGTGAAGGGATTAAATAAATAAATAAATTCAATAATTAAGGAATAAAAACAGGAATATAATAAAGTGCAAGAAACCTCTCTCTCTTCTGTTCTCATCTCGTCTCTAGTGCTTCTCCCTCTTTTACCTCATTTCCCCTTCTCTCTCTGGGTATTCACAGCAGGTAATGATACTTCAGGTAATGTGATCCCCTTGTCTGGCTCACATCCCAGCCACCTCAATCGCTAGCCAACGATCCCCCCTGCTCCCAAAATGCTCAGCTAGGTTGATCTGCTGTTCCCATCGCTCCACTGCGGGGCATCTTCAACCGCGTTGTCTCCTCTCCATTGCATTAACTTAACCACCTGATACTGCTCTTTCTTTTTCTCCCTTCCTTGTTTTTTTCTTTCTTCTTCGATCTCCTTTTTTCTGTCCTGCTCAGACTCCTTTTATATTCTTGTGGGTGCAGGCACTCTGCTTAACGACCCCCCCCCCCCACACACCAAAATGTCAATGAGGAGTGAAGCAATTGCGCCTGCACCTTAACAAGCAGTCATCTCGTTTCCCCACCTAAGACCTTGCAGCCACACACCTGTTCAACAGCATGTCTTCACACCCACCAGTCTGAACCTAAGACATTGTAACCACCAGGGGGTGCTCCCAAGCCCCAAACTGCAGATACAGTAATGCCCAACACAATTTTGAATTTAAATAAAATTGTATTCATCAGCCACACCTTTCCAACAATCATCTATCAGAAGATAAATAATCAATACAAAGTTCTGTCATGTTCTTCCTCCTTCATTCCTCCAAGAATGTCGCCAACTACCTCACAATTCTGACTCCCTAATGTGAGACAGTGAGCTTCTTTTCAAGCAAAGCCAGGGACTTCTTTCAGTGTCACCACATTGCATGTTGGGAGCAGTTCCAGGTCACGTGGAAACCAGTATTGTCCCCCACCCCACCATCACCCACAGGTAGCACCCAAGGACCCTGACAGGGCTTCACCTCAACACTCCAATTCCCATGCAGCCCTGTGGGTATCCTGATTGGGATCAGCCTGTAGGGACAGGCCTCCTTCCATGTGGAGATATAGAAAGTTTCTGGATTCTGCATTCAGCACGTCTTTTCATTATAGATTGATCCCAACAGGGATGAGGATTATAGAATGTTCTGGCTGGGTTGTGTCTTCAGTCCTGTTGTCCTTCCAGTCAGGATGCCCATCTGTCCTCCATGGCACTTAAAACATACTGGTTTTATTTAAAATCCTGTACTGCCACAGACCCCTAATGTGCAGTTCTTTAGGTCAAGGGTTAAGAATTGTCATAGTAATTCCCAAGGACATCATACAGTCCTTTGATTGTTGCCATGAATAAATCAGCAAAGAAAATAGAAATGATGAATCTCTCCAATGTTATTTTTAATATTCTGCTTTTCACTTCCACAGCTACCTACATTCCTGTGATCCTCCGATAATTCATGGTAACTTGACCTGTGACACTATCTTCATTCAGCACAATGGCCTCATCAAGATCAGCTCAGGTGCGCCCCATTCTAATTGCTTATAAACGCAATCCTCCTTCATCACTTTGGTATTTAAAGGGAAGACTCCATAGATGAGACACAGTGCCTAACTTCTTCCATTGGAGCCCTTTAGATTGCCTTGTTTGGTGTCATTTTACTTCTTTGTATTAATTTAATTCCGATCCTATCCAGGCTATACATCTTCACCCACCCTAATCAGCCTGAGTTGAGACATCAGGAGAAGCGCCACCTGCATCTATCTGACAGTAGAATTTATCTGTGAAGCGTATTGTGTAGAAAAACATTATATCTCAGCTGTCAAACACTGCCAGTTAATGTGGTCGAGAAGATGAGTTGGAATGGGTATGTGTGTGTAGAGTGAGGACCACAAAAAATATCAATCAAGATCACTTCAATGCACTGGCTGAGACTCTGACAGGAAACTCTATTGCTGTCGCTGGCTAATGTTGTTTTCACTAATCAATGTCAAAAATAACGTATCTCTGATAGACTGCAGCCATCCACAGAGCACAGGCCAAGCTTGGGACGCCACAGGGCAGACTCTGGCAGTAGATGGATAGGATGCAGGTGGATAGATAGTCTAGATCAGGGGTGTCGAACTCCGGGCTTGGAGGGCCACAGTGGCTGCAGGTTTTCATTCTAACTCTTTTTCTAATCAGTTTTCACTGCGTATTAACTTTTTATCCCTTCATTTTAATAGCCCTGTTTTTAAGGATTCAGTGCTCTGAATTGATTCATTTCTTCATTAAATGACAGCCAAACAGAAATGAGATGTGAAACAAGCCAACACATGCTGAGCTAAATCTGGGCTTCAAACTCCAACCAATTTCACTCCAACCAATCTCTTAATGAGAAGCCCATTTTTGCTGTTAATTAAGCCTGTTATTTAATTCCAAGTTTGTTTCCTGCCTTGCGCCCCAGCTCCAGCAGACCCCCATGACCCTGTAGTTAGGATATAGCGGGTTGGATAATGGATGGATGGATTTAATTCCATGGCTTGTTGCTGCTCTCATTCTGCCATAGCAGACATATCCAAAACTGTTGATTTTCTGTTTTTTCTAAGAACATCATGAAAATGGGGCGGAGTGGTGGCTCTGAGGCTAAGGATCTGCGCTGGTATCCCAAAGGTTGCCAGTTCAAATCCCTGTCACTGCCAAAAGAGATCCTACTCTGCTGGGCCCTTGAGCAAGGCCCTTAACCTGCAATTGCTCCAGGGGCGCTGTACAATGGCTGACCCTGCGCTCTGACCCCAAGGGGTATGCGAAAACGAACAAATTCCTAATACGAGAAATTGTATAAGGCGAAATAAAGAAAAAAAAAAAAGTTTTGGTGACCTGCGAGATCAACTTTACTGAGACCTTCACCTTTCTTTATTTTCAGATATTGTGTGATGGGCACAGGTGAGCTGGTCATGAGGCGGCTTGTTTTGTGTTTCATTATTTGGCTGCTAATTAAGGAAAAAGAAACAACTAAGGGGCCTGAGTCAAGTTAATTAAAATTAAGACAAAAGAAGTTAATTAGCAGCAAAAACTATTCACTGATTAAGAAGATGGTTAGAATGAAAACCTGCAGCCACTGCAGCCCTCCAGGACTGGAGTTTGACACCTGTGGTCTAGATTATGCCTTATAATGGGTGTATACAGTAAGGTGGGAATACAGGGTCCTCCAATCAGGGATTAAAGCTTTGTAAGTGTATTAGAAATGTATGGCCAGAAAACAGCATGTGAGTTAGAGGTTATATGGCAGTAGACCATTTCTCAGCAGTACAAACTGAGACTGTGTGTTTTATTTTCCAAAATGATCTGTTCGGTTTCTGTCTGCTGAGATACAGTATGATGGGAATGTCTTTCCATTAGAACAAGAGATTGCTTGATTCATGGTAGCATAAAATAAAAAGTATAATGAAGTGTATTGTAATTGGTTTTTAGAATTGAACAGAAAAATGAAACAAGATGATGTCACCACGTGAGTGACCAAGGGAGTATAATTGTTTATAAATTGTAAATCACCACCATATCATTACTGTTTGACTACCATCATATCATTATATTTTTGGTATTCTTCCTTTGGCGTTTTCACTTGTACTGACAGTTCCTTGTTTTATCTTGTTTCTCTTTCTCCACTCCTGTTTCCCATTGGGACTCATGCAGTTTGGCATCGGCTATTCATCAATGGTAAGTGGTCCCAAGTCTAGGGTGAAAATCTAGGTGGCAAGAATACATACCATACTAAGTTGTGGTACAGCTTATTTTAAGCTGATTTTTGAAAAGCAGCTATTATTGGCTAGAATAAGTCTGGCTTTTTCTTCAAAATACATAGTGTTGCAAAAAGTAAGTACACCAAAGTTTTGTCTTGTCGGGTGACTCTGTTTTCCCCTTTATATTCTTCATTGTGTAGACTTAACCAAAATGCCTCATTTCCTGTACACTATCACTCTGTAGTCAAATACACTACTTCAAATCAGCAAATCCTTCCCCTTCCTTTCTTTATCTATAAACTCAGGCAATTAGACAGAGTGAAAGTATCGGCAGGAGAGAGAGCTACATGTCTAACTACAGTAAAATCTCAATTATCCGTCAGGGGTCGGGACCGAGGCCGTAATGGATAAGAGAAAAGACGGATAACAGAACAGCTACTTTAAAAATAATATAATGTAGATTAGTGAATAGTCATATTTATTTACAAAACAAAATATAATATAGTATTAACAAAATTAATTAACTCATATACTATTGCAATGACCAGCATAATAACAACTCGGAGGTACTGGAATTTTCTACGTTTTACTTGGAGTCTTCATTCTGTAATAAACAGTGCCCTGTCTTATACTTCCTTATCTGGGTTACAGAGCACATCTCTCTATTATAATAAAAAAATCTTGGGTCGAGATGTGATCATCTAGGAGAGACACTTTGAAGTCCCGCGAGACTACTTGCACATCACACCCTACTTACAAACAATTTCTCAGAGACACTTTAACGTCCCGCGAGACAAGGAAGTGAGACAAAAGGACAGCTGCTGTATAGGCTTTTAAATGATCGACGCACAGCACGATAAGCAGAACACGCAGCTCGGCAGCAAGCCAACAGCTGATCCGTCCACATCTCCTTAGCGTGCTTTCAGCCCCCTTCCTTCACAACGCGAGTGGCAGACATGAAGCGCGGGGGGGGGGGGGGTTTCGGGGTTTTTGTGGGTGGGTGAGCGAAGCAAGCAGAGGATTTGCCTCCTAGTCTCCAAAACAATACAAGAAAGTTTTCCCTACCCATAATTATCTCTTGCCACTCATGTTCTGTTTTTTTCTATACTCCAAACACTCCTGCTTATTGTCTCCTGACTCTCTACTCAAAACTTCCTTCCACCGCACCTTCCTTTTTCTCCTAACTTCTCCTGTAACTCATCTCCTAACAGGCGTGTCCGCCACTCACAGAACAGAAACCCAGTCCCATCATTTTCTGTTCCCCAGCCGAGCATCACAAGCTGCCTGTGCATCACAAAGTATTAACAAAACATAATATAACAAATAAAAAAAAAAATACAGGAGAACATTAACACTACTGTCAGTTGTTTTTCAACACGTTTTCAGTTTTGTCGGTCATCATGCTTTAAATTGTTCACTGTTATTCTTCCTACTACGTAAACTGAAGCAATAATTCAAGCACTTTTGTCGTTTTGTAAACATTTAATAATTTCAGTTTTTTGTCACAATTCCAACACCACATACTTACGTTTATCAGCCATAACAATGTATAGTAGATTAATTATAATAAAAGAGAAAAGCTACGAAATGCTATTAAAAGTGAAGATGTGTAACTCACACTGTGATTTCAAAATGCGGCCTGATGAGAAGTGCAGAGCTCGCAGTGTACCACATGGCAGTAGTAGTACAGCAGTCGGCTGGCACAGGCCTGCACATTTTTTTTTGGCTCTGACGGATAATTGAGGTTTTACTGTAAGTATAATCGGTGATACATTATAACTAGTGCCATACAAACAAAACGGAATGTGGTTTTGTAAACTAAGACCATACAACCTGATAAAGCTACATGTGTCATTTCAGGTGGAGCAATAACTTATAGTTGCATTTAATTCTTCCAGGTCAACACAACATCAGCACAGGCCCAGGCTGGTATCACACATTTACACTGATGTTAATTAGAACATGCAAGTAAAAATTTAAGTGTACTCTGTGTGCTTGACAATAATTACCCTATAAAAAAAGCTTTCCAGATGGAGCAGCCTTTATGTTATATAGCACCTTTCACAGTGCACAAAGTGACAACCTCATAACTTAAATTTTAACATACTTTGGTAGCCCCAGGGTGCACATTATCTGTCTAATTCTAGCTCTAGTGGGTGATCTTTAATGATTTTTGCTTTGCAGCATTTCCAGAGACAGTGCATGGGCGCGTCAAACACCATCGAGATGAGCAGAAGAGTCTTCATTTCTTTGCTCCTGAATATGGCTGTAAGTGAGCTTTTTCTATTGGAACTTTCAATTTGAGTCTCACTACCAGCTACCACATTTCTGCAGCCATATTTTGCAATGGTGGAGCTCAATATGAATTGTATGCTTCACATACAGATCACTGCTATCTGAATGAAAGGGTCAAAGGGGCACCAAATGTTGAGACAGCTTATTAAACAAAACACAAGGGAGGAATGAACAAAATTAGACTACAGAGCATAAACGCATAAATACAAGACAAAGCTTTGTAACTATAATGGACATTTCTATAAGCTATACTGTAAGCTTATCTATCAGGTGAGTTGTCTTCATTTTACTTCTGTCGAGGACTAGGAGTCCCAAAGTACATAAATACCAATTAAGTTCCAAAAACACTTACACAAATACCCACTACAGGAGGGTATACCACCAAACCCTGGCTAAATATAAAGGCAACACAGAATCTTTATAAAAATAAAAAGCTTAGTAGAGCACAAAAGGCAAAATGGAGTTGCCTAAAGCAAAAGGCAATCCAGGAAAACAAGGTTCTAATGCAGAAATCCAAAGACGCAATCAAAAGGAACAAAGCATTAGGTCATTAAATATCCGTAAATTACAAAAAGTACAACGAAGCACAAATAACCTCACTGCTCCGAGACACACTTGAAATGAACCAGCAGGAACTGTGGGGGACCACCCTCAAAACACATAGAACATAACACAGGCAGCTTGTAGACAAGATTAAAACGCAGATTAATGCAAATAATTAGCAAATGCAATACTTACATAAATAAATGGCACAAAAAGACGCGAAAGAAGACTTCAAACTCCAGTCAGGGTCATTACACCCAACTTTTCAATCTGAAATCCATGTGTCCTTCTTACTTCCAATTCTTTTTATCGCTCTTCTTCTTTTGACTCACCTTTTGGTTCCTCTTACAAACACTTTGAGCATCATGGGGGAGCCTTGTAAAGTCACAGACCCTCTGATCCAAGTAATGCCTGTTGACCAGTGATATCACCTGTTGTCGTCCCCTGATGAAGCATTTAAAGGATAGGGCAACCTTATTAGCAGTCAGACCCTTGTCCATTATGCATCCCATGTGACTCCTGTTTCTCCTCCTTCTATCGTGGAGGAATAGTGTACATTTCTCAAAATTCACCATGGTCTCTGCCATGCTCCCTGAGAATTTTATTGTTGAGAACCCCTTGCAGCCACAGTGCTGGCCACAGAGGTCTCCTGGTAGCTTCCCTCACTCGTCTTCTTCTTGCACAGTCACTCAGTATTTGTTGACTGCCTGATCTAGGCAGATCTACAACATTGCCATACTCATTTAATTTCTTAGTGATTGATTTAACTTAGGGCAGCACGGTGGCTCAGTGGGTAGTGCTGCTGCCTCGCAGGTAGGAGACCTGGGTTCGCTTCCCGGGTCCTCCCTGCATGGAGTTTGCATGTTCTCCCCGTGTCTGCGTGGATTTCCTCCCATAGTCCAAAGACATGCAGGTGTGGTGCATTGGCAATTCTAAATTGTTCCTAGTGTGTGCTTGGTGTGTGTGTGTGTGCACCCTGCGGTGGGCTAGCACCCTGTCCGGGGTTTGTTTCCTGCCTTGTGCCCTGCGTTGGCTGGGATTGGCTCCAGCAGACCTCCGTGACCCTGTAGTTAGGATATAGCGGGTTAGATGGATGAATGATTTAACTTAACTCCAGGGGATATTCATTGACTTGGATATTTTCCTGTCTCCATCCCCTGACTTGTGCTTTTCAATCACCTTTTCATGGGGTTGCTTGGAGTGTTCTTTTATCTTCATTGTGTAGCTTTGGCCACCATATCGACTCACCAGAAGCTGGACTGTCCAGAGAAAGTGCATTTATACTGCACTCAACTGAAACCTAAGACAAATGATCTCCATTAAACTAATTCTGTGACTACTAAAACCAGTTTGCCACAAGTGCTACATTAGGGGCGAACACTTAAGTGATCAATTATTTTGTGTTTTATATTTCTAATAATTAAGATCACTTCACAGAAACCTGTTTTCTCCTTGATATTAATGAGTCCCTTTATGCTGATCAGCTAAATTAAATCCACTGTGATTCAGTGTTATATAAATGCAAAATGTGGAACGTCTAAGGGATCAGTACTTTTTATAATTTATTTCAGCTATCTACGGTCTCTCTCTCAACACACTCCCCTTGGAAGAGGATCAGTTGCCCCTGCTCTGTGTTGGATCGCCTATCCTTTAGCCCATCCAGGAGGGCTCTTCTGAGAGTCCTTCTCAGGCACTACACTCTGTCTTATGGTGGTGGCCCTGTTTGCTTCATTTCCTGTGTGCCACATATAGCACTTGCTTTGTCTTTGCCATTCTGTCTACCCTTGTTGGATTTAGGGGGATGAGCTGAATTGGTTTTAAATGATCTGCTCCATGTGCCTTTGATTCTCCTGTTTTTCCTTTTGTGCCACCTGAACTATGACATTATTTATCTTGCAGCTGCAGAAGACAACACAGCAATCGACATCTTCTCATTTGGTATCTGTGCATTGGAGGTAAGAGCTCATTTTGTGCTCATGGCTTTTCAAGGCTAACATATTCATAACTCTTTTGATTACAAATCTGAATCTCTCTCACACATGTCCCAAGAATATACTGTATGGATACCCTTAAAAGAATGATGATGTGGCAAAAGAGGTGTTTTTGACAAATGTTATGGCAGTGTGGTGATTGTGCAGTATCCTGGATTCAAAACTCTTGGCCAATCATTGTCCATATTTAGTTTGCACATTCTCCTCTTGTATGTGTGGGTTTCTTTCCACATCTTAAATACATTCAGGTTAGTTTAGTTGTTGAATATCTAAACTGGTCTTGTGTGAATGTATGAATAACTGAGCTCCACAATGGAGTGGGGCCCTGTCCAGGGTTGGCTTTGTGTCCATTGTTACGGGGAGAGGTGCTGACCCCAAAGACCCTGATGTGGATTAAATGTTTTTGAGAATGTTATATTGTCCTATAATATAAATCTCAAATATATTGGCAACTGTAAAAGAATGACAATGAGGTAAAGCTGGATGTTTTGGAGGTGAACAACAATTATAGAAAAAGAAAAAATCTTTATAAATACAGTGCATCCGGGAAAAAGTATTCACAGCGCATCACTTTTTCCACATTTTCTTATGTTACAGCCTTATTCCAAAATAGATTAAATTCATTTTTTTCCTCAGAATTCTACACACAACACCCCATAATGGCAATGTGAAAAAAGTTTACTTGAGGTTTTTGCAAATTTATTAAAAATAAAACAATCACATGTACATAAGTATTCACTGCCTTTGCTCAGTACTTTGTCGATGCACCTTTGGCAGCAATTACAGCCTCAAGTCTTGTTGAATATGATGCCACAAGCTTGGCACACCTATCCTTGGCCAGTTTCGCCCATTCCTCTTTGCAGCACCTCTCAAGCTCTATCAGGTTGGATGGGAAGCGTCGGTGCACAGCCATTTTAAGATCTCTCCAGAGATGTTCAATCAGATTCAAGTCTGGGCTCTGGCTGGGCCACTCAAGGACATTCACAGAGTTGTCTTTAAGCCACTCCTTTGATATCTTGGCTGTGTGCTTAGGGTCGTTGTCCTGCTGAAAGATGAACCGTCACCCCAGTCTGAGGTCAAGAGCGCTCCGGGGCAGATTTTCATCCAGGATGTCTCTGTATATTGCTGCAGTCATCTTTCCCTTTATCCTGACTAGTCTCCCAGTTCCTGACGCTGAAAAACATCCCCACAGCATGATGCTGCCACCACCATGCTTCACTGTAGGGATGGTATTGGCCTGGTGATGAGCGGTGCCTGGTTTCCTCCAAACGTGACGCCTGGCATTCACACCAAAGAGTTCAATCTTTGTCTCATCAGACCAGAGAATTTTGTTTCTCATGGTCTGAGAGTCCTTCAGGTGCCTTTTGGCAAACTCCAGGCGGGCTGCCATGTGCCTTTTACTAACGAGTGGCTTCCATCTGGCCACTCTACCATACAGGCCTGATTGGTGGATTGCTGCAGAGATGGTTGTCCTTCTGGAAGGTTCTCCTCTCTGCACAGAGGACCTCTGGAGCTCTGACAGAGTGACCATCGGGTTCTTGGTCACCTCCCTGACTAAGGCCCTTCTCTCCCGATCGCCCAGTTTAGATGGCCGGCCAGCTCTAGCAAGAGTCCTGGTGGTTTCGAACTTCTTCCATTTACGGATGATGGAGGCCGCTGTGCTCATTGGGACCTTCAAAGCAGCAGAAATTTTTCTGTAACCTTCCCCAGATGTGTGCCTCTAGACAATCCTGTCTCGGAGGTCTACAGACAATTCCTTTGACTTCATGCTTGGTTTGTGCTCTGACATGAACTGTCAACTGTGGGACCTTATATAGACAGGTGTGTGCCTTTCCAAATCATGTCCAATCAACTGAATTTACCACAGGTGGACTCCAGTGAAGCTGCAGAAACATCTCAAGGATGATCAGGGGAAACAGGATGCACTAGAGCTCAATTTTGAGCTTCATGGCAAAGGCTATGAATACTTATGTACATGTGCTTTCTCAATTTTTTTATTTTTAATAAATTTGCAAAAATCTCAATAAACTTTTTTCACGTTGTCATTATGGGGTGTTGTGTGTAGAATTCTGAGGAAAAAAATGAATTTAATCCATTTTGGAATAAGGCTGTAACATAACAAAATGTGGAAAAAGTGATGCGCTGTAAATACTTTCCGGATGCACTGTAAGAACTTTAATAAATCTGTAATTTTTTTCTGTTCATTTAAATATGAATGGACTTCTTAAATTAGAAATTTAATATTTTTTTCAACAGATAATGACGGAACATTCTCCATTTTTTTCACTAGTAAATATGGTACAACACATCTGCCAACGGAATCTTCCATCAAAAATTCTGTTTTTTTTGCTATTCCACAGCAGACAGACAACCTGGATGTCTGCAGACCTTTTTTTTTTGACATGGCGCAGTTCGAACAGCTGTGAAATTTCATTTGTGACAAAAATAAATAGTAGTAATTATAAAATAAAAATCACATGAAAAAGTACAGTGATACATATTGTCATAAGAAAGACACGAAGACATCATAAAGGTTTGGGTCAGCCACCCAATATAATATAATATACCTTGGCTTCAAAAAGGGTTTGAAATAGTTGTGAGATATTCACAAGACTGAGTCTAAGACAGAACTGATGATGTGGAGGCAAGATGGCGGCTTTCTCGTCTAGCTAGAAAGTGGCGCTACAAACCTTCGGTGCCTTCTGTGATCCTGGGAAATGTGAACTCACTTCCAAATAAGATCAACGAACTGGCTGCGCTGGTGAAAAATGTCAGGACCTACAGAGAATGTAGTTTGTTGTGTTTTAGTGAAAATTTGGCTAACAACTAACATCCCAGATTTAACGTGGCGCTACCCGGGTTTAGCGCAGTTTTGTAAATTTCCCCTTGGGATTAATAAAGTATCTATCTATCTATCTATCTATCTAAAGGCCAGGGCAGGAAGTGATGTCATCAATAGGCCAGAAGTGGCGTTGTTGGAGGCGCTGGAAGTGACGTGGTCTGTAAGGGACTGAGAAAGACAATTAGTGCACCTCGCTACCCCCTGGTTTGGCGTAGAATTACTTTTACTTAGGCCTTTTAGCGGTCTCCTACTCGCATGTGTGTGACAATATATAGATTATTCAAAACTGTTAAATAAATGCATAATTAAATAAAAGTCATCCAATTATTATGAGATACAATGTCCTTATTTTATTTTGTTTCAACAATGTTCTGTAGTTATCTTACATTTAATTATTGAATCAATATTAATACATGCCTATGTGATTGTAAATGTTGTTGAACAATATTTAATGTAAAGTTCATGTTGTAGATAATTGATTTTGTAATGGGTTACATAACTTTATAAATATATAGTTTAAGTTTAAATATCTAAATTTAAAAACGTAATGTATATAGTAAATTTACATGTTACAATTTGTTTGTTATTGTAAATTGACTTTAAGATTACTTGTAAAGTAATGTGTCTCGCGAGAACGCACGTAGGAGTTATCAGGAGAACATGAGAAAGACCTGCCCCATGGACCGCAGGTGGGCAGATGTCTCTCGCAAAGCTCTGCCATGTTGCATTAAAGGTTTCAAACTGAAATGTCTGAAGCTAAAACAGACAAAGTGATTTAAGGACCTCTTTTCATGACAAGCGGCCAACGAGTTCTCATGGCGTGGAGGTGTGAGTAAGAGGATCCCAAGCAATAACCGTCTGTTTAAAAGAACCGACCTGTGTCTGTGTTTTTGTGAAGAGAGCTACAATGATTTTTTTATGATCATCTTCTGTGCAGACATGGTGCTCAGTCGGTGTTGAGCCACTAATGAATTCTTCATCAACGTGCGCTCGTCTGCCTGAGCATTTCCAATATGTCATTAATTTGTCTCAAAATACCAGCACATTTTAAGTGATCTTTTTTACGTTGCCTGTGAGACTAACTCTTCCAACACTGAACTGCTTCAGTGTCTTTACTAGTTAAAATGCAAGTAACACTAAGGATCTTTGGTAGTCTGCCGCCTGCAATCAGGGAAAAAGTAATCGAGGGATTAAGAAATAGGAACAGGTGCAGCCTACTGGACTTTGTCTTGATTGAGATTTGAAAAGACCTTCATGAAAGAGGCTTTTTGAAATGAATAGCGCTAAATATTAAAGAGCCATTTGGAAATGTGGCATTTAAAATAAAATGCAAGACCATTTTGAAATGAACCTGTACAGTTCACAAACAGTTTACTTTAGCGACCTGATCGAAGCAAAAGGATAAGGATTGGTGCTAAACTTAATTTATCAATGAAAGTAGTTTTTGTTTGCAGAATAGCTGATATAGTCAATGCCAAGTTCCAACAACTTGCCGAAGCTAACACACTTGTTACAGTTAACAACATAGCCTGTCAAATCACCATAATAACGTTTATACAGTCTTGTTACATAGCTTCTGCAGTTTACTTAGGGGCATGGTGTATAGGGTGGTCCAGATCTAATTATGCAATTTTCATTACGCTATAACTTATTAAGTTTATTACATAGAGAATTCACAAAAAATTATTTTTGTTGCCGATAGATAGCAGCATCTGCCCTGCATTCCAAAATGGCGAGGAGACAGTTGTCAGTCGAGCAATGGGTGCGATGTGTTCGCCATTTCATAATTGCATAATTAGATCTGGACCACCCTGTAGTATTTTTGTACTGTCAGCATGTGTCCTTGTGCAGTGTATCCCATGTCTATTTGTTTTCTAAAGTTAACTTCTGAACAATTCTGGGTCACTGAGAGAAGGAGCTAATCCAGGCAGCACCAGGCATACGGCAGGATGACCTCAGTCCATCTCACAACACTCACAAAGAACCGAATGAATACATATGTAAGATATTGAAGGATCCTAGTTTACCAAGATAACACTGAAGTGGCTACAGGAATAATGTACAAACTCCATTTGCCAATTGTTCATATTCTGTGTTCTGTAAATAGTTTATAGACAACAGATATTGCAGAAGTAAATTTCAGAGTCAGAATTCACTTGTGTATGATTAACTCCAGCAGTCTTTTGCACAGTGCTATCTAATGCTTCTGTACTTGTTGTTAGACTCAGAGGTACTAATGAATTGTGCTATTCATATTTTTTCCATTCAGATGGCAGTGCTAGAAATCCAAGCCAATGGAGACACAATGGTGTCAACAGAAGCAATAACCCGAGCTGGGCAGTCCCTGGAGGACCCAATAATGAGGGTGAGCAGCTCAGTACTGGTGTACACTTGTGAAGAGTGAAGTAATAAAACTTCTTATAATGATACACATGAAATGCATCGCTGGATCACATTTGTGGTGATTAGTAGTGCCATCATCCTGAAGATGGTGTTCTTCCTTTGCCAGCTCTTCTTCAGATCTTAAGTGCATTTTCCACTGAAGTGACTTTTTCCCCATTTCTGTCTTACACACTGTAACAGACTGTATGTTGATAAGGCCTCATTGATCTTCCTGCAGGAATTCATCCAGTGCTGCTTGCATTATGACCCCAGAAAACGGCCCACTGCCCATGACCTCCTTTTCCACCGTGTGCTCTTTGAGGTTCACTCTCTAAAGCTGCTGGCAGCGCACTGTCTCATCAACAATCAGTGTAAGTATGCAATTTCTTCCCTGCTAGCTGCCCATGACTTACTCATTGCCGCCACAATTAAATGGTGCTCATTACGTCAAGCCACTCCATTTCAAAATGAATCACAACTGGCCATTTTGCACTTTATTCCAACCTCCTTGCTGCTGTCATCTTGGACTAACCATTTGTTCGATTCAGCCAGTCTACATTATGCCTCAGAGATTTTCCATATCCATCCATTAGATTCATGCATGGAGTGGTCCATGATTACTTTTCAAAGGAGAACAGGCATTACAGCTTCTGATCTGAACAACATCACATAAACTAAGGAAAACACGAGACCATTAACTCCTTGTCCACCATCTTTATGCTTTGATTTCCTTTGTAGATCTTCTGCCAGAGAACTGTGTAGAAGAAAAGACCAAAACCTTTGATGCTAATGCTGTCATGGCAGAGATCCGACATAAAAACCGACCAGCAGTGCAGTTCATGTGAGTTGATTTTAAACTCTACTTGGAGTGTACTATAAGGGGTCAAAAATAAGTAGCAAATAATACTGTGGATTGAAAATATATTAGGACCCCCTTACTTTTTCACATTTGCTGTATTATAGCCTAATGCTAAAATCATTTATATTCATTTTCCACATGAAGCAACACTCAATACCCCAAAATGACAAAGCGAAAATAGGATTTTTCACATTTTTACAAATGTTTGCAACTTTGTTAAAAAAAGAACTGAAATATCACATTGACACAAACATTCAAACCCTTTGCTGTGAAAATTGAAATTTGTCTCAGATGCATCCCTTTCTATTGATCATCATTGAGTTCTTTCTACACCTTGTTTGTAGTCCACTTGTGGTCAATTCAATTGACAGGACATGATTAGGAAAGGCACACACGTGTCTACAGAAGGTCCCACAGGCCATGAAGTCGAAGAACTGCCTGTAGAGCTTAGAGACAGAAGTGTGTTGAGGCAAAGATCTAGATTTAGATCTAGAGTTACAGTAGATTTCTGTCAATGCGCTTAATCTGCAGCATACAGTTGAACTGTCAGCGTCTTTGAGGAGATCCTGGAAGGTAAAGACCTGTTGAAAGGGTCAGATGGGAAACTTTTTATATCATCTGTACCTGTGGACTTGACCTCACATATCGCCAGTGAGTCATTAAATCATTTAACTCATGATTTCACAACTCTTAAGTTTCCATAGTAATAATAAACAATTTTATATGTGTGTTTTTTGTATGTTTTGGGGTTTTGACTTATGGGATTTCATATTATGGTGTTTATTTTATGTTTGCAATTAAGGTTACAAAGTTATATTTTATTAATGTTCTAATTTTCTTTATTTATGCAACAGTATTTTGATAGTCTTGTAGCCATGATTGTCACACTGATGACATCACAGATAAATATGGCAGCAATATCATTATACCTTGGTGAATAAACTACTTCTTAAAACCGCTCACTGTTAGTTAGCTTATTTTTCAATTAGACTTTAGTAGTCAGATTGGGGAACTGGAAGAACAACTCAAAATGGTCAAAAATATAGCAAAAGCCTCAAAAGAGGATGGATGACCATAAACCCTTAGCTTCTAATAAAAAGGGCTAACAAAGAATCTGTATAAAATGAAGTTTTATTTATCAAGTGTAGTATCACAATCTAGAGTTCAGAATAATTAAAAGTAAGAAAAACCAGTACATCCAAAAAAATTAGCAATACTCACAGACCTCGGCTTTAAACAAAAGATATCTGGCTCCGGAACCTTCTCGGTAGACTTATGTAGCATGAGGGAGGACTCAGGGGTCATGATGTCAGGGTTGACCCCGCCTCCTGGGACTCCACCTACAAAGCACAAGGAACATAACCACATTTAAAGGAACAGGACACAGTTATTGAATTACTATTGGAACAAGGAGAAATATCATAAAGACATGAAAAATAATAACTCAAAATTAACCAAATAACAATAAATTATAAAGTATACTTAAAGTCACACTGATACATAACAGACTGTTCTTTCTTTTTATTTTTATTTCTGTGTATGATTGCCAACTCCAACCTAAAGCAATTAGCATGTGCCTAACATGAAGTAAAATGGGAAACAGCAGCTTTTACGAAGAAATAATTGAAAAGAAAGTTTCTACAGATTAAAAGATTAGGTATAATTGCTGATGTCTTCTAGTCAACATTATTCTCTATTCTATGTTGCCTTAATCTGTGAACACATCAAAAAAGTCCTGTTTTAATGCTCATCTACTGTAAGCTATATGGCTTTTAGGTGTATCAAAACTGAACTCTGTGGCTGTCTGCATGACACACTTTTGCTCCTTCTTTTTTCAGGTATTCCAATGTCTCACCTTTGGAACTAGACAAGTTTTTGGAAGATGTAAAGTAAGTGGCATAGCTGGAAGGAATTTAGCCATCACTGTCATACATACTGTAGTGGCTTTAGCTTATATTTCGATAGGGAATTTGTGTTATGGCCTCATACGAAATTATATTATTATTATTAGCTCAATTGAACAGAACATCAATAAGTAAAAGGACCCAAATCAGATGTTATAGTTTGCGCAAGAAACTAAAATTCATATTTTGGTATGGTTAAGGAAAATTAGTACAGAGACTTCATTGTAAAGCCTATGGGTAAGATCATACATCTGTCTATCTATCTATCTATCTATCTATCTATCTATCTATCTATCTATTACATAGTGCCATCTATCTATCTATCTATCTATCTATCTATCTATCTATCTATCTATCTATCTATCTATCTATCTATCTATCTATCTAT
>JANRMT010062817.1:25934493-25945021 GCA_026402145.1 Polypterus bichir lapradei
TGTATTCCAAATAATGATCTATTATTTCCACTCTAAAACTCCACTTCACTCCCAGATAATCAAGGCATGAGCTGGGAGAAGTTTGTGCACGTTCTAAGTCGTTGGGGGGATGGAATAGCCGGCTACTTGCAGCTTTTCTTTTATCAGCACATTTAGATTAACAAAAGACGCTGGCGGAGAGGTGAGAACGGTTTTAAGAAGCGATTTAAGGTGGGACGGACCTACGAGTTTTTTCGTAGGCTCTGGTAATTCTAGTGTTAAAGACATATGATAAATGAAAAGACGCTCAGTACATAAGGAAAAAGATTATCTTGTCTGATAAGACAAACATTGAATTCTGTGGGCAGAACTCCAAGCACTATGTCTGGCAAAGTCCAGGGACTGCTCATCACCTGTCTAATACCATCCCTACAGTGAAGTATGATGGTGTCAGCATCATGCTATATGGGTGCTTCTCAGTGACTTGGACAGAGAGACTGGTCAGAACTGAGGGAACTATGAATACTTTCTAATGCAGAGAGGTCCTTGGAATTAAAAAAAAAACTACTCAAGAGTGTTTCTGCACTGTTAGTATTTCTGAAGTTATTATCTTTGCAGAGTTTTACATTTTTCCACTTGTGTAAACAGAGCCACACTTATTTCTTTATTCTCTTACAAAGGAATGGAATATATCCCCTGATGAACTTTGCTTCCCCTCGGCCGCACCCTATCCCTCGTGCTCTCTCACTTTCTCAAGAGCACATGGAAACTGTGAAGACGCCCACTCCTGAACCACAGGAGATGGAAACCAGAAAGGTATGGTTCTTCTTTTAGATAAGAGCCAGCAAACTATGACAGAAAAGTGTTATGTTATCTGGACAAATAGCTGATGCTGATGTCAAAGGTCTATCTTTAAAATGGCACTTGAGCAGTGTGGGAAAGTGTGTTCCTTACTTTGTCATTTACAAATGACATTTAAGTGTATTTGCCTTCTTGTGTTATGTCTGGAAGTTTCAATCATTCCCCAAAGAGTATTTTCTTGGTTAATTACAATACAAAATATCCCTTCATGTAAGCATCTATCTATCCATCTTTGAACGAGCTTAAAAGAATACTCCGCCCAAAAATGACAAGTGTTACTCTATGTGGGTTGTAATGATGAACATGAAAACATCTTAATCTCCTGTTTTCATGGAGAACAGAGATAGCAGACTTTCTGATAGAACAGGCATCTATGAGAACCTGAACCATAAGAAACAATATAAAAACGTCTATGGAAAACATCTGCCTTTGCTTGTGTGACATAATCCACACATCAGATTATCCAGTCATTCGCTCACAACGGGCAAAGTGCGTGCATTTTTGGAAATATATTGTTAAATGAATACTTCTGGAAAATCAAAACAGTCCACTCCAGATCATTGAGAACTTGACTCTCCGCATCATTTATTGGTCACTAGTCCTGACTTCAATTCAAAAGCTTGTCCATGTGTAAATTCTTTTCCTCTACATTTACTATTCTGATTTTCTGGAATTAGTTAGCTCTATATGTATAAAGTGATAAGACGTCCGTCTGTCTGACTTCTGTGCTCTTGCCTGGGTGTAGTGTCATCTGGTGTTTACAAAAAGGCAAGAATGTCCGGTGAACAAATGCGTAAGATAGTAAGTCGTATGGTGTACATTCGTGGGCCTGCACTTCACACTTTTCATAGCACAGCTGGAATGTCCGATGAAGAAAGGCAACAAGAAGCACAAAGAAAGAGGGATGTAAGGGCTGGCATATTCGATGAACAGAGGTTTGTAAAGTACATGACGCAATCGAAACAGATGGACTTAGAATTGTACCTTTAAGCCCATTTTAATAAATGAGTGTTTCACTATGCTAGTTTAACAATATTCTAGAAAAAAATGCACGTGTTTTGCAAAATTGCTAGCATACAACTGGATGACTTGATATGTGGATTAATTGACACCAGTAACATGAGATTTTTTCATGAACGTGTTTGCTATTGTCCAGTGTTAGTCTCCATAAACACCCTTTCTATCAAAATGTTTATCTCTGTTCTCAGGAAAACCTCATTTTTGGTTGAGGTATTCCTTTCATCTAAATTAGGACTACCTGCCTTTCCAAGCAGCATCAGCCATAACGCAGGAACGAAACTTGAATCGGGTGCCCATGTGTCACAGGTACTGTATGTTTATACATATACAGTACAACCCACTCACTCATACCAGGCTTTCATTAACTTTTTAATGATGCTGATGATATCAATAAATTGAATTTCATAAAGGTGGATACATAAAATATAATTTACATCCTAAATTATCTGATATATAATGTATGGCTAAAAGTATGTGGACACTGTTGCAAAATGGAGTTTAGGTGTTTTAGCTGTACCCACTGCACAAAATCAAACACACGCACATGCAGTCTTCTTTGGCAGTACAACGCATCATACTGAAGAGCTCAATAACTTTAAACAAACCACTGGCATAGGGTGCCACCTTTGCCTCAGGTTAGTACATGAAATTTCTTCTGTGCAAGCTGTGCCCTGGTCAAGTGGAAGTGCTATTGCGGTGAAGTGGAAGTGTCAAAGGGCAATAAGAGCTCAGCAACAGAATGGTGGACCACGTGAACTCATAGATCCCCTGTCGCATCACTCACAACCGAGCTGTGAATTGCCTCGGGAAGCAACACCAGCAGTAGAACTGTGTGTCAAGAGCTTTATGAAATGGGTTTCCATGCCTGAGCAGCTGCACACAAGCCTAAAATGACAATGCACTACGCCAGGTGTCAGTTGGAGTGGTGTTAAGCGTGCCGCCCTTGGAATCTGGAGCAGTGTAAACATGTTCTCTGTAGTGGTGAATCATGTTTCACTCTCTGGAACTCTGATGGATGAATCTGAGTTTAGGGGATTCCAGGAGAACGCCACCTTTGGGACAGCATAGTGCCTACTGTAAAGTTTGGTGGAGGAGGAATAGCAGTCTGCAGTTGTACTGTCAGAGTTTGGGCTCAGCCTGTTGATTCAAGTGAAGGGTACTATTAGGCTGCAGTATACAATGACTATTTAGACAACTGTGTGCTTCCAGCTTTGTAGCACCAGCACACAAAGACAGGTCCATAGCGATATGGAGGAGCTTGAGTGGCCTGTACAGGGCCCTGATCTCAACCCCAAAGAACACCTGTGGGATGAATTGCAATGCCAACTGTGAGCCGGGTCTTCTCATCCAACATCAGTACCTGACCTCACAATTGCTCTTTTGGCTGAATGGACACAATTTCCCAAAGACACACTCCAAGATCTTGTGTGCACCCTTCCCAGAAGGGTGCAGGCTGTTATAGCTCCCAAGCTGTGGGCAACGAAATGTTAATAACTTCAGTTTTGGAATGGGATGGTAAACAACCTCATAGAGATGAACAGGTGTCCATAAGCTTCTGGCCATATTGTGTAAGAACATATAATAATACTATGGTTTATTTTTTTACTCTAGAATGAACGTTTACCTACACCAAGTACACATATGTATCATTTGTATGAACATTATAGGCATACAGTGTCACACTGTGAGATGGATTTAAAATTAGTGAGTTCAGAAATTAAGATGAATGTATGGATATATCTATTTGAAAGGAATACCTTCATTTTTTGGTCATACATTTCAGATTCTTTCATTCATTCATTCACCAAAGCGATAAAGTGATGCTTTGTCAGCAAGTGGGCCTCAGCAACCTTCGTTGTTGCTTTGGCTGTGCCGGTGCAGAAAAAGGAACTTGAAAGACAAGTACTGTAAATATGAAGGGATTTCAAGACAGCTCATGGATTAAATGCAGTATATCCAATTAATTTTCAAAATGTATTGTGAAATTTGTTGAAGTGTTTCACAATTCAGAATATGTGTGCCTGATATCTTAGTAATAAAAGTGCTTATTCTGAGGGAAAGGTGAATGAGATAGAAGATGTCCATCCATCTCTCCGTAAATACCTGGTCATCCAGGGTAACAGAGGGCCAAAACACAAGGCAGGACCCACAATGGGGCATAGCGCCTGTCCATCACAGGGCACACACACACACACACATCCACCCTCATACCTAACACCCATGACTCTGGGAGGTGGGTAGAAAAACTTAAGTACTCAGAATAACAAGGCATGGGTGGATGTGCACACTTCACTCCCACAGCAACTGGGCTGCAGTTCAAACTGGGACCCCTGGAGCTGTGAGAAGCCAGCACTAACAAACCAATACACCACCCAAATGGACGATGCAGACTCTAAAATCTAAAGATAGAGAAGTGTGCTATATTTATATATTTGTTTTTATTTATCTGGTGAGATGGAGTTAATTAACCATGTCTGCATTCCTCACTTGCCATGTCTCCTGTGTATCACTTTATTGACGGCCTAAAAGGTTGTCTGCTTTTCAAATACACAGGCTGTAGCTGACAGGTCTGGAATGGACTCGGATATTCCTTTAGTTGGTCAATTCGGGATTTCTTGCACTGTCTCTTAACCATAGTACTAGTGGAATTCATGGGGTAATACAACGTTGACACGTAAAGGTTTATTGTCTACATAAGCACAATAAAAGATATTTGACTTTTGCTGTGAGCTGAATGTTCTTCAGTTTCTTAGCACTGCACAGTATGCTTTAGGACTTCATTTTTAAATATTGTGAACGGCATTTTGAAACAGTGTATCAATAGAATAATTAGTAGTCCAGCCTTTTGCCGGGCAGTCTGCTTCATTACATACTGTCTGTCTTGTATTCCAGGTGGTCCAGATGCATTGTAACCTGGAATCCAATGAAGAAGGGACTAAGATGCATGTGGGCATTGTCTCTTTTACTTCTCATAATTCTGTATATGGATAGGTGGTGGTAACATTTCCAAAACTGACCTGAATATTCATTTTTCTCTGTAGCTGACGCTGTTCTTGAAAATGGAAGACAAGCTGCACAGGCAGTTAAGCTGTGATATCTTTCCTGGTAAGAAATTTATTTCATTTGCTACCAGTCTTATCACCCACCAGCACCTTCCGCCAATGTCCTTAAAGCCCCACTCCTTACGAATGGCCACCTACCTGCCATGCAGCTTCTCTTTATGTACAGATACCTCAAAGTAAGAGTGAATTTTGAAGCCCACCCAAAATCCTTTGAGGACACATGTCTGTAAAATAATATCTTATAGGAATGCTCTTTTTTGACATTTTACTTACCCCATGTGGTTTATAATAATGGGTATGAAAAATGTCTAACTTCATGTTTTCAAAGAGAACAGAGATAATAAACTTTCTGATTAGAATATTTGCCCATGGTGACCAACAATGGACCAAAGCAAACAATATAAAAAGTCCATGAAAGAAATGTCACGTCAATTGTGTTACGTAACCTACATGTCAAGTCTTCCAGTCATATACTCACAACAGGCAAAACACATATATTTTTTGTTGTTACAATATTTTTAAACTAGCTCTGTTTCACATCTAAGATGGGTTAAAATCCAAGTTATCAATGTAGACCTCAGCATTAACGTTGCAGTGCACCATGTTTTATAAGAATCAGAATCAGAAAACTCTATTAATCCCAAGGGAAATTACTTATGACATTTGGTATGGGATTTGTAAAAAAAACAGTGTTAATGTTTGTGATGAACCATCTGTTGGAATGACAAATGCAATGCATTTTATTAGTAAAAATGGTTGTGATGCGCCATCTTTTGGAATGACGGAAACGTAGCATCTGGACAGACACACTGACACTTACCCTTTTATTAATGTGGATAAATACTTCTGGAACATCAGGGCAGTGCACGCTGAAGAAACTCGAGTGTTTGAATTGAAGACTCACTTCTGCTTCCCCTATATTAGTCCTGAGTCCTCTCCTCAATTCAAAAACTCATTCCAGTGTAAATATGCATCCTCTGTGCGCACTGCTTTGATATTTTTTATATCTGATGCTTTTATTTAGCAACCTTTTTCACAAAAAAATGCCTGCGTTTTGCCCGTTTTGGGCATATGACTGAATGACTTGACATGAGTAGCATAAGATTTTTTCATGGATGTTTTTATATCATTTGCTGTGGTCCAGTGTTGGTCTCCACAGATGGCCATTCTATCAAAAAGTTTGTATTTTCCGTTCTCTGTGAAAACGTGAAATTAGTTTTTTATTCCTTTGAAAATTACCCACATTTTTTTAATGTTATTTACCCCATGTAGTTTGTAGTGATGGCTATGAAAAATATTTAATCTCATGTTTTTATATAGAATGGAGAGAAATAAGTTTATTATGTGATAGAAGGCAATATTAGCTAGTGATGTACAGTGGCAAATGATGCGGAAAATGTTCATGGAATACAAGAAGAAAAAAAAAACTCAGTTACTTGTGTTGCATAATCCACATGTCCGTTATCTAGTTGTATGCTCAAAACATGCAAAAAACGCATTTTTGATAAATTATTGTTAAAAATTTGGCTCTGGAATTCTGGAATCTTCAGCACATAACCAGGGAACCTAAAGCCTCTTGGGAAGGACTTTTTGAAGACCCAGCCCCCACCACCCCAAACCTCATTCATTGGTCAAGAGTCCTGTCTTCAATTCAAAAAGTGCGGCAACAGCAAGGCATCCAAAAACATGGCTGTAAAGTGCAGCAAACAGAGGGCACTCAGTGCAGCACTACAGTATAATCGGGAGGAATAAGCAAAAGAGCAGAGTTTCCCTTTGAATACAGTTTTGCAAAATTGAAGCTACAATGCATTTTACATGCGATTTTGCAAGTTCAAGAGTCACTTAAAAGAGGGGTTTTGTTTTTTTAGTTTGTAAAGGCATTTCTGGGGGGTAGAAAGAAACAAACATTACTTCTTAAGGGTTTATCAATTCCATACTCCCCTTCTGGACCCCTGCAAGTTTATCAGACAAGGTTCCAGATGAAAAAAAATGTGGAAAGTGTTTTTTGGAAAAGCAATATAGTTAAATACAATCTACAATGAGACAAAAAGGCATTCTGTTGGACAAAAGCTGTCTCCTCCTACACAAGCTTTAAGTTTTTATTGCAATTTCACTAGAGAGTTTTTGAGAATTCAACTAAGATGAACATACCCAGACAAAGTGACATAGCTGGAGGAAATGGGATGTGCTTGTACACCTCCTATAGTGTTTGCTGAAGCTCGTTCTTGGACCAATCATGTGCTTGGTGCAGTTTAAGAAGTGAATATGGGGTGTAGACATGCAAATAATTGCAGGGTGACTCCCAAAAGTGTTGGGGTGCCAACGTGGTCGCCCCTTTTAATTGTCAATCAATATAACTCAAAATCAGTGCTCGAGGGAACAAAATAGAAATAACACAAAGCAGCCTTCCTGGCTTCGTTGTAAGGTTTGGCTCTTGAGAGCAAGTCAGTCATAGGAAGCTCTGTCCTTTCAACCAAGTTCAGGTCCAAATGAGACCCCGACATCAGGAGACGCTGGACCTTTATAGCCCCTCCTTGAAGGGGTGTCTTCTTGCTGTTGTGCAGAGGAGAAAAGAGATGAGACTGTTAGCAGCAGCGCCCCCTCTCACCCCAGTGGGATATTGCACACCTGTGATGAGCATGTGTGACAAGGAGAACATGTCCATTGACTGACTTGTAATCAGTGAAATCCTAAGGTTTTTCTAGACAGCACTTGTATCATTCGGAAAGAGTAGGATTAAATAATAGACAAAAACAGTAACTTTCTCCCATTTTATTTTGCAGCTGACAGTTCCAAGGATTTGGCAAATGAGCTTGTTCATTACGCCTTCATAAGTGAGGTAGGTCACATTCCAGGCCAACGATGAGACACATTCTGCATTACATCCATATTAATTGCAGGAAAAATGAAAACCAATAGATTGTCTGTATGAATTAATCATTAAATCTTTGCTAATTTCTTGTAAATAGTCAAGGGAATTTGCTACATACTCTAAATTACATTCAATTTCAGGAAAGGAAATCTTGTAATTATAATTAAATGCACAAAAGTATAAACTAGACCAGGGGTGGGCAAAGTCATTCCTGGAGGGCCGCAGTGGCTGCAGGTTTTTGTTCCAACCCAGTTGCTTCATAAGAAGCCCTTATTGCTCAAGTAACACTTCTGCTTCATTTTAGTCGTCTCACTCGTTTAGATTTTGAACCCTTATTGCTTATTTTAGTCTTAAACAGCTGTAGTCTTGGTTTTTAACCACCCCTTATTAGCAATCAGATGCAAATGACAAAAGAAATTCAGCATTTCTCCATTAAGCTTGTTTCCATTTATACCTGCGTGTGTTTATCGTGCACTATTTGGTTTAATTAAATACTTGGAAAGAAAATGAAGAGAAAAAAAGTGAATGACTGAGAATTACTCATCTGTTTTAGACTTCAAATCATTTGGATGATATCCTTAGAAAGGAAAAAATATCTAGAATATGAGAATGACCTGACATGGCAGAGTTAAAGCACTAACGAGCCCTGAAATTAAATAATTGACAAGGATTTTTTTTTTAATTAAGCAACTGGGTTGGAACAAAAACCTGCAGCCACTGCGGCCCTCCAGGAATGACTTTGCCCACCCCTGAAGTAAATGCTTCCTGTTGTAATCTGGCTTCCAGTCTTAAATGGATTCCTACATGTGCTTATTGTTTCAAGGACAGGATTCTAGCCAATTCTTCATGTTAGTGAATTAGTTATGGCAATATGATTGGATAAGTGGAAAATTTATTTTGAAAGTGTACCCTTCAGGGCAGAATGGTGGCGCAGTAGGTAGCACTGCCACCTCACATCCTTGGTTAGAATTCTAGGACCAATTATTTTCCGTGTGAAGTTTTTATGTTCACTCTGTGTCTTTCTTGGTATTCCATATTTCAAAGACAAGCATATTAAATTGATGGATGATTATATGATGATCCTGTATGAGTAGACATGAGTGTCTGTGCATGTGCCATGCTATGGATTGTTGTCCTGTCCAGCATCGTTCCCTGCCTTTCACCAAGTGATGACTCCAGCGGCTTTCCAGTGGGTCATGTATGAGACTATCATGTTTTGTAAGTGTATAATATAACATACAGCATCTATAAAAAGCATTTAACCCATTCGTAGGTTTCACTTTTATATTATACAATATTGGATAACAGTGGATGTAATTTGGCTCTTTTGACACTGAGCAACAGAAAAAGACTCTTTAAAATCGAACTGAAAAGAGATCTCTGCAATGTGGTCTAAATTAATTACACTTGGGTCCATAAGTATTTGGACAGTGACACAATTTTCCTAATTTTTAGGCCACCACAATGGATTTGAAACAAACCAATCATTATGTGATTGAAGTGCAGACATTCAGCTTTAACTTAAGGGGTTTATTAAAAATATCAAGTGAGCCGTTTAAGAATGACAACCATTTTTCTGCATAGCTACCACACACTTCCCCTCAATTGCAGTGGCTCAAAAGTATTTGAACATTTGAATGAAAAGCTTCTCCATAGCCAGCTGGGAGCAGTACCTTCATTATTTGAGTTACTATTAAGCAGGTTAAAGGTCTGGAATTGAGCTTTCAATATGAGCTCTCAATATGAGGTCCAAAGAGCTGAATATGCACGTGAAAACAGACCATCATTAGGCTGAGAAAACAAAAACAAGGAGTGTTCAAATCAACCAGTTGGTACGTTCTTAAAAAGAAGGAACACACTGGTGAGCTCAGCAACTCCAGAACGTCTGGAAAACCACAGAAGACAACTGTGCTGGGTGATTGCAGAATTCTGTCCTTGGTGAAGAAGAACCCCTTCACAACATTTAGCCAAACCAAGACCACTCTCCGATGGTAGACCTATCATTGCCAAAATCTAATATCAAGAAAACACTTCATGAAACTAAAGAAAGAGGGTTTACCACAAGGTGCAAACTACTGGTAATCCTCAAGCATAGGAAGGACAGATTAGACTTTTCCAGAAAACATTTTTAAAAGCCTCTATAGTTCTGGAACAATTTTCTTTGGACAAATGAAACTAATATCAGTATGTACCAGAATGTTGGAAATAGAAGAGTATGTAGAAGAGAAGAAACTGCTCTTGATCCGATGAATACCAGATCATCTGTGAAACATGGCGGAGGCAGTGTTATGGCATGGTCATGCGTGACTGCCCACGGAGGTCAGTCACTGGTGTTTATTGATGATATGACTGCTGGCAGAAGTAGCAGGATGAACTGTGAAGTATCCAGGGTGTCTATACTGTCTGCTCAGATTCAGGCAAATGCTGCAAAACTGATTGAATGAAACTTCACAGGACAGATGGACAATGAGCCACAACATACTGTGACAGCAAACCAAGTGCTTTTCACTCAAAGAAGTGGAATATTCTTCAATGGCCAAGTCAATCAACTGACCTCAACCCAACTGGACATGCATTTCACTTACTGAAGACAAAACTGATGGCAGAAAGTCCAACAAACAAACAGCAACTGAAGACGGCTGCAGTAAAGGCCTGGTAAAGCATCAGTAGGGTGGAAAACCAGCACTTAGATAGATAGATAGATAGATAGATAGATAGATAGATAGATAGATAG
>JANRMT010062817.1:25945031-26088234 GCA_026402145.1 Polypterus bichir lapradei
GATAGATAGATAGATAGATAGATAGATAGATAGATAGATAGATAGATGCTTTATTAATCCCAAGGGGAAATTCACATACTCCAGCAGCAGCATACTGATAAAAACAATATTAAATTAAAGAGTGATAAAATGCAGGCAAAACAGACAATAACATTTTGTATAATGTTGCTCCATGCTTACAGTAGAGCCTGCCTTCCTCACCAGTTTGTCCAGGCGTGAGGCGTCCTTCTTCTTTATACTGTCTCCCCAGCACACCACCGCATAGAAGAGGGCGCTCGCCACAACCGTCTGATAGAACATCTGCAGCATCTTATTGCAGATGTTGAAGGACGCCAGCCTTCTAAGGAAGTATAGTCGGCACTTGGAGAATGCCATGGGTTCAGACTTTAGGTAGTCATGGCCTTGAAAGGATTTTCAACCAGATATTTAAAATGATCGTTATAATTGTTAGTTTGTCCAAATACTTCTGAGCCCCTGAAAATAGGGGGACCATGTATTAAAATGTCTGTCTTTTCTAAGACATTGCTTTACCGCTAACGTCTGTGATAAAATACTTAGTCCAGGATTTGTTGAATGATCTGTTTTTAACATCAACTTTTTTGTTTTTTTACCACTCATGTTTGCCGTGTCTTTGTGCAAAATGCAGTTGGGACGCAGATTAACAACAGGTGTCGTCTTCCTTTATTCAATATAACGTGGAGAATCTTTGTCTCAACCCTTTCTCTGATGCTGTCTCCCACAATTTCCCATGCATATCAATTCTGATCTGCGTCTGCACAGTCACACCTAGCTGTTATGCAGACTGACACACCCAGGCAAGTACTTGCCATCTGCAACTTTCACGGGCCTGACAGGACCAGACCATGGGCCACGTTCGGCCCACACACCATTCAACTCCCAAGTCTGCTCTAGCCTGTTTATAGTCTGATGGTTTGACACAACATGGCTCATTTGGCACTGCTTGAAGATGATGCAAATGGTCATATAAGAAGTTTTTAGGGGCTGGCAGGAATTATTTTCACCCATGATGATGACTGAAGTTTGAACCAATTTAGACTTTCAATAGCCATTCTATTGGAACTATAGCATGTGCTGAGTTGGCCACAGCATTAGAAAGACAGACTGCCCGAAATCAGAGTCTACCGGTTCATATGCTGGTCTTAAAAATGGTTGGCTGTCTGGCAACAAACAATAAACAGAGTGAATTGGGTGACAGGTCAGGAATATCTCAACCAATCTTCAGCTCCATCATGCCCTCTGTGCTGAAAGTCAGAAACGTCTGATGAGGGGCTACATTCAGTTTCCATATCGTGTCCGGGTTCTTCTAGTGTAATTGTAGAAAAATAACTGCTTTTGCTAACCATAATCAGTTCCATTCCATTATTGCACAAGTCATCTGTCATGTCAGGATGAGACTGATAAATGTCATGGCTCGATGGCCTGGGTCAACCCATGATTCATTTATTTTGAGGCAAACTAACATTAATCAGAGGACTTGCTGAATGTGCTGTACATGATGGCTGGCTTGTTGGTGAGATGAATGGCTGAACCCACAGTTTATCATAAGTCCTATACTATTCATTATAACAGCTGTGGAGCCGACCCGGACACAGACAGGCGGACATGTTGTTCTTCACCACCACACGTTTATTTTACACAAATATTTACAATTTAAAGTCACTCAGACTCAGTATAAAGTGCACAACAAACCCTAATCCATACAGTCCTGGCCACAAATGCCTCTTCTTCGGGCCGCCTCCACACTCCTCTCGTGCCTCGTCCTTCTTCCACCCAACTCCAGCCTCGAATGAATGGAGACGGCCCCTTTTATAGGGTTCCCGGATGAGCACCAGGTGTTCCCGGCATTCCTCCTCTGGCCACGCCCCAGCGTGGCGGAAGTGCCGGCTGTCTTCCCAGCTGCTCTCCGGGCGCCGTCATAAATCTTCCCCCCAGCACTTCCTGGTGTGGCGGAAGTGCTGGGGTAACAGGTCCCCAAGGCATTGGGGTGCCTCCTGGCGGTGACCACGGGCCCCTACAGGGTGGAGCTTCCATGC
The DNA here is from genome assembly GCA_026402145.1 of Polypterus bichir lapradei. Taxonomy (NCBI): domain Eukaryota; kingdom Metazoa; phylum Chordata; class Cladistia; order Polypteriformes; family Polypteridae; genus Polypterus; species Polypterus bichir. The sequence continues at coordinate 25,947,086 of JANRMT010062817.1, forward strand.
CCTGTACCCGTGGCCCCCAAAGCAACCCGGAAGGCAACCCCCACGTGATCCAGGGTGGGCACAGACCCACATCCGGTCCCTCATGACGTCCCGGCCGGGTCATGGCCCCTGGCATCCCTGACACAGCCATCATGTCATTACCTGTGCCAGGTGATAGTGGCCACCTGCTCAGACACTGCCACCTTATGCCTCTCCAAGATCCCCACAGCACACGATCCAGTTCAAATACAGTTGGCAGTGGCTAGATGGAAGGCTGTTTTACCAGTCAGTGAAGGTCTACAGCCTGCTGATTGCATATTTATGAGGTTCATTAGCATAGTCCATGTATGGTTGTTCCAGGGTGGCAACTGGGCGGGGATCAAGGTGCATTTATGTACACACACATTTACAAGATGATTGTGATTCATAAATATAGTTGCACAGGAATGGTGTATGCCAGGTTTTAAAAAATCTGATTTTTTTGGCATACACAGGTTCCTGTTTATTGGTGTCCAGATATTTTCATGTTGGAATCTATGTAAAGTTTTAGAAATTAGACCCCAGAACACTAACAGTGTTCTCCATTATTCTTTGCAAAGCTGCTCAAGGTCCATGGGAATCATAAGTAAACAGTCTATCAGATCCATTCTCAAGTTCTCCACTGGACTGAGATCCGGACTCTGACTCTGAGTTTATTTTTTCAAGCCATTCCTCAGTATCTTTGATTTTATGCTTTGAGATTTTGTCTTGCTGGAAAACAAATTTTCTCCCAAGGCACAGAGTTTTTGCAGACTGCGTCAGGTTTTCCTCCAGGATTTCCCTGTATTTCGCTCCATTCATTTTAGTTTTGTAAGCCTCCTAGGGCCTTCTGCAGAGAAGCATCCCCAGAGCTGGATGTTGCCCCCACCAGGCTTCACATTACGGTGGGGATGGTGTCTTTTTGATAATGTGCAGTGTTTGGCTTACATCAAATATTGCATTTAATCTGATAGATAGAAGCCCTAGCTTTTGCCTCATCAAACCATACAGGTTTCTTCCAGCTGACCTAAGTGTCCCATGTGCCTTCTGGCAAACTCTATACAGGATGTCATGTCTGTTTTTTCTTAACAGTGGCTTTCTCTTTGTCACTCTCCCATTAAATCACTGGTGAGATTGTCACTGGCCTGCACAGTCTCTGCAGTCTTATCTACTGTAGCTTGTAACTCCTTCAGAGTTGCCATAGGCCTCTTGGTGACCTCCATCACTAGCCATCTTCAGATTTTGCGGACCGCATACTCAAGCAGATCAGATTTACAGTTCTGCTATACTTGTCCCATTTCTTAACGATTGATTTAACTGTACAGTGGTACCTTGAGATACGAGTTTAATTCGTTCCGTGACCGAGCTCGTAAGTCAAAATGCTCGTATCTCAAATCAATTTTCCCCATTGAAATTAATTGAAATGAGATGAATTCGTGCCACCCCAATATTTTTGTTAAATGTTTTCAACATAAGAAAAATTTATTTATAATGAACAAATATTGTATACAAACAAAATAAAACCTAATACATAAAAGAGAATCTCAAGAAATAAACAGATGTTGGCGAAGCCGATTAGCGTATTGTAATGTTTTTTTCTTTCACTTTTGCTTAACCTAATTTTCTTCTTCACTAGTTTTTTTTTCTTTTTTGCCACGCTTTCCTCACTTTCATTCTCAAGGCGTTTCAATAGAAGCCTATCCAAGAAGCTTTGTTTAGTCCTCCCCTTTAGAATGTTTCTGAAATGAGTGAGGCAAGTGTCATTAAATAGCGCCGCTTCACGATCAGTTGCAATATTTTCAGGGTTTCTTTTCAATAAAGTCAAGTGTTAGGCAAGTGTCATTAAATAGGGCCGCTGCACGATCAGTTGTAACTTTTTCAGGGTGTTTCTTTTCTTTAAAGTTTGAAACTTTTTCCCACATTGCAAACACTTCCTTTATCTCACTTTATGAGGTAACCTCCTCCGTGATACCGATCTCCTGCAGAACCTCCGTATGTTGCTGCGTCTGTAGTTTCGTCAACTCCTCTGTCGTCAGTTCCTCGCAATGTGTGGCGACAAGCTCTTTGATGGCTCGTGTTTCGAATTTTGGCTCGTAACTCAAGGCAAAAAATTGACCTAGTGACGGCTCGTATCTCAAAAAACTCGTACGTTGGGGCACTCGTATCTCAAGGTACTGCTGTACTCCCAAGGAATATCCAGTGGCTTGGGTATTTTCTTCTCCCCTGACTTTTCATGAAGTTGCTTTAAATGTTCTTTTGTCTTGATTGAGTAGGTTAGATCACCATGCTGACTAACCACAAATTGGACCTCCCGCATACAGAAGTGCATTTAGGTTACAGTCACTGGAAATCTTTTGATTACAGACAGGTAATCTACTAATCATGTGACTTCTAACACCAATTTGATTTAGTTGTGTCATATTAAAGGCAGTGAATGCTTATGAGATAATCATTTTGTGTTTTGTATTTGAAATTAATTTAAACCACTTTGGAGAGATCTGTTTTCACTTTAACATCAGAGAGTATTTTTTTTGCTGATCAAAAACGTTGTGTCATTCCAACAGATGGCGCATCACAAACATTTGTCATAATAATGTCACTTCCATACATAGCGCAACACAAACAATTCTAGTGATTAAATGCATAGCATGTGTCATTCCAACAGCTGGTGCATCACAAACATTAACACTCTTTTTATGACTCTTAATACGTAATGGCAAATAACAGAGACTTATGCATTGAATTTGTCATTCCAACAGATGGCACATCCCAAACATTTGTAGTAATGCATTTTATTACTACAAATGTTTGTGATGTGTCATAGTTTGGAATGACAAATGCAACACATTTTATTACTATGTGCATTCCAAAATACATTCCAAAAAATGGTGCACTGCAAATATTATCGCTAAGGTCCATGTTTGATTATGGTTTCATTAAGATTTCAAGATTAGATTTCAACCCGTCTTAAACGGGTAGCACAGCTAGTATAACAATAAAATGTGAAAATCTTGAAAGGGTGAATACTTTTCATAAGAACTATAAGTGGGTCTCAGAATGTATTTAGGTATTGTAATGGGCAGCAGGGACACCTCCATAAGGGAAGGATCGGGGGACGGAGCTTGCACGGGGCAATACTTCCCCCAGGACGGCAGAGGCCAGTGCTCTTGGCTTGCTACACAACCACAGAGCAGGGAAGCTCATCCCCGCTGTGGCTCATGGACGCCGCCAGGGGGCGTGTGGAGAACGGCTGAACCCTCCTGTGCAGCGCTGCCGTCACACCCGGTAGTGCAGCCGGAAGGTGATCAGAGAACAGCTGAAGCACTTCGGGATCCTCTGTAAAAGGAGACAGCTGCCACAACCCAGCGAGCTGGAGTCGGGTGGAAGGAAGATTGAGCTTGCTGGGAGAAGGAGTGGAGCCAGCCAGGGAACAGGAAAAAGGGACTGAGAACTGTGGTGATTGGTACACTGCATACTGCTGCAGAAAAGAAATTAAAGGTGTGTTTGTGTGACAAAGGCGTGGCGTTGTGTCTGTCTGTGGTCCAGGCTGGCCTGTTACACTATGTATGAGAGTGTTATGTTTCGTTAAGTGTAAAGTGCAATATCAGTCGAGCAATAACAGGGTAAGTGATCAGCTACCTATTAGTTAGTACTGGGACTTTCAGCCCAACTTGGGCCCTTTCCCATGCATTACTTCATTAGGTGAATAGACAAACGATTCCAACCTCAGTACACTACAAGTACATTTTAACTTCAATTTAAAGCACCTGAAATCTGCGAGACTGAATGGTAGCACCTACTTTTGTAATTCTCTTGGTTTATATAATTTATTCATCTAATAACAACAGCATATCCTTGTTTTCTTTCTTCATGGGTATGTTATACAGGATGACTGTGACAAGTTAGCCTGCTTTCTAGAAGATGCTTTTAACAAGCACCGAGCCAGTGGCTCCCTCTCTTCTGGAGTGATGATGATGCACTAAACGTATGTGGCAGCTTCTCCCAAAAATAGTTGTACCCCAGAGCTGTGGACAGAAAAGAAGTTCCGAGGGTTTCACTGCTCGAAGGAAAAGAAGACTTAAGAATGTTACCAAGGACTCGTGTGTGAGCGACACAAAACCTGCCAGTCCTTCCAGGTGGTGGCACAGTCCGGGGCTGGATCCTCCTGCTGCTGATTGTAATCTGTTCTTATATGAACCGATCCTAAATGTGTTTTTAGTTGACATATTGTTAAATAGAATATTCCCTTTTTGGTGACACCAAACTTAATTTTGTAAAGAGGGATATATTTTGGGGCCTGGCATCATTTTGATGTGCAGAAAATCAGGTTTGTCAGGCATCAGTTGGTACTTGATCTGTAAAGAAATCTAGTTCTGTTTTTTGAGGGGGTGTTTTTTTTTTTTTATAATGTTGCCACATGGTTATCATGTGAATTACTCATGCAGATTGCCTTGTTCATCAACACAAACACACACTTGTACAGTAAATCTGTTGCTGGTATTGTGCATTTTGCCATCTGCACCCAGAGTCCTGCTTAATCAACTGGACGGGCTAAGGCCCAATAGAAACCAAATACGGATGAACTGTTTTCATCTACATGAGTAACAGATTATGAAGAATGAGTCCAAGTGAGCGGCAGAATTCAGTCTATTTGAGACGTTCAGTTTTTAAGAAAATGATGGTTGTGTGATTAGCTTGTTATTCTAATCACACTTGTGTAGCTTTCAAGTGGATATTTCAGAAAGCACACTAGCATGCTGGTCCACTGACATACATGTGGGCATTTTTCTGTGTTAGATTTATGTTTTATCTGTATGCTTCTGTGTAACATATTGTACAAAAATAAATTAATTAAAAAGAATGCTACATCTTTTTTAGATCTGATGCCAGTTTATAGATTTTTTTTGTACTGAAATTGTTCTTAAACTCCAGCGTCTCTTCAGTTCAGAACTCTGTGTAAAGACGGTTAAACCAGAGTATCTCTCAGATTAAGCTGTTATGGTCTTCTTTAGAGTGTTAAGTCTGAATAATGCTTTGAATTGTATTCTGTTGCTATCTACTACACTGGACAACATAACATTAAGCGGGAAATAAATGATCAGTATTTCCACTCTATGGTAACTCATCCATATTCATGAGTGGGGTGGAGCCTTCAACCAAAACATACAATGTCATGTAAACGAGAAGCTGTAAAGCCAGATTTAGAACAAACTAAAACTGAACCATTAGTGGAATCAATGATAGTGATGACAATATGAATTGGATTTTGGATGTTCAACTCATGCAGAAGGCTCTTTACGACCGAACCGCCTGCCTGGTGACTTCAATCACGTAATACTGCAGTGGGGTGCAGCATCTACATGGCAGAAAAGAAAAATGATTGCAGCTGAGTTGAAAGATAAGAAAAATGTTAGCCTCCAAATCACTGTTCACAAAACAGTAGCTATCAATGTCTGTGTCACTAAGCCTCGCATTGTGCTAGCCTTCAATAACATGAGGGGTACATCAAGCATGCAAATCAGCCAGGGTTGCTATTTTTATGTCTATTGTGTTCACGGGTTGTGTTAGTTTTGTTGATTATTCAGTTTCTTTACGTTTAAGCATGTTTTATTATATGTCATGTCTTTTGTGGGTGGTCCCCCAAGTGTCTTGTCCACCTGCCCATCACCAGCAAGGAATTCCCTTCAGCCATGTAAAGGCGGGAATAATCCACACTCCCTTTCAGTTCATTTTGAATGCACTCTTGGTACAGTCAGTGTCTCCTGTGATTATTTTTGTGCTTTTGTGTTACTGGATTTTCGGCCACTGTGCTCTGTTTTTTCCCAGTCTTTGGATTTGTGATTGGGACTTGTTTGCCTTGGATTGTCTTTTCTTTTTTCAGTTATTCCCTGCTGTGCCTTTTGTGCTGTTCAGAACTTCACTGTTTTACAGAGACCTTTTTGAAAATAAGTATTTTATTTATAAACATTCTACTCTACATTGCCTTTTGAGTGACTAGTTGGGTTTTTGATGGTTTTCCCCCTTTAGTGAGCTTTTTTTAGTAATTTCAGGACTTTCATGCTTGGGATCTCTGGAATGTCTCTGGTTCACATTCTACCCTCTCATGTGCAACAATAGAAAAAAAATATTATAAGAAATGTGAGCAAACCAAAAACACACTTCTGCTGTCCAATTGCGACATCGGGCTCTGAGTTTGTGACTATTTTAAAACATATCACATGAAGGACTCAGACTAAATTTGCATCACTACAGTAGTGGACACTAGACATGCCTTTCCCACTGTATTTATGTTGCCATGTTTCTAATATATGTAATATTATTTGCTCATGTTGAAATAAATTCAACAATTTTCACTTGTTTTTCCAGGGGTAAACATAACACTAAGGAGGCTATACATTGTGCTGGTGGCACAATTCAATTTTATTGCTTCAAAATCACAGTATGCATTAATTTGTCACATGAAATTGAGTTCTAAAGTGAAACATACTTCTTACATTTTTCAAAAACACTTGTCCACTCTTGCATTTTATAATACAGCTGATGTGTAAAAAGGCCTAAAACTTGATGAATGCATCAGTTTTTCAAGCCAAAAATGTTACCGAGCATTGATCCACAACTTAAAATTGCATGCATATTGCAAAACAGTGCATCCATGTTTAAGAAGGAAAAAAAACAAAAAAGAAAAAAACATTGTTATGAGATTTAGCCATTTTAAAAGGAGATTGGCTATGCACTTCACTTCACTGCTCATCTTTCTCCATGGCAACCTTTCAGTTCCTTTCACCTTTGGAAAGTCATCACCAGCAACTGCTCTTGAGTGCTGATGCCCAGATGTGAATTGCTGACTTTGTTCTGTCAGCAACTGGGCAATAATAACTGAAACAGCTCACCTTAAATTAGAATGTAGGAAGAAGAAGGTTGAACTGTAGGAGAATACAAGTAACAAAAATATTGCGGAGAACAGGCCATTCGGTCCATCTTAAGTTACAAGTCAATTCCTATTCAACTAACCCCAGCTGAGACTCAAACATCTCCAAAGTATTACTATTCATCACTCTAGCCATTAATTTATTCCACATATATATATTTCTCTCTGTGATGGAAAACCTTCCAATTATTCTGCGTAATTCACCATATTCTACTTGTGCTCTTGTGTTTTAAAGCAGTGGTTCTCAAAGTGTGGTCCACAGACCACCAGTGGTTCCCAAGTATGAGTCAGGTGGTCTGCAAAATGATTGTCATCTGTTCACTGTCACCTTTAAATCTCTCAGACATGTTAATCTGTTATGTAAATATGTAAGAAATGATTTATAACAAGGCTGCTTGCCAATATCGGGACTACTAAATTAATATACTTAGATACATGAGAAATGGCTCTAAAATTATCACCCTGGAGCATACCGTCCAACTTTTGCTTCAATTTCACGCCTTCCTGCTCAGCTCCTGTGTCCTTGTTGTGGTCGCCAAAACTCTCTCACCCTCTCCCATACGTTTAACACAACTCTTCCATCTGTCCAGCCTAGCCAATCTTTGTCACTGTGCAGGTCAGTCTTCTGCTCCTTTGATGTCAGCCTGGAGAGGCCACGTCTGGCCAAGGCAGTCCATGCTGTCAGTGACACATGCATCTGGGCCAACAGGCTGTCTGCTCTTAATCGATCTTCACGGCTAAGGGGTTATTATGGTTAAGTGGCAGAAATTTGGGAAACTGCCAGCTGCCATCCTTCCAAATTTTGAACACTTCTGTTATGTCTCCATCTTTGTTTGTTTAAACTGAAAAGATTCAACTCCTGCAATCTTTGTTCATAGCTCAGATGCCGCAGTTCCAGAATCAGTCTACTAGGTCATCTCTCTTCTTTCTCTAGCACTGTTCTATCTTTCTGTTTAATATGGAGTCTAAACATTTGCACGGTATTGCAGGTGAGTCCTCTCAAGTGCACTGTATAAGACATCCTTACGTTTGTACTCCACACAGGGCGTTATGTTAGCAAACATCTGGGTGGGACGGTGGCAGTGGTAGCACTGCTGCCTCGCAGTAAGTAGACCAGTGTTTGTGTCCCAGGTGTTCTCCTTGTTTCCACTTGGGATCTCCAGCTTCCTCCTAAAGACATGCAGGTTAGATTAATTGCCTAATCTGTGTCTGTGTGTATGTGAGTGTGTTGGCCCTACAATGGACTGGTGTCCTGTCCAGGGATTGTTCTTGTATTGCTGGGAAAGGCTCCAGCTTCCCTGTGACACTGCTCTGGATAAGCAGGTTTGTAAGATGGATGGATAGGTGAAGGTAATTTTTCATACTATGATGTCTTATTTGTTTAGGCAGGAAGCGTGGTGTAGTATGGTAGTTAAGACTTTCAGTTTCAAACCCTGTGATTGTGGGTTCAAATCTGGGTACTGACACTGTGGTATCACAAGCAAGTCACTTCACCTGCCTGTTGTCTAATTAAAACAACAAAATAAATGTAACCAATTGTATCTCAAATGTTGTGAGTCATCTTGAGTAAAGACATTGGTCAAATAAGTAAAATAATAATAACATCAGTAGTCCTGGCAATTATTTCTATATACTGTCTGGCTATGGACAAGCCATTATGACTTCTAAGTTATTCTCATAAGGTGTACGAGTTGAGTTTGTGTATTCAAATGTAATATTTTTAATTCTTATATATAACACAATATATTTACTTACATTAAATTTAATCTCCCAAATACTGTCTGTATATGTTCAAGTCTGAATACTGTCCAGTGGTTGGGAGTGTGCTCTGATACAGCGTGTTGCCGCACCCACCACATGACAAACCACCCAGATTAGGAACCATGTGCACCTGTGCAATGGATGACACCTCCGCACCACACTGGGCTCATCACTAATGATTCTACTGATTCATGGGCATCCATTATTGCAACATTAAAACAAATTGGACGAGAACAGGCCATTCAACCCAACAAAACTCACCAGTCACAGCCACTTAATTCTTACAAAATAACATCATGTTTAGTTTTGAAGGTCCCTAAAGTACTTTGTCTACCACACTACCTGGTAGCTTATTCCATGTGTCTATGGTTCTCTGTGTGAATTAAAGGTTCCTAATGTTTTTGTGAAATATACAATAACAAATTTCCAGCCGTGTCCGTGTTTTCTTGATGAACTCATTTTAAAATAACATTCTTGATTCATTGGACTAATTCCCTTCATAATTTAAACACTTCAATCATGTCACCTCTTAATCTCCTTTTGCTTAAACTGTAAAGGCTCAGCTCTTTTAATCTTTCCTCATAACTCACCCCCTGTTACCCTGGAATCAGCCTAGTCGCTCTTCTCTGAACCTTTTCTAGCGCTGCTATGTCCTTTATATAGCCTGGACACCAAAACTGCACACAGGACTCTAGATGAGGCCTCACCAGTGCATTTTAAAGCTTGAGCAGAACACTCCACACATCGTGCTATATGACCTGACATTCCATCAGCCATCGTAATGGCTTCTGAAAACTGTGTGGCAGTTTTTAGTGACGAGTCCACTACGACTGCTAAATCCTTCTCATTAGGTGTACTTTTGCTTTTTAGACCTCCTCTTGTGTATTCAGACCTAACATATTCCACCTAATTTAGTGTAACCTGCAAGCTTAACAAGCTTTTTGGTTATATTTTTATCAGGATTGTTTATACAGGGTGACACAGAAAAACGGGAACTTTTGAAAAACCCAATAAAAATAGAAGAAATCCAACAAAAAAATTTTATTGACAGCAATTGAACCAGTACATACCAGTACAGTATGTGAATTTCCCCTTGGGATTAATAAAGTATCTATCTATCTATCTATCTATCTATCTATCTATCTATCTACAACTTGCCTTTTAAGAGACAGTAATCCAAATTATCAATGTCTGAAAATGACGTCCTGTAGATGGCGTCCTCCTGTACATATGCATTCTTCCAATCTGCTGTTGAGGTTCCCCATTGTGCGCTGCAACATCTCAGCTGGGATACCACGAATTTCGTCTTGAATTCTTTGTTTCAATTCATTCAGTGTCCCTGGCCGAGTCGTGTAGACCCGACTCTTAAGGTAGCCCCACAAGAAAAAATCACAAACGGACAAATCCGGTGATCTTGAGGGCCAGGGAATGTCACCGAATCTGAGATGACACAGTTACCGAACAATTCTCGCACAGCTACCATTGATTGCCTTGCAATTGATTACTAAATTACTGAATTGTGAGATTGTTTACAGCTCAAAGTCCCTGTTCTGCAGTGCTGCCAACTGTACATGGCTGCCACTACGCATTTCAAAAGTTCCCGTTTTTCTGTGTCACCCTGTATATAGTCTATTTATAACTTACTTCCTCTTAAAGTTCCAGGTGGAATTTATTTTATGATTTTATTTTCTTAGACGTTTCAGCAGCTCACATTAATATTCCCCATCCATCCATTGTATAATCTTTTGATTAAGTACCGTTTACAGTGGAACCTTGTTTCACGAACCTCTCGGTACACGTACAACTCGGTTCACGACCAAAAAGTTCGCCAAACTTTTGCCTCGGTTCACGACCACACACTCAGTATACGAACAAGCCAGTTTCCCTTTCGGTTTGTGCGCGCCGATGATTTCCGCACATGTTGCATTGTTCTCGGTCAGACGTGCCTGCCTGCGCGTGCTTGCCTGCCTGCCTGCCTGTACGCACGTGAGACAGAGAGAGAGAGAGAGAGAGAGCGAGCGAGCTCGTGCTGCTGAGAGAGAGGGGGAGGGTGCGTGCTGCTGAGGGAGAGAGAGAGCGAGCCTGCTCGTGCAGCTGAGCAGGGAGCCTGGGTGTTTTGTGTCAGTGTTATTCAATGTTTTTACATTAGTTTACTATTACACTGTGCATTCTATGGTGTAATTAACTATATTTGTGCTTAATCTTTAAAAAAAAAAATATTTACATACAGTTTGTACGGTCTGGAATGAATTAATTGTATTTACATACAATCCTATGGGGGAAATTGCTTCGGTTTACGACCGTTTTGGAACGTTTTGTGAACCGAGGTTCCACTGTATTTGGTTTTAGGGTGTGTAGGGTGGTGTGGAGTCAGCACGGTTCTTTTTTTTTTAGGTGCATCTGTATATAATGTGCAAGGCACCTATTGCAATTGCTATGTCTGTCTGTGTGTCCATACGAAACAACTCAGCCCCGTGGAAAAATTTTGTTTAAATGTGGCACACTTACTCTTCAAGGAAATTTCTTGAGTTTTGATTGAGCTGTCCCGAACAGATCGCTCTGTACACAGTTGAAATTTTTCAAAACCACCAACTGAAAAGCATTGGCAGATTTGTGAGTTTGTCTGTCTGTCTTAAAATGGATAAATGTTCTGTGCGAATTAAGATTAGTTTCCTTTTTCATTTTACCTTGACAGCATTACAGCAACTTATATATATTGCACATATTCTTCTTTTTCACCTCCGATAACCACTACTGATGGTAAACAGAGCCCAAATACAAGTCAATAAAGCATCAGCAAACTATGTGTGTGGGAAGGAAGTCTCTTACTCTGGCTGTTTGAATGCACACACGGGATGGCAATCCTCCATTTGCAAGTCCAGTTCTACGCGTGCAGGACAGCGATCCCCAAATCCAGTTTGGCGCACGCATAAATCTCAGTATCAGCCAGTTGCTTCTGCTTTATGAAGTCTTCCCTGCAGCTTGAGAACAAATCAAAAAAGAGCAAGTGTATCAGCACCTCAGTCCTCCTGATGCTTTAATTCATTCTTACAAACCATAAAAGTATAACATTCCAGTAGTGAAAACAAAATGTTGTGGCGTTATGCACAAAGCAAGTAAACACTTGGACATTATTAACCTTACACTAACCAACCTCACAGCACCGGTATCTGCAGATCTTCTCTAATGATAATGAGATAAATCAGGCATTAAATAACTGACAATGGGCTTGAGTGGATACACACTACACAAGTGTTCTGGCTTGGGACTTTGAATATCTGGTCACCCTGCAATTTACCATGTCTGCCACATTCACCTGATATGCACAATGGTCAATGAGAAACAAGATTTGCCCAAACGTTTGCATTCCACTGTGTGTGTGTATATGTATATTCTTTTAAAGACCTTTTGCAAAAAGCCAACCCCTGGGGACAAATACAGATCTATCTATCTATCTATCTGTCTCTCTTATCAGCTAAAGATCGGCATTGAACACTGAGGTATCTTATTTTTCAAACTCACCAGAAAAATGGTGATGATTTTAGTAAATGAACTTATGTTGAATGAAAAATGTCTGGAGGCACAAATCCTGATAAAATAGTACAGCCAATTACCAGTATGATGAGGACAAGGAATAGATTAAAAAATATTTTTAGTATAAGTTACTTGATTGATCTAGGGGAGGTGACATTTAGACATTAAATGTGAAACATTCAATGCAACAGCAACAAGGGTGTCAGAAATGAAATGGAATAAAAGTCACTTTTTTCTTTACAAATGAATTTAATTCAGGTTAATTCCATTCTTCAGTCTCTTGTACCCCACCCAGATTATTATAGTATCTCTTTCTCCGTGTATATTTATCTATATATATATGTTATACATCACTAAACTTTTAAAAACTTGCATGACATGAATGTATCCATCCATTCATTCATTCATTCATTATTTTAACTGTCACACACCCGTTCATAGTCGCCGGAACCAACATCTGGTCGGAAATCTTCCCGGACAGCGGTCCCCTCTCACATCCACGCGCATAGGCACTAGGTTAAAATTCGGCGGATCTACGGTGGATCTTACTGTAAAGCTATTATTGGTATCATCCACTTAATGAAAGTTATTGTATTTAAATTGAGCCCGGTTACGCGGTTCATGCAACACTCACTTCTTCTTTTATGAAAACGTTAATGTAAAAGTACGAAAACGCATAATTTAAGAATCTTTTAAAAATAAAACCAGAGAAAAGTCTCGCATGTGGCAAAGCACGCATAACACTAAGCTGTAGACTGTTTAAAAAGTGACAGATTTGTAACTTAACGGTCATTTCATCTTTCCTTCTCTACAACTCGTTACAGCTAAAAGTCTCGCGTAATTTCGAAATACCGTAACCCAAGTTCATGTGAGATCTCGCAATGTCTCGTACCCTAAACGTGTCCGTTTATGAATGCATTGTTAGTTATCGCGAGGCTTAGCAGACAGTGACGTCGCGTATCGTGCGAGGATTCATGGCGGAATCTGTGATACTGGTAAAACCAAATAATATCATTTTTATATTTATTTTGTTGCTCGTGCTTTTGTTAAAGGGTTGCCTGTTATAAATAATCCAGAAGAATAAAAAAAATGGCGATCTGGACCCGCTTTGTGAAGGAAGGGGTAATTGGAAAAGGGAACGAATATTGCTAACCGACGCTGCATGGCGGGCTGCAAGGAATAGAAGCGAGTAAACCGCGCTGCTCTCCAGAATCAAGCTGAGGGCCTAGGCCAGCATTTCTTTTGTGCAAAGCTGAAGTCGCATCTAGAAATCATATGGGCGACTCCTAAATCTTAGTATTTGTGTATTCAGTGGCAGCTACTACTCTTGCAATCTTCATGATGCCTTTGTTGTTCTTGTATGTTTTACGTGGTTCACAATCGGTGAAGTTAAACTGTAGCAGTGCATTGCTGAGATTAAACTTAAGCTAGTTCGGTGTTTTTTTTTTAAATTTTTTTATTATTGGTGCGAATTGAACAGAACCTAGTTAAAGTACCTGACTTAATTTATACATCCACTAGCTGGTAGCTATCCCAGTGATCACTACAGTAAGTTTTTATCAAAAACTAATGAGTGAACTGTTTTGTTTTAATGTAACATAATGCTTTTGGCCTTGGGTGTCAAATTGATTGCTAGAATATGGAAACACTTGTTACACAAAACAATCTCTGTGGTGATAACATACTGACTTAATTTTCTATGTGCCATCCATTTTTAGGCACATCGAGAAGTTTTAAAACCTATTTAGATAATTACAACGTTTGGAAGGTCATGTGTATGAATTGCCTTACCATGAAAAGCATGCTAGGGAGGCATTTGCCTGTTAAATGCAACCATTAATATTTTGTTACAATATCTTAATTTGCTAGAACAGCAATAATTGCATGGCATGGTGTAAACTGTAAAGGCCCCCTTGCCTCATACTTTTATTACCATGTGGAAGTACAGTACAATAAGAACCGAAAAAGAGTGTTTCCTTATATTGGATACAATTGTCACCATCTTCTGATAATTTTTCATTTTAAAATCTACAGGCTTAGTCAACGTTACATAAAGTTGGTTTTAGGGTTGAGAAATACTGCAATTAAGATTTTTATTTTTGTTCTTATTTATTTAAACTTGGAAGGATTGTGAGTTACTCTGGCAATAATCAAGTTTGACTTTTTTTTCTCCATAGACACTTTGAACTGTAAAGAAAAGTCTTTCGTTTATTTTCCACTTGGCAGCAAGCTACAGAAGCCGAACTGAAGATCAGGGAATAGGTGAGGGGTTTATGTCTGTTTAATTTTTACTTTTAGACCTATGTCACGTGCCATACTTGTGCTTGTCAACACGGAGAAAGTTGTAACTGCATTGCCAAATATTAAGTTGATAGAGATTTGTGCATAGTATTCCTTTTTCTTAAACTTATAGTAAACTTACAGTAAATTGAAATCAATTACAGATATGGATAACCCATCATTTTTTGTATGTAGCAGAAAGATAAGACAATGGTTTTTCTAATAACAATTTTGGGTATGAAATACCATTTGTGCCAAAATGAGATAAATAAAATGGCTGTTATGAAATAATCACATTCAAAAGTATAGCTCTGTATGTGTATATATATATGTATTTGTGTATGTGTAAGTATACTGTATATTTCTGTATGTATATGAGTCAATAAATAGTGAAAAAAGCATAATGAAAGACATTTATTATGAAAAAGTATCCAATTATTATGAAATAGTGTCTTTTACATTGGCTTAAAATTGTACTTTCCTTACAGTCAGTTATTTCAGAGTTTATTTCAAAATAGCTTTATTTTTAAATAATGTTTTTATTCCACAATGCATTTTTTTTCCAATTTGCTGTTTTAATGTTTCTTTTCATGTTGGCTTCGTCACTTGTCAATCCCTATTTCTTTTGGTTTGTCTTTTGTTGTCAATTACTTTGCTTCATTGTAGGCATCTATCCATCCATCCCATCCATCCTCTTCTGTTTATCCGATCAGGTCGCGGGGGCAGCAGCTTGAGCAGAGAGGCCCAGACTTCCCTCTCCCCAGCCACTTCTTCTAGCACTTCCGGGAGAATCCCAAGGTGTTCCCAGGCCAGCCGGGAGACATAGTCCCTCCAGAGTGTCCTGGGTCTTCCCCGGGGCCTCCTCCCGGTTAGATGTGCCCAGAACACCTCACCAGGGAGGCGTCCAGGAGGCATCCTGATCAGATGCCCGAGCCACCTCATCTGACTCCTCTCAATGCGGAGGAGTAGCGGCTCTACTCTGAGCCCCACTCGGATAACTGAGCTTCTCACCCTATCTTTAAGGGAAAGCCCAGACACCCTGCGGAGGAAACTCATTTCAGCCGCTTGTATTCACGATCTCGTTCTTTCTGTCACTACCCATAGCTCATGACCATAGGTGAGGGTAGGAACGTAGATCGACTGGTAAATTGAGAGCTTTGCCTTATGGCTCAGCTCCTTTTTCACCACGACAGACCGATGCAGAGCCCACATCACTGAGGACGCCGCACCGATCTGCCTGTCGATCTCACACTCCATTCGTGAACAAGACCCCGAGATACTTGAACTCCTCCATTTGGGCAGGATCTCGCTCCCAACCCTGAGAGGGCACTCCACCCTTTTCTGGCTGAGGACCATGGTCTCGGATTTGGAGGTGCTGATTCCCATCCCAGCCGCTTCACACTCAGCTGTGAACCGATCCAGAGAGAGCTGAAGATCACAGCCTGATGAAGCAAACAGGACAACATCATCTGCAAAAAGCAGCGACCCAATCCTGAACCCACCAAGCCAGAGCCCCTCAACACACCCTGGCTGCGCCTAGAAATTCTGTCCATAAAAGTTATGAACAGAATCGATGACAAAGTGCAGCCGTGGCGGAAGTGCAACTCTCACCGTAAACAGGTTTGACTTACTGCCGGTAATGTGGACCAAGCTCTGACACCAGTTGTACAGGGACCGAACAGCCCTTATTAGGGGGTCCGGTGCCCCATACTCTCTGTGCACCCCCCACAGGATTCCCTGAGGGACACGATCAAACGCCTTTTCCAAGTCCACAAAACACATGTAGACTAGTTGGGCAATCTCCCATGCACCCTCTAGGTCTTTGCCAAGGGTGTAGAGCTGGTCCACTGTTCCACGACCAGGACAAAAACCACACTGTTCCTCCTGAATCCGAGGTTCGACTCTCTAAGGACCATCCTCTCCAGGACCACCGAATAAACTTTTCCAGGGAGGCTGAGGAATGTGATCCCTCTATAGTTGGAACACACCCTCCAGTCCCCTTTCTTAAAGAAGGAGGCCACCACCCTGGTCTGCCAATCCAGAGGCACAGTCCCTGATGTCCATGCGATGTTGCACAGGCGTGTCAACCAAGACAGTCCTACAACATCCAGAGCCTTGAGGAACTCCGAGCGTATCTCATTCAGCCCCAGGGCCCTGCCACCAAGGAGTTTTTTGACCACCTCGGTGACCTCAGTCCCAGCGATGGGGGAGCCCACCTCAGAGTCCCCAGGCTGTGCTTCCTCATTGGAAGGCATGTTAGTGGGATTGAGGAGGTCTTTGAAGTGCTCCCCCCACCGACCCACAACGTCCTGAGTTGAGGTCAGCAGCGCACCATCCCCATCATATACAGTGTTGACACTGCACTGCTTCCCCCTCCTGAGACGCCAGATGGTGGACCAGAATCTCCTCAAAGCCGTCCGGAAGTCGTTCTCCATAGCCTCCCCAAACTCCTCCCAAGCTCGTGGTACCCACAGGATAAGAGAGTTCTATAGGACACCTTCTTCAGCTTGACGGCATCCTTCACTGCCGGTGTCCATCAACAGGTTTGGGGATTGCCACCATGACAGGCACCAACCACCTTACAACCACAACTTCAGTCAGCCGCCTCAACAATAGAGGCACGGAACATGGCCCATTCGGACTCAATGTCCCCCACCTCCCTCGGGACGTGGTTGAAGTTCTTCCGGAGGTGGGAGTTGAAGCTGCTTCTGACAGGGGACTCTGTCAGACGTTCCCAGCAGACCCTCACAACACGTTTGGGCCTACCAGGCCTGACTGGCATCCTCCCCCACCATCGAAGCCAACTCACCACCAGGTGGTGATAAGTTGACAGCTTCGCCCCTCTCTTCACCCGAGTGTCGAAGACATGTGACTGCAAGTCCGATGACATGACCATGAAGTCGATCATTGAACTGAGGCCTAGGGTGTTCTGGTGCCAAGTGCACATATGAACACGCCTGTGCTTGAACATGGTGTTCCTTATGGACAATCCTTGATGAGCACAGAAGTCCAATAACAAAACACCGCTTGGGTTCAGATCTGAGGGCTGGGCCTTCCTCCCTCCCTCCCAATCTTCCAGGTCACACTGTCATTGCCCACGTGAGCATTGAAGTCTCCCAGCAGAACGAGGGAGTCCCCAGAAGGTATGCCCTCTAGCACCTCCTCCAGGGACTCCAAAAAGGGTGGGTACTCCAAAATGCTGTTCGGCGCAAACAACAGTTAGGCTACCCTCTCGTCTACCGGGGTGAACCCCAATGAACAGGCTCCAAGTCAGGGGGCAATAAGTATGCCCACACCCGCTCAGCACCTCTCACCGGGGGCAACTCCAGAGTGGAAGAGAGTCCAGCCCCTCTCAAGGAGACTGGTTCCAGAATCCACGCTGTGCATCGAGGTGAGCCCGACTATATTTAGCTGGAACCTCTCGACCTCATGTACTATCTCAGTCTCCTTCCCCTTCAGAGAGGTGACATTCCACGTCCTAAGAGCCAGCTTCTGTAGCTGAGAATCGGGCCGCCAAGGTCCCCGCCTTCAACCACCACCCAACTCACACTGCACCCAACCTCCTTGGCCCCTCCTACAGGTGGTGAGCCCATGGGAAGGGGGACCCACTTTGCCTCTTCGAGCTGTGCCCGGCCGAGCTCTATGGGTGCAGGCCCGGCCAGGAGGCGCTCGCCATCAAGCCCCACCTCCAGGCCTGGCTCCAGAGGGAGGCCCCAGTGGCCCGCGTCCAGACGAGGGAAAGCGATGTCCAAAGTGTTTATTCTTATAGGAGGTTTACTGAACTGCTCTTTGTCTAATTTGCCTTGGGTGACCCTGCCAGGGGCATAAAGCCCCGGACAACAGAGCTCCTAGGAACATTGGGACACACACACCCCTCCACCACGATAAGGTGGTGGTTTGAGGCAGTAAGCTGCCAAACATCTTTTAGTGCTACTTTTCTCACAAAGTAACAAAACATTAAGGAATTAAGAGTTGTGATAGTTTTACAGACAAAATAATATGGAGGTACTTTAACAAATTGTAACTGTTCTAGACAGCGTGTGCATTTATTAAACGATAATAAACTCTGCATTAAAAGCCTAATGACCTAGGTCAGGGGTACTCAATTCCAGTCCTGGAGGGCCGCAGTGGCTGCAGGTTTTTGTTTTAACCCGGTTGCTTAATTAGAAAGCAATTTTTGCCAATAATTTAATTTCATGGCTTGTTAGTGCTTTAACTCTGCTATGTCAGGTAATTCTCATATCCTAGATTTTATTCCCCTTTCTGAGGATATCATCCAAATGATTTGAAGGCTAAAATGGATGAGTAATCCTCAATCCTTCACTTTTTTCTCTTCACTTTCCTTCCAAGTATTTAATTAAACCCAATAGTGCATGATAAATGCACACAGGTGTAAATGGTAACAAGCTTAATGGAGAAATGCTGGTCTCTTTTGTCATTTGCATGTAATTGCTAATTAGGAGCAATTAAAAACCAAGAATACAGCTGTTCAAGACTAAAATAAGCAATAAGGGTTCAAAATCTTAACGAGCAAAACAACTAAAGTGAAGCATAAGTGTTACTTGAGCAATAAATGCTTCTTATTAAGCAACTAGGTTGGAGCAAAAACCTGCGGCCCTCCAGGAGTGTGATTGAGGACCCCTGACCTAGGTGCACATCCTCACTGTTACAGTCTTTGGGAAATGCCTGGTAAAATATACCACGCTACTAGACTTGTGCTGTTACCTTCTTTAATGTAATGCTGCCATGGTATCTGCTTGTTTGCCACACTCTCTGTCACTCTCATCGAAAGTCTCTACCTAACATCTGGAATGACGACATGTGGATGCAGGGGCTTACTCCCATTTCCCTTAAACAGTTTGCTGTTATGCAGTCATTTAGCCCTTCCAAAATAGCAGACAGTTGATCATAATGTTGTGCTATTTTAAGACTAATACACAATGCATAATATTTTTATTGATTAAGATTAATTGAGTACCATGTTCGCACAGGAGGTCACCTGGAATTTCTAGCCTTGGACATTCTGCATTAATGCATGCCTGTAGCCCTTTTTGTACAGGACTAAAAATGCAGAAATCTTCTTATAATAATTACTTTACCCCACCTCCTAGTATAAAAGTAATCCCATACTAATGACTTCATGAATGTCAACATTTTAAAGAGCACTTCTCTCTCTAAGCATTTCTAATGTATCCACAACTTGTTTAAAATAGCATCATGTGTCAATGATCTTTTCTATTCGAACTAACCATCCTATCTTTTAAGTGCCTCTGCATGTTTGCAAGTTGAAATGCAATTAGCGCTTACATTCTTTGGCAGCCTACTGTCCGCATTCAGGGAAAAATAATCAACAGCAATGGGTTAACCAATAGAAATAGGTTCAGCCTCATGGTAATTGACAAGTGATTGATAAAACCATTGTTTAAAAAAAAAAGTACTTAGAAATAAATAACATTAGCATTAAAAGTCAGTCAAGTCATTTTCTAACCCATTTAGGCCTGAACATGGTCACAGGGAGTGTTGGATCTTATCCAAGCTAGCATAGGATGCAAGGTAGGAACAAACTCAGGACAGGGTGCCAGTCCATCGCAGGGTGAACACACTGACAAACATACAAACTCCAGCCACACACAAGGGCCAATTTAATATTTCTAGTTCACCTAACCTACATGCCTTTGGGCTGTGGGAGGAAACCGGAGCACCTGGAGGACAACCCAGCAGACCTGGGGGAACATGCAAACTCCATGTAGGGAGGACCTGAGACGTAAGTCCTGGTCTCCTTACTGCAATGAGGCAGTGCTATCACTGCACCACTGTTGTATATGGCATTAAAAGTGCTATTTGGAAAAGTTGCCAGACATTGTGAAATAAAAACATTCCTTGAAAATAGAACCATTTTAAAAAGTAACTATAATTTTAAACCAAAATTAAAAAAAGTATTTCATAATTAAGTGATGATTTTTATCACAGTTGATTTATATATCATACTACTGTAGCATATGATTATTTCATAATTGCCTTTTTATTTCATTTTTGGCAGAAATGGTATTACATTAAAAGGGTATAATGCATGGCATTTCTAAAGCAAAACACTTGTTTGTAATTTGTTTAATGGTTTGTGAGGTTCAAGTCATTGTCCTTAAACTCTAAGGAGAAACTTTTTTTTTCTCTTTTTTTCTCCTTATGTGTCTTTTATACTTTAGAACCATATCACTTGACTGTTCTAAATTTCCAAAGTCAATGGCAGAACTAATTGGGTTCAAACCTCCTTAAAGGGGCTGTGCGCCACCCAGGAAGTTCATAAGTCCAGGTACTGGGGTTTTATTTTGTGTTTTAGAATAAGGCTTTTGCATATCCTTTACCTGGTAAATTTCAACAATATTTCGGTGAGTTATTGTGCAAAAATATGTTTACTTGGAGCCTGTTTTTTCTAAAGCTGTCATATCAGCTTCACCATTTGTGACTGTAATTTAAATATAAGAAGCACAATTAAGTTTTTTTTTTTTTTTTTTTTTTTGGCAAGTAATTTACTTATTCAGTTGACATGTTAATTATTGTTCATATTTATTTCATACAGGTGAATTAGCAGTGCAGCGCTTCTCACTACTGCCTCACAATACCAGTGTCCTGGGCTCTAATCCTAAACCTGGTCAATTGTCCTTATGGAGTCTATATGTTCTCCCTGTGTGTTGTAGGGTTATCACTTCTCTTTTCAAAAGTCATTTATGGTTAATTAATGATTCTGAATTAGTGATGAGAGAGAATGTGTACTACACAGTAGGGTTGTCAGGATAACAACATTTCAAACTGATATATGATTTCAAATGGTACTCGTATTCAATACCATGTTCGATGCCCAGTACAGTACTTTATTCAACTCAGTAAAAAGCATATTTAAATAAATTGCAATTCTGTTTGCAAAAAGTCTTTATGCTGCTGAAAACAAATGATAGAAATTTTAGTCAATAAATGCAAATACTTCAAAAAGTTCAATCTTTTGTAAAAGGTAAGAAAAAAGTTCTATAAACCAAAAAAGTAAAGAGGTTTAAATCTGGTCTACTGATTTTTTTTTTTTTTTTTTATGCATTGATGAAAACAAATACTGTTTCTCACATAGTACAATTAAATGTTGAAAATGTTATTAAATGTTTATTGAATACTTATTAATTAATTAAATTAAGCAGTTATTTGTACACAATATGCATTACATTTTTAAATAATCATTCAAGTAAAAAGAACATTAATGTGGTCTTTTGTTAACTGTGTTGTTTAGAAAAGTAACAGAGAGAGAGAGAGAGAGAGGTTAGGATCCCAGATTAGGACCCGAGTGCAGCCATGCAATGGGTGACACCTCAGCACCACACTAGTTCAGATGGAATGGAACAGTGAGACTTTTTTATGGTGGCTGGAGTGCCAATTCTGCCACCAACCCCCGGCAGGTTGGAGGCTTACATGCAGGGCTGGATGCAGATTAACGTCATATCCAAAAGATGGAGCAATTGCAGGTTAAGGGCCTTGCTCAAGGGCCCAACAAAGTAGAATCACTTTTGGCGTTTATGAGATTTGAACTGGAAACCTTTCGATTGCCAGTGCAAATCCCTAGCCTCAGAGCCACCACTGCGCCCTATATACTTTAAATACATTTAAAAGTGTTGCATAAATGCACGCTGCATTTTTCTGTGTAAATAAACTGCAATGCCTTTGTAACTTCCAAATTTTTTGCAAGAAATACTAGCATGTCAAATGCTCTTCCATGATGCTTACTGTTGTTGGGCTGTAAATGAGCCCTGACGTACTAAATACAAGCTCTGAAGTACATCTGGAATATTATGACCACATGGAGGAGTCACGCGACTCTCTATACAATTGAGCACTAAAAGCTTATGGCACCTTACATTATATAATAAGTGTAATGAAATACATGCTCTCTGGACACTAAAGGGGGCATGCCCCACACACCAAGGGGGACTTTCCTGTCTAGGACTTCATATGGGTTTTGACTGTCACTGCCATTAAGTGTTTGACTAAATGGATTGTTTTAGCCGTTTTAGTCGGTATTGTGCAGTAGCAAAGCTTGCGTACAGGCATATATGTTACCTTGTTGTTTTCCATCCCCATTTGCCATAAGCAGCAAAGTAATCACAGACATCACTCTGGCTGTCCTCTTTATCATTTAAGTGTGCTAGTGAAGGCTCTGAAGCCACGTAGGTTGCTGTGTTAACACCTTAGAGTTTGTATAAAGAGGGCATGCATATCTAGCCAAATTGAAGTAATTTTAAAATCAATAGTTTTGAAAACGCTGTTACACAGTATCTGTAGTTTTGCCATATTGCTAAAGGCCTTTATAGGCTGTCTAATATTCCACAGCTTGCATTTTTGTTTAAAGTCTTTTTTTCCCCCACTCTAATATAATCTTGACTAGCTGACATACCCAGCGTTGCCTTGGAGGAAAGTAAAGTGTTTAATTTTTTTAATTGTTTGATTAACAAACAATGAAGACTCATCAATGTGCTTGTCTTGTAGTCTTGTATGTATGTTATCATTCAGTTAATGCTCAGAACCGGTGAACTCTATTTAAATTCAGAAGCAACAGAGTGGTGGTGCTCAAACATAAAGAATGCTTGCAGTCGCCCTCTGGTGGTCGTTCTGAGTGTCAACTGGATGATAACATGCATACAAGACCTTAATATCAACTCTCCCAATCCCCCCAACCCCCCCCCCCAACCCAGAAGGTGGTGGGTTAGGTTTGATTTCAGCCTACAGTATTTTTTGTCAAAGAATGAGAAATGTGTACCAAGTTTCATGAAAATCTCTTTAGCTGTTCAGAAGTAATGCTGGAGCATACATACACACATACAGTCGTGTAAAAAACTATTTGCCCCCTTCCTGATTTCTGATTCTTTTGCATGTTTGTCACACAAAATGTTTCTGATCATCAAACACATGTAACCATTAGTCAAATATAACACAAGTAAACACAAAATGCAGTTTTTAAATGATGGTTTTTATTATTTAGGGAGAAAAAAAAATCCAAACCTACATGGCCCTGTGTCTTTCTTATTGTGGAGTCGTGAACACTGACCTTAATTGAGGCAAGTGAGGCCTGCAGTTCTTTAGACGTTGTCCTGGGGTCTTTTGTGACCTCTCGGATGAGTCGTCTCTGCGCTCTTGGGGTAATTTTGGTCAGCCGGCCACTCCTGGGAAGGTTCACCACTGTTCCATGTTTTTGCCATTTGTGAATAATGGCTCTCACTGTGGTTCACTGGAGTCCCAAAGCTTTAGAAATGGCTTTATAACCTTTACCAGACTGATAGATCTCAATTACTTCTGTTCTCATTTGTTCCTGAATTTCTTTGGATCTTGGCATGATGTCTAGCTTTTGAGGTGCTTTTGGTCTACTTCTCTGTGTCAGGCAGCTCCTATTTAAGTGATTTCTTGATTGAAACAGGTGTGGCAGTAATCAAGCCTGGGGGTGGCTACGGAAATTGAACTCAGGTGTGATACACCACAGTTAGGTTATTTTTTAACAAGGGGGCAATTACTTTTTCACACAGGGCCATGTAGGTTTGGATTTTTTTTCTCCCTAAATAATAAAAACCATCATTTAAAAACTGCATTTTGTGTTTACTTGTGTTATATTTGACTAATGGTTACATGTGTTTGATGATCAGAAACATTTTGTGTGACAAACATGCAAAAGAATCAGAAATCAGGAAGGGGGCAAATAGTTTTTCACACCAACTGTACATTGACTTATATATTTATTTATTTACACTGTTACCAGTATAATATTTGTGCATTTAATTTTGAAGACTTCAAGCATTTGCATGATTTTATTAATAACCTTTTTTTTTTTTTTTTTTTTAACTTTTGAGATGGTAACCACACACATTTGTGGGCTTCGTGGCTATTTGAAGTAGAGAAAAAAAATGAGAGGTGTGATACATGCAAATCTATGAAGCGGCTAGTATCCTACTAAGCGCTTCACAGGTCCTGCTCTCTCTGCCACTGTAAATGATCTCATCCTTGTACATTTGTTGATTTTTTTTTTTCCTTCAGTAAAAAAATAAAAATATGCAAGTGTTGTGTTGCCATTATGCCCGTAAAGCATAGTACAAGTCCTTCAGGCTCTCAGTCCAACTGTGCAAACTCAGTGATTCAGTCTAGTGATAAAGTAAGGGTGTTAGATAAACTTGGTGCCGGAATGTCGGTAGCCACGGCCAGCTGGCTAGAGACAATGAGGCTGCTGATCCTATCATCAATCTCAGCCTCAAGGTTAAACATCAGCTTGCCTCTGCTATGATCCCATACTCTAAGACCCTTAAGGATTTCAAGCAGCACACAAAGCAGACTTTGCTGACTGATCACTTCAAGCTGGTGTGTCCTTAACAATCTCCATCTCCCAACTGTGAAGGTTGTGTCAGAGAATGCCAAGACTGGTGAGGTCTCAACAACAGCTTTTTTGTTTTTTTTTTTTTTTTTTAAATTGAGATGTCAGCACAAAAGGTCACAGAATATTAGGGATTGACTAGCAAGAAAGTTTTTTATGGGTTATTTCACAGTTACTGGTTTATGTAAAGAGCATATTATCAGAAATAATGTTTTGTTGCAAAGAAAAATTCTGTGAGAATTGTTTTGAAGTGATCTCTATCAAAACATTACAGATTTCAGTGGTTGTGGGAATCTAACCCCCATTTCCCATAGGTTCAATGTATTAAGTCATTTTGACTTTTATGCCATTTTCTAGAAACCTTA
This sequence comes from Polypterus bichir lapradei, assembly GCA_026402145.1. Taxonomy (NCBI): domain Eukaryota; kingdom Metazoa; phylum Chordata; class Cladistia; order Polypteriformes; family Polypteridae; genus Polypterus; species Polypterus bichir. Next base: position 25,972,341 of record JANRMT010062817.1, read on the forward strand.
CCCTATGTCAATGTAGAGGATTGACTGTATTAAATAAAATTGGTTTAGAAAAAGAATGAAACAGAAAGGCTGCTTTTCTCTGTAGTCTTGCTGATCTCCAGTATGTACCTCTCCCCCAAATTTCCCAATAAGAAGGGGTAAATGCATTGGATATAAGGTTGGAACAGTAACACAGTGCTTGAGGTTGGTTTTGTCTCAGATCCAATATATTGTGATCACATCCATTACCTAGTTATTGTCTGTGTGCAGCTGACACACTCTCACTGTGTCTTTATGGATCTTCTTTTGATATATCCAAAGAAGTGCTTATGACTATGGCCCTCCAATGGGTTGAAGCCCTATCCAGTTTGGTTTCTATTCTTGTAATCCTAGATTATGTATAAAATTTCACATCATGTGCATGATGTTTTGTTTTGAAGCATGATTAGGTAACTGGCTTATTCTTTCACTATGCTAATATGAGCTGCTTGGCTTTTTTTTTTCTGTTGTTGTCCACGGCCATATCAGGCCTGCTCCCATCTTGCCTATCTTCTTTCTATCCATATTTTTACATTATTATTTAATCATGAGTAGTTTGTGTATGTAGTACTGTGTCTTTTACTTAGGTTTTTAACTGCTTAACTGGCTTTTTGTTTTTGTTCTCTATTACTCCTAGAACAAGTGCATTTCTCTTCAGTAGTGTCGCTCCTTCTTAGATTTATATCATGTAGGTTTAGAGAGTAATTTAACCATCGGTGGTGTGCAGCTTCACTGCTTGCTGATTATACTCATAATAAACAGTTGCAGTCTGTGTTGTTGCTTATACTAGGTAGTGGAACAGCTTGATAAAAGTGGTGAGTTATTCTGCCAGAGAATGTCTGAGAAGAGTAAACTTTGCCTGATAAATGGTTTAGACAGTGCATTGCATCTTATCTCAGCCCTGTCTTTTCTGTCCAGGGAAATTGGATATTCCACTTTCATACAAACTTCCACTGCTTGTTTCATATTTTTTCTTGCAAGGTACCACAACAATGTACAATTCTGACTCGCTGAAGTAAACAAGCAGTAAATGTATTTTTTCCAATGTGGTGGTTTTGCTTTCATTTTTATGTCTCCCATCATAGTTTGCAGAAATTGTGATATATAGTTGACAGTGGAAGCATTGGAAATAGCCATTACCTGTCTGGTATGTCAAAAGAGAGGTGTACTTAGCTCAGCTTTTTGAAGAAAACATTATACCATCTGTAAAAAAAGAAAAAAAGTTGTTAAAAAGAGGATGGGTCCTACAACAAGATAAACACATCTCAAAATCTACAGTGGATTACTTCTGGAGGCACAAGCTGATGGTATTGTCATGGCCCTCACAGTCCCCGGACCTCAACATCATTGAAAAATCTGTGGGTAGATCTCAAAAGAGCAGTGCACGCAAGGCCAAGAATGTTGAACTAGTAGCCTTTTTCCATGACGAATGGACAAAAATACCCCAAGTAAGAATTGAAAAACCTTTAGCTGACTACGAAAAGTGTTTACAAGCTATGATACCTGCCAAAGGGGATGTTACTAAGTACTCATCATGTCAGGTGCCAAAATGTTTTGGAGATGTTCATGATATTATAAGCTAACTTTAGTATAAAAAATATCTGTTTTTCATTATTTAATTTTAAATATTATAATCATTCATAACATAGTAACTTTTCATTTCAGGGATAGCATACGCAAAAAATAGAACTGTAAAAGAACTTTAAAATATGAGGACCATTTCTGTGCAACCTATATTTAGGGGAGATATAGTCATTCAAAGTCATAAATTCATCACCCAATAAGTTCAGACTTCATCTTAAATCGCCCTTAATATTAATCCAAGACTTGTGCAGTTTCAGTTCAATGTGTTACTGATCTGACCAAATCAGCATGTCGAGTTTCATTAAAATCTGTGACGATGATGTTCAAAAGTGTGATGATTTGACATGGAATCACTCAGCGTTGTTGTTCAAAAGCCTCTGAAGTCACATTTTTACAAGTCTGTCTTCTCTAAATATTACTGCAGCCTAAATCAAGGTCCATCACAAAGCTTTCACTCACTTACACATGCATGTGCAGTGGCAATTAACATAACCTAGAGTTAAAAAAATATATATATTTTTTTTTTTTTTTTTGCTTGAGCTTGTCTGGCCATAGTAATTTTCATGAAATGGGACTTAAATAGCTGTTCAGTTCTGATTTTGAAAATCCCAAGCCTAGATACTTGTGTAGCATGTATGCCCACGCATAAAGCTCATCCTCAATTCCTGCTTTATGTCATCCTTTTTAGCAAGGGATTGGGGAAGGTGGGGGGGGGGGGGGCATTTTCACAAATGAACACAATTCCACGCAGTGCTTGAAGTGGAAACGAATGAAAGTACTGTGTTTTTGTCTGCTTCTTTGTTATTGTCATTCTACTGTTCAAATTTAACACAAGTTCCTAATCAACCTTTCTCCATCAGTCTTGACCATGCTATTATACATATAATTGCATCGGATTGGGAGCTGTGGTATGAGAGGGGCCACATGCAGTAAAATTCACTGTTCTAAATATGTTGTGAGGAAACTTGTTTCAACATAGTAATATTTTATTAGGTGAGCAGCATGTTAAACCCCGACATTTTAATATTCTTCAGTTTAGAAATTGGAACTTTCCCTGTAACTTGGACGTCTTGCCACCCTTATAAATTATAGCAACAGTGAAATAGTAAATGATAATAATCTGTAAACTTGGTTTAATATTGGGTAAATAGCACTAACTGTTTATTTGCTTTGTGCAAAGTGGCTTACACGTCACAGAATCTAGATAACTCTTTGGTTTCCTTAACTTGCATTTTATTCTTTTACGGATGTAGAATACATCATTATAAAATCTTTGTGTAGCAAACAAGGATATATTTTCAGACTGAATGATAAATACACGGGTATTAAATTTAATAAGTATAGATAAGTAAAGAAAATTAAAATAGTAGAGTGTGGCTGGTATATAGTCTTAGCATACACTACAGTAGAATTGGGTTCAGTGCAGTGATTGCTAAGGAGTTTAACTAAAGTATAGTTACAGGCAGATTTAAATGCATAAAAGCAGTACATAGTTGTGCAAAATTTGAATGAGACTTTAACAAAGTAGGAGCCATTTAGCTCAATGAGTATTCAATCAGAGCTGCAAAATGCTAACAAATGGTGGATGATATAAATGTATAGGAGCTGAAGTCCAATGAGAAGTAATTATGCTTTTAATCTGAGCTGGAGAGCCTAGAGAAAGCAGCTCTTATTTGCTTGTGTTTGGGTGTAGTAAGTTAGTTGACTATATACATACTGTATTTTGTTTAGGCAGGTAATGAGTTTAACTAGGAGAGAAATGCCTTTGAGGAACCATGAATAGTCTTAGCATGGGAGTGAAACATAAGGTCATGCTCGGGAATCATGTATATTTTGAGACGTGACATAAAAGGCAAAACCTTGGGGATAGTTGCAGTAGAGAGGGTGCAGAGAGTTTACATCATTGGTAAACACAGCTTTCTTCATGGTTCAGAAGTTTAAGAGCACATGTATAATTAACCTGTTCCAGTGATTATAGGTCTTATAGAACCATACTGGACTAGGGAAAAGGCTATTTATAATACATAACTGCAGCGATTCATACTGCTGTAGTAATTTTGAAAACCTAACTGGAAAGATTAAAACAGTTGTGCAGAGGTGCTAAGTTAGGCAAACACAGACTATATGTTCAGAGGAAAAAAAGGAAGATTTGAGATTGGACTGAAGCTAGCCTGAAGAAATGAGTCAAATTTAAATTTCTTGTAAGATTTGAAAAGCTGGGAAGGAGTCGGACCTAAGGAACTGATTCATGTAGTGTATGAATGGAGAACATCAACAGTGTTGGATATGAGAAAATGGGAAGGTACCGGATGCAGTAAGCAAGTGGTATATTTGGGACTAGAATTAAGGTCAGAGGCATCCGAGTTAGATAAAAGAAATTAGATAGTGAGAGGTATGGAACATTAGGGTGAGCAAGTTGCAAATAATATTAGGGGTTAAAAGAGGAAAGATAGTGTAGAGTGTTAATAACTCTATGAGATAATGTGGCAAAGACATGGCAAGTCAAAGAGCATGAAAAGCATGTGTTTTTTCTGGGGTTTGGTATCTGGTTGAACCTGTTAAAGTACCGTTGCCTTGTCACTTATTTATCATTTCAGAGAAATTCATCATTCTGGCTGTAAAAAACAATTACTGGTAGTTTGGAGGACCATGTGACTACCATAATGTTTTAATCTTAGACCTAGGTACTAGCATTGTCTTGCCTGGTCTCATCTTGCTTTCTCAGCATTAAATGGAAAGGAAGATGCAAGTGGAGAAGAGGCTTTGAGGACAGAGGTGAATGGGAATCTCAGTGGGCTGAAATAAATGCAAGGTGCTAGCCTTGTTGCATTATGGAGTTTGCTTGTTCTCTTTCTGATTGCATGGGTTTTTGTCCAGGTAACCTGGTTTTACTTGCATTCTCCAAAATGTGGGCATAAAGTGAATTGCTGATTCTTAATTGGCCTTTTGTGAATGGACTCTCAATAGACTGAAGCTCTGTTTAGTGTTGGTTCCTGATTTGTAGTAGATAATGGCTGGATAGGTTCTGCCTCTGAATTGGATTAAGCATGTTTAAGAATATTATGGTTGCATCTTTATATCTGAGACTTAACTAATCAAGGACTCAAAGCAGTAACTTTGTTTTTCAAAATCATATTTCATACAATATTTCTAGAAAGTATATTAGATTTAATTTTTTTAAAGTTTTCTTACATTTTCTGTTCCTCCATCAATACTCGGAAAAGAAAGTTGTGCGCCTGTAGGTTTTTGTTTTGGTTTTTTGTTTTATTTTTATATTTTTTGGAGGTTAATGAGTATTTCTTATGAATTACTAGCCATCCATAATAAGCAATAGGTTTACATTATTTTCTCCACTGATTTTGAGTTTTATGTTTTCTGGTATAGACTTTATGCTAAATTTTGAATTATTGTGCAGTTTCTTGCTGGATGGTGCTCATTAGGAATATTTTTCATGTATCTTCTCAATTTACCATTACAAACTAACAACCCCTTTAATCTTCATTAGAAAATCTATATTTTAGAGGCTGCACCCTTTTATTGTGTTAACTTTGTGTTATTTTTCCATGTTATTGAGAGAGTGCTGAAATCTCAAAAGTTGTCATAACCTTTTTTTTTTCTCTCCCATGTAGGCAGTGACTCTTAAAAACAATGGAGAATGGACAGACTACAGCGTCAAAGCTTGGCCTTCCTCCACTCACACCAGAGCAGCAGGAGGCCCTGCAGAAGGTAAATACAAGTGACTAGTCTTCATTACCTTTAAGCACACACAAGAGACTAGTCTTCAGTGCCTCATGTGTTTATTTACCAACATGTGTTTAGATACCAACTATTGTCTGATCTTTTGTGTCTGTTCCAGGAATTATTTTTTTCTTTTACTGTCAAGTAAGTGTAGTTTTCTGGTCAAGAGACTTAAGTATTCATATTCTAAACATTTCTAGAGCAGTGTTTATGATAGTCTTCTGCTAATATAGGTCATAAATGAGGTACTGAAGTTCTGTTAATTAAATGTGTTCATTTCATAATGGATCCTAGTTTTCTACCCAACACATTTAATGTCTGCTCATTTTGTCATGTTTCCTCTTATGTTATAAACCTAAAACCTAAGTACATTACTAAAATATAAATATATCTGAAAGTGCTAAAGCAAGTACCAACTCATGCGGTCATATGTCTTTATATATAACTACTTTTAAGTGGTGAAATATGTCATGAGCATAATTGCAGTTATTGTAATTAATATCAAAACTGAGCAAACTGGAGTTAATAATGCTTGCATTCCATCTGTGGCTTACAACTGTTGGAGAAACCTGAATAATATAAATAAAATATAAAATATTACAGAAAAGGAGGCCTGATTAAAAACTTTGATATTATTGGCTGCTGTGAACTTGGTAAACACCTAGGATGATTCACTTGGAAATTTCAAATTACAGCTTCTTTTCCTTACAACATTAGCAAGGGGCCACTGCGTTATTTAACAGGGAGATTTTGTTGAATATATTAATTAAAATTACTGCTGTTATTTAATGTTGTAGAATGTTTTGGAACACAGCTCACTATTGTCATTTTTCAGCATATCATACTTCATTTGATTTAACAGCACTTCATAAGATTGTGATTTAATTTCACAGTGGAAATTTCCAAGTTTTTGTCACTGAAATATATTTCTCTAATAATAAAAGTAATATTGCAGAAGAAAAATCTCTTGCAGAAACTTTTTCTTCGATTAGCTGTATCACCAAGATGTTTGAACAGATTATTGCTAAGAGACTAATACATGAAATATGTTTAGCATATCTAGTTGCCTGTTTGCACTGGTGAAATTGGGCAGTTCCTGCATGTGTTGGACTAGACGTTTATGGATTTTTTTCTCTCTCTCTCTCATCCTCTCCTGTCCTTATCACATTTTCTAACACACTTGACTGAAATTGGAGATGCCAGTCATCCATTTCATGTGACTGAGTTAGCGGGTTCTGATTCTAATTTTTTATTTTATTTTTTCTTTAGCTTTTAAAATGCTTTCTACACTAATCTCTTGCATAACCAGATGTGGAGAAGCATTATGTTCTATATTAAAATGTTAACTTTTGTATTTTTATAATTAAGCAGACAACAGGTGTTGCCTGTTCTTTTTCATTAATAAAATGAAATGCTGTAGACTTATTGCCCAGTTTCCATTAAAATGCTAAAGAAAAATTCTATTTGTTAACAAAGTGTACAGAAAATGTTAATCCATAATTCATATGGCATAAAATGGTTCTCATAATTACAGGCTGTCATATTGTTTAATTTCTTTTGTAATCTACTTATCTGAATCAAAGTTTAATTTAAAAAAAGTAGTTGTCACTAGTTGCCTAACAAAAAAAGATCTGTATTCCAAAATATTGATTCAATTAATTGATACTGGCTGCTAAACACTGCTTAAATGCAAATATGTATGCACTTATAGGATTTAATCATTTTTAATTCCTAATTGTACTGCAGCTTTTTTGCTGTTAAAATATACATTTACTATGTTTATGCAAAGTTGTTTTTTTTTTGCATACATCATTCCAGCTAGACATTCCTAATTTTTGAGGTATAATTATAAATATGGATTACCATTTCAATTATGCAGTACTTGTTTCTTACTAAATCATACACTGTATGACACACTCAAACAAACAAAACATAGAACAGACCTTTAAAAAACATTGCAAATCTGTCAAATGCTTCTAAGGTATTAAGAAAATACAAGGCTAACATGCTTAACGAGTTTGTAAGTCGTCTTCTTTCAGCTGCTCCCGTTAGGGGCTGCCACAGCGGATCATCTATGTTGTCCGCATATTGACTTGGCAAAATTTTACACCGGATGCCCTTCCTGACGTAACCCTCCCCAGTGCATCCCCTGTGGCTGGGTTCTTAACAAGTTTACAATGAAAATACATAAATTTTGCTGTTAGGCTAACAAGCCTGTCGTTATGCAGCAGTTTCAAACTCAACTTTTTCTATGTTGAAAATGTAAGCTGCTGAACCTAACACAAGCTTGCTCACTGTCCAAAGTCAAAAAAGCAGTGCCCATTTTATTTTAAGAACAATATAAAAAGGTCTAAATTCATTAAGGTATTTTTTCTTGCTGTTTGCCTAATTGCACAGTGCGACTCCAATTCCGTTTTCTCAGTTAATTACCCCACTTTCTGCAGTTTCTGCAGGTTTTTGTTCCAGCCAGTTTTGTAGCTAACATATGATGAAACTTGGAATTTTAATTGTGTGGCTTGTTAGTGGTTTCATTCTCCCAAGACAAAAATGTATATTTTTTTGTCTTCTGAGAGCTTTGTCCATTTGTTTTGTGGTCCCTCCTTCTCTCTCATATTTCAAAACATGTTATTACCACAGATACTTTATGATGCATGTACAATACAGCAGGTTTAAACATTAGCTGGGAGAGCTGATGGTTCTTTAAATAATACTACTAATAATTCTTTAGATTTATATAGCGCTTTTCTCACTACTCAAAGCACTCAATTTGCCATTTGCAACTCAATAACTGATGACTGGTTAAGGAAACTGGCAACAATTAAAACTTGAATGCAGCAATTTAAAACTAAAATAGGGCATTAAGGATTCTGTAGTGTAACGAGCAAGTTAAAGCATTTTTTGCTTAGTTTTAGTCATTAGTAAATAAACTGGTTATAATTAAGAAACTGGTTCAGTAAAAATATGCAGCCGCTGTGAACCTCCAGGATCATAACTGTGTACCCTACGCCTACAGCATTGTGAAGGACTGCTCCCACCCCTCCCATAGTCTCTTTATCCCACTTTCATCTGATAGAAGCCATTGTAGTATCTGAATCAGTTCTTCCAGGTTCTGCAACATCTTCTACCTCTTAGCTGACTAGATTCTGTACATTGAACACTTTGCTGACTCCTGCCCTTAGATTTGCTCTTAGTAGCTTATTTATATGCTGTACATTTGTTATGCTTGTTACTGTTTTTTATTAGTAGTAGTTTATTTTTTACTATCTATTTGAAATTAATTACTATCTATTTACTTACCTATTATTTGTTTATCCATTTATTTATATATTTATATTATAGTTCTTTACCTGTCTTTCGGTTCTCCTGTGTTTATGTACGTGCTGCATAGCAGTCTTGAGAAACGTTATTTCATGCCACTATAATGCTGCAGTACTTCATATGGCTGGTATGACAATAAAGCCACATGACCTGACACTTGAAATAAAGTATCTGGTTTTAAAGAAAGCATTAACATGAAAAATTTTGAAAGAAAATCTTACAGTGATTTGAAAGGTATGTAAAGAGACCATGCAGATGGATGTGGACAATTTATGATCGCAGAAAGGTGCTGTAAAGATTTCCAGTGCAGATTAATCGATGTGGTATTCTAGCCCAGCAGCCTGGGCACAAGTACTTCTTTGTGTTAAATTTGCTGTGCAGCAAGCCTTATCAATTAACAGAAAAGAAAACTATTTTCTTCCTTAGATAAGTGTATTTTTGAATGGGACACATTTACAAAATTCCATCATGAGAATAATTATTTTGTGAATTCCTGAAATTTAGAACTGAAGCAGAATCATTGACAATCATTTAACAGTTATCGGAGTAAGATAATCGGGACAGCCTAGCTATTAGCTAAAAAAAATTAGTTTGATGGACTGAGTGATCTCCTCCTTTTTGTCAAATTTCTTGCTATCTTTAAGATAGGTGGTTAGATCATGTTAATTATGACAATTAGTGTAGTGTACTTGTTGATAGATATCCTATGGGGAAAATGTGCACACAATATGTTTTTATATGGACGAACTTTACAAAGAGCTGTTACAATCTTAAAATGTTTTTAGTTTTGTCAGATGTAATCAGAAGTGCTTTATACAAGGTGAACAAGAATCTGAAGTAGTCTTGTCATATTTATAAAAAAATGTATTTTCTATTAAGGTCCTACACTGAAAAGTGCAGCATGGAAGAAAAAGCAAAATGCAGATGCTTCTTTATGAAACATTTAGTATCTTAGCAGAGATGAGGTGTGATAATCTAAAAGACATTCAGAGTCATGAAGGACAATAGATACAAGCTGATAAAGTATACTGATGTCACAAAGAGAAGGAAATCATCTTTTTTAGATGTGGATATATTTATATATCGGCATGAAAAATAGAAAACTGGATTCTGGACTTGGATGCACTATATGTCTGTTGTTAGGGAGTAAAGCAATTATTTTTTTACAGGTAAATGTACATAATGAAATAACAGACCAATAGAAATCTCTGTTAATGGTGAAAAATTGAAAAGCTGAGAGAAATAACCAAATATGGAAGGATTTTAAGAAAAGTAGTATTGTATATAGAACTTTGAGAATTAAAATTAATAGTAATTGAGAACTGCTCCAAAACATACAGTTCAACAGCGTGGAAATGTTTTTTGAGTACATTAAGTTTAATTCTAATTAAAGAGTGACTCATACATTGTTTTGAACATATCTTGAGGCAAAAGAAGGGTTGAGGGGACCGAGGTAAAATAATGTCTGCAGAGGGCATGTTTAGTACTGACAGACAGCAGAGAACAAGACATTCTTCAAGACAGATATACAGATCTGATATACTGATATGTTAGTGAATGTACTGTAGATCCTGTAAACAGAAATCAAGAACCTTCAGCATCATGTTAATAAAGGGACTAAAGGAAACCCCCTTTAAACAATTTAAAAACATCCTGTTTAATGGTAACATATTGCTAGTATGGTACATATTGTATTAATGTTAAAGGCATTATTTTACTATTAGGAGCTTTAGAATTGCAAATTTTAATTTAAATCAGCTAAGTTTTGTTTAATCAGTTATGCTATAGTGCAGCTATGTCTATTTTTATAATATGGATACAGTCTGCCTAGTGTGTTTGCAGGTAACGCTTCAAAAGTTCATTGCATTAGAACATTTATGATGGGAACAGGTCATTCAGCCCAGCTAAGCTCATGAGTTCTGTTCGCCTTATTTCTCCAAAATAACATCAGGTTGAGTTTTAAAGCTTCCAAGTGTGCTACTATCTACCAAATTATTTGGTAACTTATTCTTTGTAACTATTTCTCTGGGTTAAGAAGTACTAGGGTGTTGTGCCGTGTTATCCATTATGGATGTAATGTGAAGTCAAGCAAAATGACACCTTTATTGGCTAACTAAAAAGACTGCAATATGCAAGTTTTCGAGGCAACTCAGGCTCCTTCAAAAGGCCAGATGTATATGTTATCTTGCCTAAAGAAGAGGCTTGAGTTGCCATCAAAACTCTGGGTTAAGAAGAACTATTGTGAAATCTACCCCAAAGTTTTTAATCTGTGGCCTGTGCTTTTATTGAAGAACTCATTTTAAAGTAGAAGCTAGAATCCATTATACTAAATCCTGTCATGATTTTAATCATTTGAATTATATTGCCTCTTTATCACTGTTTGCTTTAACTGAAAATGTTCAGCTCCTTGAAGTCTTTCTTCTTAGCAGGTAGTTTTGGAATCTGCCTAATCACACTTCTGCAGACTTTCTCTAGCACTGTCATGTTTTTTTTTTTGTGATTTGGATACTGGAACAGCATCATAACGTAGAAAGCCTTCCTGTATTCGTACTTCACACAGTGCGTGTTAGTACTGTACACTGTCCACTGCATCCTCTTAGTCCTTCAGAACACCCATTTTCTGTTCAGGTGTAACCTGTTCTAACTCATGTTTTTAATGCCTAGAATTAACTTACATCTGATTTAAAACAGGTTTGCATAATTCTGAGCACTTTCAAAACCCATTTCTGTTTATTGGCTGATTCTATATGATCTGCCATTCTGATTAGTTCAATATATTCAGACTTAACCAGCTTGTCATTTATATTCTTGTATTCTTCCTAAGATTGTGTATGATCAACTTCCATTGTCTTCTACTGAATACAGAGTTTTATGTATTTCATATTTAATTATCAAACTAAATGTACTAGATTATATGGTAAAACATAGCAACACTTTTATGCATTTCCATTTTCTTTAATTTTGAAGTTAGTTTCAAAGGTAAATTTGAAGTTTTTTATTAAAGAACAGAATATTGAAAATTCCAATAGCTACAGTGCAAATTTGAAACGAAGTGAGTTAAGTAATTTTCAGGTGCAAGAATGAGTCAATTTTTTTCTCTTTTTATTTTGAGTGAAGCAAAATTGCTGGGGTCACATTTGTGAAGCTATTAAATTATAAATAGTTTAGCTATTCATTATTCCTTACTTTTTTGTTGCTCATTGGATTCCTCTGGAAAGTCAAAAATTGAATTCAACATATTTGAAAATTCTGACGACCAGGATATGCGAGGTTAGGTGGGATCTTTGCCCTGCTGAAGGGAATGAACAAAAAGTTATCAAAACTTTACAATAAAAAAAATATAATGCATTTATTCAGTATAAGTTCATATGCGTGTTTTTTTTTTATAATTGTGGTGTATTTTAAAGCCTGCAGTCCAGAAATTTCTGAATGAGATGATAAAGATTAAGATGAATGTTGATTCTTAGTTTGACTGTTTCATCATCACATAACCATTACCATTTCTGGTTATTATAGTAATAATATTAAACCGATAAATGTATTTTTGGGGAAAAAAATATATAGTACTGTTTTTTGTTTTTAAAGCCCACAACAAATGTTTCTCATACAGCCTTAAAAATGTACTACTTGGCATTCTCTAGTTGAAGTCACAGTGGCATAAAATGTCAGTTTGAGTGAAAAGCATGTATTTGTTTAAGTAGGAAATTCTGTGCTTTGACATGAAATCTGTAGTTACAATTTTATTGCCAAAAGCATAATCGTTGTAAGTAGGTAGACATGTGAAATAGCTTAGTGTGCACTAAATATATAAATATATTAAAGAATAAATGTATTAAGGCAGAATATACATGAAAATGACAGACACTTGCAGAAGCACCTTTTATTTGTAGCCACTTAAATCTTCTAGTGCACCCTTGTGATTATACATGTTGAAATCTCTTGAAATCTCTGCTCTTGGCCTGTTTACACCTGGATTTGACTTTGGTGTGGTGTCTAACTGGAAAGTCTGAATTGAAAGTTTAAAAAAAAAAAAAAAATCTTAACAGTAAGTAGGCTGTAATATTACCTGTATGAGCGAGCTGTTCCAGGTAAGATAAACTATTCTGCTAACTTATTGGTTGATATGTGCTAACTGAACTGAAATGATTCTGCAAACACAAACAGAATCCATGCTTGAGATAGAGGAATCCTAAAGATAGACACTTGAAAGAGAGACAGTCCATAGCTTTAGCTGTTTTGTGATTGACCTCAGCTTTAAAGTATTGTCTCAGTCTGAGGAAACTGGGCTAATAAAGTTTGGCACAGCACCCCCTGATTTTTTTTGTACTTGATTTACCATTTAAACTGAAATTTTGAGAACTGTAGGGTCTAAATGAACCTTTAATATTAATAAAGCATAATCTAGTAATTGTTGCTTCTGCAAAAATTGCTCCCTTGCTTTATGCATGGCTTTGTTTCTAGTTTAAGTTGATGTGTGCAATTCTTCTGCTGTTCTCACTGTTTTAAGGTCAGAAAAATCATAATGATACATGCAGAAAGAACCCGCCAGAGTATCCTCATATAGCGTTTTCTACATCATCTTGTAAGACATTTCACTTTTTTAGGGTGAAAAAATATAATTTTCTCAAGTCTGGTAAGTTCTATTATTTATTTTATGAAGGTGAGATTTTTTCTGCCCTAAGCCCCTCCCCCATTAAATGATTTCTTTAGTGCCCTCTATAGAACCTTTATGTGCAAAATCCTTCATCTCAGTCTGTTATGATGGAATTTCAAGTCTGTAGTTTATTATTTTGTCAGTTCAGTCTGCAAAATACTTCAGTTCATAATATTACCTTGTAGGTATTGCCATTTGAGCTTGAGAAATGCTGATCAAAATGGCTTCTCTCAGTAGTTTTCTGAGTGATCCTTGTTAGTAATAGTTTTAAAAAATAAAGTCCCTTTGCTTTCTTTGAACTGGTATATTAAAATGCCTTCTACTATATATCTTAGTATAAAATTAGTTCAGATTTAAAGTTGTCTAAATCTCAGCTATAAACTGTTAGTCACTTAGTTACATATTTTTAATGTTGTTATACTGCATAAAATAAAATGACAGAATCAGAATAACAAAAGTGGCCAAGCCAGATACCAGAAATAAATATGAAGAGCTAAATTCTGTGGATAATATACTAGGGTAAAAAGAAGGGGTTCTTTATTAAACACCATATAACATTAATAAGTATCAATCAAGTAAACTTTTAAGTTATTTTTAATAATGATGTAATATGTGAGACTTAAAATGCTTGACATTAAATCTAACTATAAATCTTATTTTTTTCTTAGTGCTGATAGTTTATCAACAGATGACATATACAGTATGTCTCACCATCTTCTCGGCTACTGGTTTAATTTTTACTTGCCTTTATTCAGTACTGTCCTATAGTTAAAATGTTCTTTGAATTTCTTTAGATCTTTTATGCTTTATGTACAATGACACACAATTACACATCTTGAGTGACAAATTTTAGTGCAGTCTGCAGTACTTTGACATTAATAGGCGTATTATAATAAGGAAATTATTGAATTCAAAACAAATGTCAGTTATTTCTTTGTCAATGTTTTTTGGGAATAAGCATATTTCTTCTCTGTTCAGGCAAAGAAGTATGCAATGGAGCAGAGTATTAAGAGTGTGTTGGTGAAACAGACCATCGCTCATCAGCAACAACAACTGACTAATCTTCAGGTGAGAAATAACACTATCTGGGAAAGCATCACAACACATCTAATATACTGTATTGTATAACTTTTCCATTGTCATATCATGGCCAATAAACTTTAAAAAAAATCCTGTAATTTTTGTTTATTTGAAAGATGTGTTAAACACCTTGGTTAGCTAAATGTAAAGCCTGCTGCCACTCCCAGATTTTACCTCTTTGTGGTCTTTTACAGATTAGGTAAATTGTCATACTCAAAATCATAGTAACATTTGTTTAGAAATCGATTATCTGGTGATATACCATTAAAGCAGGTTTCTGACGTGTTAGTAAAATTATTTACTCCATTTATGTACTTATTCTATCCAGGATTTTTTGAGTATGCCTAGAAAATACTTTAAGTATACTAAGAGAGTGACTGTAATTTTAAATTGGATATTTCAGTCAGCTTGAGTCAAGTCTAAATAATCTCACAGTGCAACTATAAAATATAAGCAACAGGCTTTACCTGTATGCTAGAAAAGTTGTCTTATTGCCTTTTTAGGCCATAAAATTACAGATATCTTTCAAAAGAATGAATTTTAACAAAATTGATTCACAGGTTAAAGCAGTTTGGATTTTCTCAAGAACAGATTTTAATGCCTTTTTCCAGAGGAAATATCCTTGGTTGTGACATATTGTAGGTTTGCTTTTCTGATTGTTTACTGGAATATACAGATTGTTAAATTACAGTAAACATGGTCTGATTTATTATTTCCACCTGGACAAGAATTACAAGTTTTTTTCTGAATTGTTGTGCATTGCTTATGGATGCGCTAATTGTTAATTTTTTGTGTTGCTTGCTTAAAACGTCAGTGAAGGTTTGCAAGATACTGGGGAATGGTTTTGTGGGAAGGTGGGGTGGGGGCTAATTAAGTACCAATAGAAAGAAGATGGGTGGGTTTTGGGTTAAATGCAAAGGTGGGCATTCTGTCTGTGTCTCTGCCTGATGTCTACTAAGAAATACTTAAAGAAGAAAAACAATCTAACCTCCTTTTCAGCTCCTGCAGACTGAATTCTATCTTTACTGTCTTTCAGATGGCAGCAGTGACAATGGGCTTTGGAGATCCTCTCTCACCTTTACAATCGGTCAATAGCAATATTAAACTTTTTTTCTGTGCGCACTCCTGTTAAAGGGACTGTTACCCTCTCTTTATTTTTTCCTATTTTGTTTTGAAATTTTTTTGTTTTGTTT
Organism: Polypterus bichir lapradei; assembly: GCA_026402145.1. NCBI lineage: Eukaryota > Metazoa > Chordata > Cladistia > Polypteriformes > Polypteridae > Polypterus > Polypterus bichir. The sequence goes on from JANRMT010062817.1 coordinate 25,987,926, forward strand.
TAATATCTATCTAACTAATGGGCCAGTTGTACCCTCCTTTCCAGAATTTGTAGAGGGAAAGCAAACATATTTTAAAAGTAGACGTGGATTAAAGATATCTTATGGTAATGGCATACAGAATGAAGAAAATCATTAAATTTTAAATATTCAGAGTTTAACTTTTTCCCCCTTATACCACTACAGAGGTGTGTGCCCGTGTAGGCTGTCACTTGACCTGTAGTTTCAGAATAAAATTCTATGGTAAATTTAAAGTGAAATGTTTTTGTCTTCTATTTTTTTGGCAGCATATATAAGCTGTTTATTTTTTAACTGATTTAACAAAATATGAAAGCATGTCAAAATAAAAAAAATCAATGTCATTTTTAAGTGTATTTTCAGCATTTTAACGTGTAGTAGCGTTACATTGTATTTAAAGTTCAAGCTAAAGTTTTGCATTTAATGCATATACAAAGATGACAGACTTTCGCTCTGATGAGAGGTATTTTGAATCTTTTAGATATTGGGTTAATTTTATTACTGAATTTTTAGATAGTGGATTAATTTTAATTCATTTCTACTAATGTTGAAAGCTGTCTGTTAAAGTAAAGGGGTAAACTGTTAAACACTTCATGACTATAGTTGCCATTTATAGAAGTCAAATCAATTTACTTGTATTTTGCTTAATGTTTGAACCATAGATGTTTCATGCAAACATTAAGCTTCTTTTAAGAATTCGAAAAGCGAATTGTGGTGTTTATTTTTATTTGTGGGGTTGGATAAACTCATTTTAAAAGCAGGGATTGCCATGTCTACTTTATAAATATGTAAATGGTGTGCCGTGTTCACAAATTGGCCGCTCTTCGCAAGGTTGTTAGAGGATGAGCAGTCACTTTAACCTCAAATCAGCAATCAGAATTTTTTTTTCCCAGACCTGTTAATTAACTGTGATCTGGTAGGCAGTGAAGTGCTAAGGTTTATTTATTTTTTGTATTAGCTTTTACAGCTGTAAATATGAAGCAAAAGTACATTGGGATAACAGCTTAGAAATACAAGAAACCCCCAATTTTTACTTTACATAGAAGGAAACAAATGCTTAGGTATTTGGGGTATTCTATTTTTATTTTCTGTGCAGACCAGCTTTTGAGACATCTGTATTTAGTCTTAAAAGGACTGAAGGCATTTTAAGACAGATGTTTTTAGATTCAGAGGGGAAGAAATTGTGTAATAAGTAAGTGTATAATTTCTCCATTTTGTCAATTTAAAGACTTGTTTTTCTCACAGTATCTGAGCAGACTGAGCTGCTGCAGGTTATTATCATGTCAGTATTAACCTGATTTTATGTGCTTACTGCAGTTAATACACGTTTCCTAGTTTAGGTTTTTATATTCTTGACTTGGTTCTGCATTAAACCCCAACCCTGCAACTAGGGAGGGAATGTTATTTTTGATTCTACAAATGCATGTGTACACACAATTAAGACACTGCGTTTATAATTTATATTGTGCATATGTATGCTTAAGTCACAGTTGTTATGACTTGTAAGTGAAGCTATATTATTTCTTTAGTGAATCTCCTCACTTATTACTGTGACGTCAATTTCTTCACACTATGACATTTGTAGACCATGCAGGTTTGTTCTAAACCTGAAGATTATAACTTAACAAAGCCCGCAATATATCTAGAAAAAAGCTACACTATATTTCAGTTAGCTTCTGTCTTTTGTAGAGAATTAAGAGAGTATAAAATAGTGAGATTTTGTTTATATATTTATATTGAAAGATGTAAATTTACGTTTACCTTGTAAACATCAGTATGCGATTTCCTTGTTACAGATGGCAGCTCAGCGGCAGCGCGCGCTGGCCATTATGTGTCGGGTCTATGTAGGCTCAATTTACTATGAGCTGGGAGAGGATACCATTCGGCAAGCATTTGCTCCTTTCGGGCCCATCAAAAGTATCGACATGTCTTGGGATTCTGTTACAATGAAGCACAAGGTAAGATTGACTTTTTATTTAGTTTTGGCTACAGTAAAGTTAAAGTTGAAAAACGTCTTTGGTCACAGTATTCTGGTATACATTAAAGACTGTATGTACTAGGACTATTTTAATTCCTTACCCGTACAATTTGCAATTCTGTTTGAATTAAGATTTCCATTAAGTAACTCAATTTTCATTTTTAATTTTGGTGCTGTAGTTGCTGTTAAGTGTGAGTGGTGGAACAGATCAGTAACAGGTGTTGAATTCATTGTGCTTGTATAAATGCTGCTGTTTTGTGGCCTGTTAGGTTTTCATTTCTGGCCTACAGTTCGAATACCCTGCATAACCCAAGTTACAAGCTGTTCACAAAGAAAAGTAAGCAATTTTGAAGGTACAATGGAATAAAACGTAAATAATTACAGAAAAGTGGTCTTTGCTAAAAACAAGAGGCAAAAAGTTTCATCTGATGAGATAACCCTAAATATTGGGATGCTAATAGAGTTACAAAGTATAGTTGCAGTTATACAGAATGACAGAGAGTGTTAAGGAGTGTACAGGGGCAGCTGTTCCTGGAGCTGATCTGTTGGTGTCCACCGGTGTTGAATATTGCCAAGTGTTTTTTGCAGCAAATATACTGTGCCTGCCAATGACATCTCTTGTTGAATGTTTCCTGTAAATTCACCGTGTTGGCAGATTTAGGCAAACATTTTTTATTCTCAGCCCCCTATGATGGTTTGCAAAACTACTGTGTTGCAGCCATTCACGGAACTGTCACTCATGCCTACAGTAAGATTGTTGCTGATCTTCACATGTGGGTGATTTCATGACCCAGTCAGTACTCTAGCTGGATCTTCACATATGCATTAAAAAAATGCAGTATTTTTCATTTCAGAAGTACATTAGCTGACCATAATGAGGACAGCCACCAGATGTAGAACACTGATTCCAGTGAATGGCAGCACAGCACTGCATGCTAATTTGCATATATTAGCAATGTTCCAAGCTAAAATCTCAAAACAAGCCTTATAGGAGGCCTTCTCTTGTTAAAAAACATAGGAGACCCAGTGAAGAAATAAGAGATTTACTATTTACAAGGTGTTTCTTTCTTCGCAATGGCAGAAAAATGTGTGAAGCATTTGCATAGATACATAAGAAACAAAAAAAATGTTTCAGTTGCACCCAGAGCTGTGACTTCAGACAATGGAATGAACCAGTCCAGTGCTGCCTTTTATTTTATTTACTTGTTGTTGGTTTGTTTTCATTGGTTGTATTTGTTTGTGGGATTTGTTCTGTCTTCATCTTTTGTTGTATTAGGCAGTGGTTAGCACTGTTGCCTCTCAGCTCAGATCACAAAATAGGCCTATTTAGAAGGTTTTCCCATAGCCCTCCAGGGCACTTAAAAGGCCATTGCACCATTATAATCCACTCAAAACTAGCGCAGTTCCTTCTTCCCCATTGACTTAATGAATTTTGCTTACTTTGACAAAGTTGCCGAACTCATGGTGAAGCAAACTTCTCACTAGTGTCTGCTAGCAATGTGATGATTGTTGAAGCAGAGTAAATATAGAAGTCTACAAAGAAAGGCATTCTTCCTAGAAAGAAATCGCTGTCAATTACAAAGCGCAGAATCTTTTGCTATGTGTTTATAATCTAAAAAAAAAAAATATCTTGAAATAGAGTAATTTAGTCTGCATGTAGTTCAGTGGGGAAGAGGTATAATCAAATTCTTCCATGGTATGTTTTGTTAACCTTTTTTTCATAGAAAGAAAATTATTAAATTTCTTCCACAGGGAGAAATCTGAGTAAAGTTACAGTAAGTTTCTTGGTGTTCTAAATAACATTTATGGTGGCATACATTTGCACATATTTTTCAGCAAAGGATATTCTTTATAGTGAAAAGTGTTTTTTTTTTTTTCCCCCAGGATCACATATTATAAAATTGAATGGATTTGAACACCGAGTACTAAAGGCTTCAAATTGATGTAGGCAGTTTAGCTGTCTATTTGAGCGTTGCTTCGTTAAAATAAAAAAGTCCTCCTTTATTTTTTTTATCTTTCCTCAAGTTAAAAAAAAAAAAAATCACCATATTAATGTTCTGGGGCTGACCCAGTGTTATACACTGAACATGTTTTTTAATAGAAAGTGGTCATTTTATGAGCTTGAATTTCTTATTTTGTATGTTTTGAAACAATGGTTCATTATTTTTAATGAAGTTACGCATTGATCTCCATATTTAAGTTCTCATTGCACTCCTCTTGCTTCATTTAACTAAAAAGATATACAAAATCACCTACAAATTGCACTGCAGAGTTTTTGTACACTTTCAATATAAAGTACACCACAAGCATTAATTTGAGGATTGAATGAGGAAAACATGCAAGATGGCATGTTGTGGATGAGTGAGTTGTACGTAAAGATAAAAAAGGACAAAACTTGCTCACTTGCAATGCTTCCACATACATGAGGCAAGAATAAACAATGGCTTTCTTTGTGAACATGTAAGGGCTGATGGAATGTGGAAGTTGGACGTAGATGAGGTGGCTTTTAGAAAAAAAAATACAATTTGAGTACAGCTATAGTGAAATGCTGCTGCTAGTATTGAGTCACATACACTCAACATGTATTGAATTTCACACGCACGGTTTTACGGCAGATGCATACACAAGCAAAAAAAGCTGACCTTTTTTTCTTGCTTTTGCATATAATGTCTGTGCATTGTAATGTTTTCATACATCTTGGAAATAAAGTACACATACAGCATTAATTTGATATATAATGTGCTCTATTGCACTGTGTTCATTACATGCACTGCTGTCAGCACGCAGCTTATTGCGTCCACAGTATGGCACCTCTTGTGTTTTCCTTTCCCCATCTCAGTTAGGTACTCGCTGTGTACTTTATATACTAACAAGTCTGCTGTGCTCAAACAGTTGGCACACTTTATTGCTGTCTATACACTTTATATTCCATGTTGTCAGAAAACATTACATGCAGGTTGGCACATTGCAGACTTTATATTTAAGAAATTTTTGCACTGCTGAAAGGCTTTTTATTCCAAAACAGTATTTATTTGGTAATTATTTTCTTTGATTTGTTCAATTATGGTTACATGATTGTTCGAGTATAATAAAAAATAAATCTTGTTTAACTTCAAGTTTAAAGAAAAAACCCCAGTAATCATTTTGATATAAATTCTTCATTTTAGACATTTTTAGTTTTATATCTTGGTGTATACCATTACCATCCAAAATTTAGTAAACTCTAACGAAAGTATTTTTCAATATCATGAGATATAAACAAAACTTCTATCACCCACCTCTACTGGTGCCCTTGCATAATGGAAAATTCACACAAAATGTAGTACATACAGTATTATGTAAAAAGATTATAATACAGTGATCCCTCGCTATATCGCGCTTCGACTTTCGCTGCTTCACTCCATCGCGGATTTTAAATGTAAGCATATCTAAATATATATCACGGATTTTTCGCTGGTCCGCGGATTTCTGCGGACAATGGGTCTTTTAATTTATGGTACATGCTTCCTTAGTTTGTTTGCCCAGTTGATTTCATACAAGGGATGCTATTGGTGGATGGCTGAGAAGCTACCCAATCAGAGCACGTATTACATATTAAATAAAACTCCTCAATGATATACCCGTGCGGTGCTTCGCACACTTAAAAGCTCTAACAGCACGTGTTGATTTTTGATTGTTTGCTTTTCTCTGTCTCTCTCACTCTCTCTGACATTCTCTGCTCCTGACGGAGGAGGTGTGAGCAGAGGGGCTGTTTGCACAGAGGCTGTTTGCTTAGAGGATATGGGCGCTCCTCTAAAAAATGCTGAAAGACTACCTTCACATTGCTCTCTTCCTTGCTGCCGTTTTATCGTGGTGCTTCTCATGCTTAAAAGCCCAACAGCACGTATTGATTTTTGATTGCTTGCTTTTCTCTCTCTCTGTCTCTCTCTCTCTCTGTCTCTCTCTCTCTGACATTCTCTGCTCCTGACGCGCACTCCTTTGAAGAGGAAGATATGTTTGCATTCTTTTAATTGTGAGAAAGAACTGTCATTTCTGTCTTGTCATGGAGCACAGTTTAAACTTTTGACTAAAGGGTGTTATTTCATGTCTAGAGGGCTCTAATAATGTTAAAAAACGTATTTAGAAGGTCGTAAACAGGTTTTCTATGCTCTAACTGCGACAATATTAGATTTATAAATAAAGAATCCTACTTCGTGGAAATTCATTTATCGCGGTAGAGTCTGGAACGGATTAACTGCAATAAACGAGGGTTTACTGTATAACTGTGCGGAGAATATTTATAAACCGTGTGGGAGAGTTTATAAGGGCTTAAAATATATAAAAATAACCATACAAACATATGGTTTCTACTTCGCAGATTTTCACCTATCATGGGGGGTTCTGGAACGCAAGCCCCGCGATCAAGGAGGGATTACTGTATACGTTTCGAAATAAATTTTGTGTACATTAAATATATTGAGCAGTGCATAACTATGAATCTTAAATGTATTTGGTATGTCAGAAAAAAGTGCTCAGCCCTTTCTTTTACATAAATAACTCACAAACTGGTATTATCATCAGTTTGACTATGAATTCACTATGCTGCCTAGAAAAAGACAGAAAATTATAAACCTTTTAAAAAAAATTGAATTCTAAAAGCTAAATGCCAACAATTTGCAAGTATTTGTCACCTTATTAAGTACTTGTTTGAACCACCTCTCACAACTGTTGCAACAAGTAGTCTCTTTTTGAAATTCCTCTTAATTTTACACAACGTGATAGTAAAAGGTTTGCCCATTCCTCCTTAAGCACAATTGCTTAAGCATTGTCAGGTTAGATGCACAACAGTTTTTAGGTTTCACCGCAGAGTTTTTACAGGGTTACGGTCAGGACTTTTCCACTCAAATGGTCAGTTTTCCTCATTTTAAGCCATGCAGTTGTTGCTCTGGCTGTTTGCTTTGGATCATTGTCCCATTGAAGGACAAACTTACTCCCAAGTTTACTCTATCTGACAGGGAAATGTATTGTGCATTATTCATCTTCCCATTAATCCTGACCAGATTTCATGTCCATTCCTGAACAATTAACTGGTATGTGTGGCATAAATCTTAACACCGCACATCAGCCAGGTAAAACCATCTGCACTTTAAAATGTGGTAGTGGCTGTACAGTTTTCAAGCCAGACAGTGTGAATGTGGTTCCATATTTCTTCCATTCTCCAGATCTGTTCTCATGTGTAATTCTGTCTCTGATTTGATTTGAATGCTCTTTTCTGTTCATATTTATATCTGTTTGCTTTATGCAAAATTCCTGCGATACCCTTGGATCTTAGCAAGGGAGGTGGTAAATATCCACAGGGATTCAGAACATGTGATTCACACATTTCCCTCACAGGTGGAGACTGTCAGCAATTTGGTTGATTTAGTAAGGCAATACAGTGCACAAGAAAAATGTATGCCTTATGTTTACAGTGGGTATGAATACTTGTTAAATCTTAAAATTTCGATTTTTTTTCCCTTTTAAGGAACTTTTGTTAAAATTTTCAGTTTGTTTCTTTTCATATGACACATACTTTAATATATTGTAAGTTTAGAATTTGAGATAATAAAATGGAAAAATGTTTTTTTCAAGGTACTGTGATGTATTTAAAATAGTTTGAAAGTAGTTGTGAGTGAATTTTCAGTATATCAGCCTTTAGAGCACTTTTTTGTTACAACAAAACATATTTTTATATTTGTACAGATTTTTAGAATTCAATTTGTGTGAATAAAGCATGATTCTTTGAGATGGATTTTATCTATGCCATAATTGCTGTATGCTGTTCACAATATTAATGCTTCCATTCTAGTACTAAATGGGATAATTTTCCACAACTAAATGGAGCCTAACACATGTTACAGCTTGTTCAGTGGAAACTTAGTTAAAAAATCAGAGATGAATACTTGTTCCACTGCTGTATATTTATAGTGATATTGAGCCTTCCATTTAATTCTTTCAGACTTTGCATGTAATTATCAATATAGATGCTTATGAGTACAAGAAAATATGAATTCATTTATAATCATCTTTATGGAGTTTGTAGGTTGTTTTTCTGTCTACATATGGTTTTCCTGTGTGTAAGCTGTTTTCTTTGCAGATGTGAAAGTTGTGTGCATACATATGTCGGTACCCAGTAATTGTCTGGGGTACCCCACCCGTTGTTTTTTGCTTTGCACTTAGAAATGCTGAGTAGTGATGAGCAAACATTGCCAAGTTCACTTCAACGCAGGTTCCCTGAAATCATGGACATGTTCTCGATATTTGCTGAACTTTGTGAACTGCATTGAAGTCAATGGGGAAGGACTAAGTGAACTAGATTTGACTGGATTATAATGGTGCAGTCCTCCTTAAAGTGTCCCTGAGGGCTAGGGAACGTCTGCCGGCTATACTGGACCGATTATTGTGGCTAAAAAGGTGACCTGAGCTGTGTACCACCGTGCCTCCGTGATATCAAAGAAGAAAGTACACAGTTAGAGAAGGGCAATTGTATTTTGTCAGAACAAAACAGAAATGATGAAATCGTAGTCAAAAGTCAGAAAAAACATGTCCGTCCTTTAAGGTCAGAAAATTAAAAGTGGAGTGTTATGATTGAAGCCGCTGGCTTGTTCTATTTTTTTAAAGTCACGTTGAATGCTCTCCAAACTGTCTGTGCTGATGCCTTGCACTTTTTCTTCTATCAGAAAGATAGAAACATGTTGTAAATAGTAATAAACGTTTCGTTACTATTTTATCGCAGATTCTCTGTGTTGTGGGGGGGAGGGGGATTGCGTCAGGCTCCTTCAAAGTTTATCTGCACCTGGCTAATTATTTTGTATGCATAGGGAATGTGCCTCCTTCTCTTATAGTAATGTGGCACTCGAAGATCAACCTGCACATTGGCGAAAAACCTTAAACAAACTTTGGTTAATGACTCATAGCATTCCATTTATCAACTTGAGTTATGGTATTAGCATCGTAGGTCTAGTAAAAAATTGCATTTGCTTAATGGATTTTAACACTTCTCAATCAGATGGTTTTACTGTCTAGTATTTGGTAATGTTGGGCCCTTTTAAAACCATTTTCACAGTTACAAACCTTGTTGACAGCTGCGATTCAAAGATTTCAGCTGCACCTAAAAAAGTATGTGGACCTACTCTATGCAGCTGTCTAGCCAATCACTTTGGATACGTGCAGTTGACACAATTAACATTTTAAAATTTAGCTGTTTATTATTGATATATTACCATTTCACAAGCAGAGAACTTATTTAAGTTGTATATTTTTCATTATCGTGGTCGAGAAGGTGAGTTGTGCGGCAGCAGTGCCAACCACTGTACCACCATGCCTCTGTGAGATGAAAGAATGCAGTCAGAGATGCACAATCATATATTTCACCAAAACAAAGCAGAAATGCCAAAATCGTAGTCAAAAGTCCAAAAAAAAAAAAAGTGGCATGTCATGATTGATGCCAAGGACTTGTTACGTTTTTTGAAGTCATGCTGAAGGCTCTCCAAACTGTCTGTGCTGATGCTTTGCACTTTTTATTCTGTCAAAAAGATAGAACTGTCTTGTAAATATAATAACTAAACATTTATTACTTATTATTTCATAGTCTCCTCTGTTGAGGGTGGGGCATCAGGCTCCTTCAATGATTGTTTTCATTCTCGCCACGCCACATAGCTAATTATGCATGTGTAGGGCACGCACATCCTTCTATTATGTTGATGTGGAGCTTGAAGATTGACCTACACATTTGGCTACAAGCACAGAAAACTTATCCCACAGAGTCTGTAATGCAGATTACCTAAACCGGCTGAATTACCAGTAAATAATTTGACAAACAAAGGCGAATGAGAACATAGCAAATTCACTATGAGTAACGCTTTGCTGAAATTTGCTGATCAATACTAATGCCTATCCATCCATCCATTTTCCAACCCGTTGAATCCGAACACAGGGTCACGGGGGTCTGCTGGAGCCAATCCCAGCTAAATTTAATTATCTTAGTTTAAGGTGAAAGAGATGAGTGTTGCACAATGCTTTATGTATGATTCTTTAGTAACACTGTTGCACCATTCATTGATTTAAACTGAAGGCAAACTGTTGTAATATACTATCGTCAAAAATACTGATTTATGATAAATTTTGTTTCTGAAAGTTTGGGACAGTACTAATAATAGTTTTCCCTAGTGTCATTTCTATCCATATCCTGCTCGTTTGTTTGTTTGACAGCGTGTTCAAAGCCCTAGACTACCACACACATACACACACGCACTTCTCCCCACATGGAACAGCAGCCCCACCTCCTCTCACTCACTGTGGTGCTGTTTAGAATTACCTTTTGACTCTCAATACAATACAGAGGAGACTTTGTCCAGTCTGTAGTAGTCCACAGCTGGTATTTCAAGGCCCTGTCTTGTACGTTAAGCACTGGCTACTCGCTCTTTCAGACCTGCAGCACAAAGTCTCCTCTTCACAGTAGAAACTGAGACTTGTTTTTTTTTTTTTTTTCTTTTCTTCAACCACTGTTGAGCTGTGCTTGAAGATGTTGTGCTGTGAGGTGTCTATCACGCACGCTGGTGACCCTCAGAAACTTGTCTTCTGATTGGGGTGTGACTTTGGGTCTGCCAGATCTCTTCCTATCAGAGTTTCTTCCAGTTTGCTATTGCCTTTGGATTTTGTAAGACACCAATGTACTTACTGTCACTTGGATATTGTTTTGTAGTTTCATTTGTTAATTGCAGTTTTATTGCCATTGTAATTAGATTGTCCTGTTAGTACTTCAGATGGTGCAGTAACATAGTTTGTTCCAATTCTGCTTTAAGACAGAGGGTTTTTAAATAATCAACAGAAATAGGAACTCCTGTGCAAATTGTTTGCTTCAACTTACAAGGCTTAATTTACTTTCATTGCTGCAGAACATCTGTAGGTTGTAATCTGTTGGTGGTTCCCAGAAAGCGGCCCATTTGTAATATTCTGATATTTCCTCATTTTCAGTTTTTGCTAACCTAAACTTTTTAAATTCAAACTTCTAGCAGTTTACTGCTTAACCTTTCACCGTTATAGATCATGTATTGCATTTCAACTCATTAAATTTGAAGAAAAATTGGAAAAACTGAGGTGTTCTGAAACTTTTGACCAGTGGTGTACTATCTGGGACAGTGACCAATTGGGAAGGAGGGATGGGTAAGGGCAGATTAGGTTCCCATGGAAGAAATTTGGAAAGCACTGCTTTAGGCTTCAGTAATGTTTACCGAAGATTTGCATTTCTTTACTTGCGCTACTTGCATTTTATTAACTATTGCAATTTCAAGAACAGTATTTTCGTTAATGTGCAATTTTTAAACTATTGTTAATATTTACAGATACTGCACAATCATTATTTGTTTGACATTTTGCCTCAAAAAGAATGTATTTATTTTTTAATATATATAAACATTTTAGTCTAGGAAGGGGTATTGTGTTTTGTCCCCCACAGACTCCACAGCAGGTCATTGAACAGAGCCATCCAAGTGACATCTTCAACATGTTGATGAATGGGGTTGGGGGGAGAGAGTAGTTTTTTTGCCTGGTAGAGTATACAGCAGAAGAACAAACTTATAAGCACAAGGTCTTTTAAACCAAACATTTACTTCTGGTACAGAAAGTACTGAACAACTGCTAACAAACCATTTTAAAATTGTGTTTTTCAATACTTTTCCCATACTGGTTTATCGCTCAACGCTAATAAAGAGTTGTCAGGTGCTGGCAGTATGGTGCAGTTGTTAGTACAGCTACATTACAGTGCCCAGTTCAAGGGTGGTTCCTACCTTTTTACAAAAGTTTCCAAGATGGTTGCTGGTTCCCCATTACTCTGTAAAGGTGTAACTGGTTGATACAGAAAAGTTCTAAGAAAGTTTGTGTATAAATTTAAACAGATTTCCAGCTTTTTATATTTGATGACAAATGACATAGATGATTAAGAGCATGATGGGGAACTCACAAACACCAGCTTCAGTTTTTCAGTAATAAACAATGGGTCTAATTTGTCCCTCTGGAGTGTTCTCTCATTTTCATGCTGGGATGCTTGGAGATATGTCTTGGGCAGGGTTCCTGTTCTTTTTAAAATTGCAAGATGTGGTCCTCAAATACACTATTGGACCTTTTTTGGGTCATGCTGAACTCTCCTATTATTGAATTTCCCATCTTGGTTATGTCTTGATGATAATGCTTCTAGTGCTGTCCTGGAATGAGAAGAGGACAGTCCCCGAGTTATGCAGAGTTGTTAAGGTTCCCAGTTGACTCTCTTTTATTATAGTGTAGGAAATGGAACAGTCTGTGGTGCAGTTAGTGATACTCTCGTCTATCCACAACCATTCTTAATCAACTAATTTTAACTCCAAATTACTTGACCAGTGATCATTAAATTGGCTGATCTCAGAAACAGATGTTTTTACCATCTTATTCTCTGAGCTTTATGATAATGTAATTCAAGTACTACTTTATGCAAAGTAGTACGGTAGCTGAGGAACTGCACATCATTCTATTGCTGGTAACGTCCTGTGTACAGCCAGACATACTTAAGAAAGTAAAGTAATGCTAATTGTAAAGTTAGATGTCTTTTAATTAAAGCTGTATCACATTAAAAAGAAAATTACATACTGCATAGTTTGTTTCATCAACAGATTATTTTAACATTATGTAGCAATATGCCTCCCACATACAGCAGCTTATTTTAAAAATGGTGAAGTCATTGATTGGTTTAGAATTAATTAGAAAGTAGACCCCAACAATATGGTTGCACAGAAATAATCATTGGTCTGTTTTTGAGCATTCCACTCCTGCTTCTCAATGCATTGTTTAAACCTGGGGCTCTGTATGCCTTTGCTCCTTTCATAAAGGGAGTAGTGTAGTACATTGAGTTTTTATTAGTATCTGTTCATGTATTTTAACAACTCATTTAAACAAGTCATTTAGTTTAGTGCAGGGATTGACCACTTATTTTTGTAATAAAACCTTACAGCTGTTGCAGCTTTCTGACCTAGAATTGTTTATTCTTGATCCTAGAGCACTGAGGTTTCCACAATTAAAAAGTTCTAAAACTGTTTTAGATTTTGTTGCATCTAATTCTTAATAAACTGTATGCCATAATGCTGTCAAATTTCAGGGCTTCAGAATTAAAATAATGTTGCTTTGCAGTATGACACTGAGCAAGTTACTTAACCAGCAACTGTTCTATTTATATAAATATTTTTTTTATAAAAATTTTAAACTTAGTATAAAAAACATTTTCTAAGTTTTCTATGAATGTACAATTTAAACTATTATAAATGTAAAATAAAAAATGAACTACATCTGATTTTATGTTTAGCATGTAGATGCATGTTCGTCAAGTCAAATTATTTATTCTATAGTGCTCTTCACTGGAAACGAGCTAAACTACAGGTAAATTAAAATAATCACTAATTATATGTTGTATACACCTACAAATACAGATAACTACTGTCTTGTTTGTCATAGTATGTGTTAAATGCTCTGTTGTTTTCAAAGTTTTCATTTTTGAAGGCTGACTTCCATATCATCTTATTAGATTTGTTGACTCATGAAATGGTTTTTACTTTAGTGTTTAATAAACAGTTTTCTGTATCTCTTTATGTACCTTACGATGTTATGAAAAGGTGTAACATTCAATAAATCAAATTGAATTTAAGGGTATCTGGCATAGGTCAAAATGAAATTGAACATAAAATGTCCCTTTTTTTTTTTTATAATTGTTTACCTTTTTAGGCTAAAATTGCATTGGTGTGTACATATTCTATAAAACATCTGATTTATGTCCCAAATAATATGTATAGATTTTAATTAATAATCAAAGTGGTTCTGGGTTATCAGAGTTCTTGGAAAATGCACTCGGCAACCACACTGAGTTCACAATAACTTCATGTGAGTGGCATTAACCCCTATAACAGGCCACTTTATATTATGCCAGAATCAATTAAATGTTTGTTGGAAGTAACATTAAGTAGAAGCAATAAAGTCTCTACTTGGCATTTACCACCCATTTTAGTTTATTATTATATATTTATGTAAATATACACACTCAGTGATCACTTTATTAGGTACACCTTATCAACTGTTTGTCAATGCAAATATCTAATTAGCCAATCACTTCTCAGTGCTTTTAGGCATGTAGACATTGTCAACACAACATGCTGAATTTCAAACTGACCATCAAAATGATTGAAGTGACTTTGAGGTGATTGATGTGACATCTGCTAATCTACTTGGATTTTCACGCACAACCATCTTTAGGGTTTACAGAGAATGATCCAGAAAAAGGAAAATATCTGGTGAATGGCAGTTCTGTGGGCAAAAATGCCTTGTTTATGCCAGAGGTCATGGGAGAATGGCCAGACTGGTTTGAGCTGACAGAAAGGCAACAGTAACTCAAATAACCACTCGCTACAACCAAGGTATGTAGAGAAGCATCTCTGAACACACTACACATCAAACCTTGAAGCAGATAGGCTCCGGCAGCAGGAGATCACACCAGGTGCCACTCCTGTCAGCTAAGAACAGCCCATTGAGGTTGCAGTTCATACATGCTCACCAAAATTGGACAATAGAAGATTGAAAAAACATCACCCTATCTGATAAGCCTCGACTTCAACTGTGACATTCAAAAGGTATGGTTAGAAATTGGTGTCAACAACATGAAAGCACTGATTCATCCTGCCTTGTCAGGGCTTCAGGCAGGTGGTTGTGCAGTGGTGTGGGGGATATTTTCTTGGCATACTTTGGGTCCCTTAGAGCCAATTGAGTTTTGTTTCTGATTATGTCCATCCCTTTATTACTGCAGTGTACCCAGCTTCAGATGGCTACTTCCAGCAGGATAATGCGCCATGTCACAAAGCTTGAAATCATCTCAAACTGGTTTCTTGAACGCGAAAATGAGTTCACGGTGTTCAAATTGTTTGTCACTAGATCTCAATCCAATAGAGAACTTTTAGGATGATGTGGAACAGGAGGTTTCAATTCTGGATGTGCAGCCAACAATTCTGCAGCAACTACGTGATGCTGTTATGCCAGTATGGACCAAAACCGTGATGAATGTTTCCAGCATCTTGTTGAATCTGTCCCAACGAAGAATTATGGCAGTTCTGAAGGCAAAAGGGGTCCAACCCGGTAGTAGCAAGGTGTACCTAATACATATATACATGAACACACACACACACAGATAGGTGTGTGTGTGTGTTTGTATACAGTGCATCCGGAAAGTATTCACAGCACATCACTTTTTCCACATTTTGTTATGTTACAGTCTTATTCCAAAATGGATTAATTTTTTTCCTCAGAATTCTACACACAACACCCCATAATGACAATGTGAAAAAAGTTTACTTGAGATTTTTGCAAATTTATTAAAAATAAAAAAATTGAGATAGCACATATACATAAGTATTCACAGCCTTTGCCATGAAGCTCAAAATTGAGCTCAGGTGCATCCTGTTTCCCTTGATCATCCTTGAGATGTTTCTGTAGCTTAATTGGAGTCCACCTGTGGTAAATTCAGTTGATTGGACATGATTTGGAAAGGCACACACCTGTCTATATAAGGTCCCACAGTTGACAGTTCATGTCAGAGCACAAACCAAGCATGAAGTCAAAGGAATTGTCTGTAGACCTCCGAGACAGGATTGTCTCGAGGTACAAATCTGGGGAAGGTTACAGAAATATTTCTGCTGCTTTGAAGGTCCCAATGAGCAAGGTGGCCTCCATCATCCGTAAGTGGAAGAAGTTCGAAACCACCAGGACTCTTCCTAGAGCTGCCAGCCATCTAAACTGAGCGATCGGGGGAGAATGGCCTTAGTCAGGGAGGTGACCAAGAACCCGATGGTCACTCTGTCAGAGCTCCAGAGGTCCTCTGTGGAGAGAGGATAACCTTCCAGAAGGACAACCATCTTTGCAGCAATCCATCAATCAGGCCTGTATGGTAGAGTGGTCAGACGGAAGCCAATCCTTAGTAAAAGGCACATGGCAGCCCGCCTGGAGTTTGCCAAAAGGCACCTGAAGGACTATCGGACCATGAGAAACAAAATTCTCTGGTCTGATGAGACAAAGATTGAACTCTTTGGTGTGAATGCCAGGCGTCACGTTTGGAGGAAACCAGGCACCGCTCATCACCAGGCCAATACCATCCCTACAGTGAAGCATGGTGGTGGCAGCGTTCATGCTGTGGGGATGTTTTTCTGTGGCAGGAACTGGGAGACTAGTCAGGATAAAGGGAAAGATGACTGCAGCAATGTACAGCCACATCCTGGATGAAAACCTGCTCCAGAGCACTCTCGACCTCAGACTGGAGCGACGGTTCATCTTTCAGCAGAACAATGACCCTAAGCACACGGCCAAGATATCATAGGAGTGGCTTCAGGACAACTCTGTGAATGTCCTTGAGTGACCCAGCCTGATCCCAGACTTGAATCCGATTGAACATCTCTGGAGAGATCTTAAAATGGCTGTGCACCGACGCTTCCCATCCAACCTGATGGAGTTTGACAGGTGCTGCAAAGAGGAATGGGCGAAACTGGCCAAGGATAGGTGTGCCAAGCTTGTGGCATCATAGTCAAAAAGACTTGAGGCTGTAATTGCTGCCAAAGATGCATCGACAAAATATTGAGCAAAGGCTGTGAATACTTATGTACGTGTGTTTTCTCAGTTTTTTTATTTTTAATAAATTTGCAAAAACTTCAAGTAAACTTTTTTCACGTTGTCATTATAGGGTGTTGTGTGTAGAATTCTGAGGAAAAAAATGAATCAATTTTGGAATAAGGCTGTAACATAACAAAATGTGGAAAAAGTGGTGCGCTGTGAATACTTTCCGGATGCACTGTATCTGTGTGTGTGTATGTATATCTATATGTGTATATAGATAGATAGATTTAAAGTTCTCAGGCCCCTTCACTTTCTGTATACTTTTAATATGTTATAGATTTAGTCTGCAATAGATATGTTTGCCATTTTTGCATATCAGTCTATACTCGATAACCAAAAATGACAAAATGAAGTTTCCATATCTCTATTATAAAAGAAAATCTTTAGCTGAGACTATTGCCATGAGATTTTTTTCAAGTCAGTAGATGGGGTCCCACCCTCCTCTGAACCATTTCCGGTTAACCGCCCGCGTCCTCTCAACTCTCATTGGAGTGAATGCTTTTTCAGGCACAGTTCCTGTGCTCTCAGCTCTTAGAAATTTTTACATTGTCCTCACTAAGTTCCCAAAAAAAGAAGACTTATTTCCAAATCTTACTGAAGAATTTCATTCGGAAAGGTTATCAACAGAAGAAATGAGTACACAGGCAATCCTAGCACCGAGAAACAATGAAGTCAAACAAATTAACATGTAAATTGTCAATCGGTTACATGGCAAATTGGTTAAATGTGTATCAATAGAGTTTGCTGAAATAGTTTGTGGTGATGTGGAAGATGAAAACATCAACTTACAATGTCCTGTAGAATATCTGCAAACATTAACACTGTCCAGTCTTCCACCGGCCAAATTACTGTTGAATGACAGATGTATCGTAATGTTGTTGTGTAATTTATGTATGAGTGATGGGCTATGCAGTAGGACAACATTAGTTGTATTCAAAATTGGTCAAGCAATTCTAACATGTAAAAGTTTAACCAGTGACAAAAAAGTTAATGTAGTACATCTTCCGCAGATAACATTAGACACCAAAGGAGATCTTGATATACCATTCGTATTGAAACATTTACAGTTTCCTGTTAGAATAGCTTTTGCTATGACAACTAATAAATCACAGGGACAAACATTCGAAAATGTTGGTTTGTTTATTAGAGAGAGGGAGAGAAAAAAGATATTCACTAACGGGCAGTTATACGTTGCATTGTCACGATGCAAGTCCAAACACAGAATCAAAATTCAGTACGATATTGACGAAAAGTTAATTCCAAATATTGTTTTTACTGAAGTTTTACAGTAAAAGTGAAAGTTTAAAAAGTATGAAAAAGAACAAAAATGTATAACACAACGAATACCTCTAACTCATCATGAAACATAATTTTCTTTCAATTTTACGTTTTACTATTTTTTACTATTGTCAATTACTCGCTGTAATGTAAAATACTTCTATTATGCATACGTAAAAATTCCCATGAAAATAATAAATCTGTTTAAATTGTACATCCACTTCCCCATACGTGAGTGGCAGAGCTGCGAAGTGGCTAGTGCGTAGCGCCCTCCCGGGGTTTGGCGAGTGAAGCGAGCAGATGGCAGAGCCCCCTAGTTTATTAAAATCAAAAACTGAAATCTTTAGGCCTGTGAGCAATCAAGAAACCTTTTTTTTTTTTTTTTTTTGGTGCTTTGTTTTTTAGTAGTGCTCCTCAATGCTTTAAAGGTGCTGTGTTTTTGCGTTGTGAGGGGACAGAGTATTAATGGTTGGTGGTTTGACTCCATACAGGTAACACTATTACTTGTAATTTTTTATAATCACCATCCTTTTGTTTTGTACATCCAGTAGATTTTATAAAGACTAACATTCACGTTGTTCCTAAAATAACTTCTGTGTTTTTAGGGATTTGCTTTTGTTGAATATGAAGTCCCAGAAGCTGCGCAGCTTGCTCTGGAACAGATGAACTCTGTTATGTTAGGTGGAAGGAACATCAAGGTATGGCATTTTTTTTATATACAAGCACATGATTTATGTAACAAAACAATTTCCTGAGGACAGCATGCTAGTGTAAATGTTTTCATGCTGAAAAGCCTTTTTGAAAAAAATGCTTATTAATTAAACATTAACATAGAATGTGAAGTTTCTTTCTCCATTTAAGATTATATTTGACCATGGCTAACTTCAGTTCTTCTCTAGTAGTTTTCATAAAAACAGTGATATACTATTGTTTAAATGACTTCTGCTACACTAAAATATCTAATGTAACATGAAAACATGGTTCACTTAGTAAACGCAGTATTTCTTTTCTACCAATGTTTTGGATATCCTGAGAGTTAAGCATGCATTTTTACTCTGTAAAATGTTTTTGACACAGAAGAGACAGTAGAAAGTAATTTTTGAGACAAATGAACGTTTTGGAGTTGCTGCTCATGTTATAATAAAACAACGAAAGTGCACTGTGCCACTTTCACTTATCACATTATCAATACAATTATACCTTTTGTCTCCCTCTCTCTTTCTCTAACTACATATATATATAGACACACCTCAAATTAGAAAATCATTACTTTCTTGAAACCCTTATGTAACAAAAAGATTTTGTCTATTTTCATTATTAAAAACAAAATGAAATTGATATCCCAGAACAAGAAGCAGTCAACATTTCTCCCATGTTTAGGTATATTTTTTCAGTACTTTCCATCCTGGTACCTTCAACAGGTTTTAGCTACAAAAATAAAATCATGGGACACTAAATGCACAGCAGATTCTGATTCTTAAGAGGGCAAATTAGCAGTGTTTTCCTATATTCTCATTAATGATACATATAGAATAGCTTCTTTTTTTGTTTTGTTGTATATGTTTTAACCTCTATCTCAGTATATCCCAATTATAATGCCCAAGAACTGTGAAAATATCATTTTTCTTAGAGTGTCAGCACACTCTTTCTTACAAACCAGAAAGGAATTTAAAGGCTATATCTAACTAAAGATGTGCTAAGTAATTGCAATCATGTGTATCAGTATAATCTCTGTATTTAATAAAAGATTTTTGCCTTTTAGGTTGGCCGGCCAAGTAATATTGGACAAGCTCAACCCATTATTGATCAACTTGCAGAAGAAGCACGGTCATTTAATCGTATATATGTGGCATCTGTGCATCCTGATTTATCAGATGAGGACATTAAGAGTGTTTTTGAAGCTTTTGGAAAGATTAAATCATGCACGCTTGCTAGAGATCCCACAACTGGAAAACACAAAGGATATGGATTTATAGGTGAGCTTTATTATCCAAATTGGAACCGTACTTTTATACTATTGCTAAATCATCAGCACTAATTATTTTGATTCTTCTTGAACGTCTGAGCTAAATAGTAGCAAATATAACAGTCCTGTCCAATCTATACTGACAGTAATTCCAGATTTAGTTTTTCCTAAATAATAAACCTTATAGTATTTTTTTTTTTTCTTGTAGAAATATTTTGGTAAATGTACCAAGAAATATCTAAACCTTTTTCTCAGGATGGTAACTGTTTTTCATTGAGGTTATACTGTGTATGCATTTTCCGTCTTTAATGTTAGAAGCTTAATATTATAGATTTAACGATTGCAGTTGTTTGGCTGGCAAAGAGGTGAATAAAATATCTGTACTCATGGCAATCAGGCAAAATTAATTTCCCCATTTGATTTTGCTTGTTAAATTAGAATACACTTTCACATAATAGAGTTATGCTCTATTATGTCCATGATGTTAAATTAGATGTTTAATCCATAACCAAATAATCAAAAGTATAGATATTCCAATGTATTCAAATTTCAGTTTTTTTGGCAAGTCGTAGAAAGAGCTGAAGTATAGAATAAGCATAAAACAATACTAAATTACATTAGCAACATTTTGAATAAAATTTTGACTGAAGCATAATTTATAACTTCCAGTATGTGTTGTGATAATAATACATTCTATTTAATTGCGCCTTTCTAGACACTCAAGGACACATTACAAGATAAAACCATAAAACAGTACAATTAAGTAAATAAAAAGATATACTAAAAAACACGAAAAAAACAAGTAATCAGTACATTTTAAAAGAATAAAACCTTTAGCACTGAGAAGGCAATTTTGAAAAGGTGAGTTTAAAGATGCATTTTTAAATAGAGAGTCATGGTTCCAAATATAATAAGGGATGGAGTTTCACAGCTGAGTAGCAGCATAACTGAAGGACCAACCTCCCTCAGAAGACAGGTGTACTAAATGGACAAGAAGATATCCAAAAGAGGAGCACAGTGCACTGGTCTCTGTATGATCTTTAAGAAGATGTTTTAAGTAAGTGGGAGATAGATCTAGGAATGCTTTGTAAGTGAGGACAATACTCTTAAAGTCGATATGATACTTCACTGGAAGCCAGTGATGTTTGTATGCAATAGGTATAATGTGATCATGATCCATATTTTGATTCCATAAGTGTCCAGCAGAATTTTGAACAAACTGTAGCTTGTTTACAAGTTTAGTCTAAATACAAGACAATAAAGCATTATCATAAGTCTAGCTTTGAAATGACAAATATACGAATTAGAATCTCAGCTGCTTTGTACAACAGTGGAGGGGCAGATTCTTGATCTATTATGAAGGGGGTGAAAGGCAGCCCGGAACATAGCAGTAATGCGAGATTGAAATGAGAGACTGCTGTCAAAAAAAAAACAAAACACCAAGACGCTTGAATTGGGGGTGTCATCAACAGTTTTTGACATTTCCAAACTTCGAGTGGGTAGCTTTAGAGCTAACAAAGAGAATTTCAGATTTGGCACAATTAAGCTTGAGCAGATGCTGCACCATCCAGATATTAATATCATATAGGCAACTAACAAAATAGGATAGAGAACATGCCTGAGATATTTTCGTAGTAATATAAAGCTAGATGTCATCAGGATAACAATGGAACTGAATACAATGACGATGCACAATTGAACAAAGGAGGAGTCTATATAGATTAAGTTCATATTTTATGGTATATTAATTAAGAGTATGTATAATATATGAAGCACCTCAAACCTGTTATGACCACACAGTTCTGGGATTTTGTTTTTAAATATTGTACTTTACAGCAAATATAAAACTGTTTCTATTCAAACATTAACAGTCCTATTAAGAATATGTTTGAAAGAATTAAGGACATCTGCGTCAAGTAGGGTTGTGTGATATTACCAAAAAATTATATCTTGATATTTTGTGGGACTTTGACAGTAACGATAATTAGGCAATATTTTTCATCTTTTAAAAATGTGTTTGTAAAAATCTTATTGACCTATCTTGGTCTTGATAATAGGATATTAATTGTTGGTTACTAATTAGACTAATGGAAACAACAGTTAAGGAAAACATGTCTTATGTACTTAAAACTAAAATAAAATAAAAAAAAACATTTAAAACCACTGTATTACTGAGATCAAACAGTGCAAGTATGAGTAAGCCATTTCAAAGTGGCTTACAGGATTTACATAAGACCAACAAACTATTATAATGAGAGCATTTAAACAGCCGCCCTTAATGTAAACAAGCTATGAATCCAACGAAGATTAACTACTAATCATAATTGAACTTAGGACATTATAGTGTGGATGAACAAAAACTGCTCTGTTTTAAGGTGAATTGTGCAAAATACAAGCAAGAAGAAAATCTGACATATTGTACTATAATGTAAAAATCCAAAGTTCTGTCAAACTGCACAGGAAGAAAAAAACTACAACATTTGTAAACAAGTTCTGTCATATTGCACAAGTACAGATACAAAAAAAAAGACAAACCTACAACATTTTTATTAAGATTACTAACTTCAGGTTTTATCCAATATTGCAAAAAGATACCAGAAAGAAACAATTGTAAAATTCTACTAAGGAAAGTTCAAGATGTATGACAAACGCCAGTCTGTTCACAGCGTCTGGCTTCAGAGCAGTACGATTAAATGTTGCAATATTTCCTTTTGGTGCTGAAGGCCCTCTCAGAAACACTGTTTGAGACAGGGATACACAAGTACTTTTTTGCAGGTTTCCCAAATTTGGGAAATTGTACTTTTTGTGTGTTTTTTTTTTTTTTTTTTGTTTTTTTTTTAATTGCTGGTAAGTCTTTTTTCTTTTTCTTTTTTGCTCTCTGTCTTCTGTTGTCATCGCCTGCTCCAACTTCTGCAGCCATAGGGACCTTGTGAGCCTGCCAGTTAATGCATTAATTCTTTCAAACCTCAGATAAACCTTTTATTCACTCACACTTAGAGAGTAAATTTTTATTAATACCTGTGATTTATAGTCACTTTGGATTGAGTTTTCTTCTCTATTAATATAAACTAAAATTGTATTTTTTTGTGATTACAGAATATGAAAAGGCTCAGTCTTCACAGGATGCAGTATCTTCAATGAATCTTTTTGACTTAGGTGGTCAGTATCTTCGAGTTGGTAAAGCAGTCACTCCACCAATGCCAATCCATACGCCTGCAACACCTGGAGGATTGCCACCGGCGGCTGCTGTAGCAGCAGCTGCAGCAACTGCCAAGATTACAGCACAGGTAGGATCCTTTACATGAAATATGTTATAAATGCAAGCTAAGAATTTTTTGTTATGTGATTAAAGCAACAATTTGTCAAGGTTGTGCCAGGTATTAAAGGGGTAGAAAGCAGGTGGTGTCAGAACCCAGTGTGGTAAAAAGAAAGGGTCATAAAGTTGGCAAGACTGACTTACTTAGCAGTATTGACTGTTTGTTTAACTATGTTAAGAGGGAATTCAAAAGGGATGAAAACCTGTGCTTTAAGAGGACCCATAGAAGTGATTAGGGAATCCATTGCTGTAATTCCCGGAAAACCGGGAACATCCAAGCTCACATATATAGCGTGTAAAAATCGATCAAGAAATAACAGAGTTATAGTTGAAAATAATTAAGTGGCACAGTTTTTTGGCCCACAATGTAGTGTGTTGCTGATTAATTCAGTCAACAACAGACCAGCAGCAGTCAGTCTCCCGGCTCCCACTAAGACTGAGCACAGTGCACTGGGGGGAGTCTGCACTCTGCAGCTCACGAATGCCGGGATGGGGCAGACTTCATTGAAGTCTGTCAGACAACGGCTTTGAACAGCAACTTGAAATTGTAATGCGTCAGTCTGTTGCATCCGCATTATCTTTGCCAAGAAACTTGCCATCACAGAATGATGACTGAAATGGCGGTGTTTCAGAGCAACGGCAAGCGGGGACGTTGTTTAGAACAAGTGTATCAGTATCTGATGACTGTGCCGACTACTTCAGTGGAGGCAGAGCGTGCTTTCTCTGCGGCTGGCGTACTCTGCACGAAGTTGTGGTCTCGCCTGGATGACTGCACGCTGGACACGTTGTGCTTCCTACGCTCTTATTACCGCAAATAACTAGATCAGAGGTGCCCAATACGTCAATCGGAAAGGTAGTGCAGGTAGATCGTGTTGCATTAAAAAAAAAATAAATTTTTTTTTAAAATGTTAGTCTATCATATATACTCCCTATGGCATTTGCCACTTGATTGACATACAGGGCGGCCAGTCTGAGATCTCTCTTCTTCTAACACACTGGTCATCCCACATGCACCCATACAATCAGATTGTGATTCAGACTACGAATGCCATGAATGTAATGACCCCAATCTACATGCTGTCAAATAAACAAACCACATGCCGTGGCGCAACGTAAAGAGGCTTCAACACTGACGTCCGAGGTTCGATCCACGAGAAGGGGTGCAGTGAGTGTGTACACCTGGTGAGCCCAGAATTAGGGCAAAACACGTGTCGCGTACACTTTGCATTATTTGACAATAAAACTATGCAATATATAGCATTTTTAATGTAGGTAGATCATTTTGACCTGGTCATTTTAAAAGTAGCTTGCAAGCCAAAAAAATGTGGGCACCCCTGAACTAGATACATGTACTTGTATGACAGCATGAACTGCTTGTAGATAAGGTTAGTCTTTTATTGGTGTCAACATATTGCAGTAATTTTTTTAAAAATAAGTGTCGGTCGTTCTAAAACCGTTCACATGTGAGATGCCCGGGGAGGATTCCCTAGAAGTGATTATTTAGGTCAGCATCCATAAGTGGACTGTCTTAACTCTTACATATATGGTCATGGGAACCTATAATTTGGTCCAATAGCTGTTAAAATGGAAGAGTGCACAGAAATAATTATTCCATTAGCAGTATATGACCTGGAGGGTTTTGGTAGGGCAGGCAGAAGGCTGTAGAAGGAAACCATTAGGCAATAGCAAATGGCCTTGCATGTAACATGTGGTCTAGCTGCAGGCATTGAAGAGGATACAAATTCAACTGTGAATTTAGGATTGTGGATTCAGGATAGAACAGTGGCCCCCATATTAAGGGGTTCATATGGAAATGGATAAAATTAGGAGTGTGAAGCCTCCCCTTGCCCAGAAGGCCATTGAGCTTAGAGTCAGGAGGTGTGTTGGTCAAGAGTTTAGTCTGGCAGGAATGTTGTGCTACTTTATTATTAAGAGTAAGTGTTTATAGGGAACTGCAGAGGCTTTTTTAATTTTTGTGCACACTCATTTTTGGGTGGTGGGTTAGGTGACACTTAGTTTTCAATAAAAACATTTTGTTTTAGGTTAGGATGGCTCTAAAGCTACTTTTGTAGTCTGTCATTGACTCTTGACTTAAGATAAGCAGGAAGAAGGTCTACTTATGAGCATCCTTGTTTTTATCATTAACAATCCATGAGTAGTTCAGAAATACAATAACAATTATTCACTCTTGTTTAGTCCAGGCAAGCCATGCCAACATTCAACTTTTTTCACATTGTCATTATGGGGTGTTGTGTGTAGAATTCTGAGGAAAAAAATGAATTTAATTCATTTTGGAATAAGGCTGTAACATAACAAAATGAGGAAAAAGTGATGTGCTGTGAATACTTTCCGGATGCACTGTAGCTATGTCATTCTCTATGTGAGAGTTGAAGTCTGTCACTGTCACTAAGGATTCAGTATATGATACCCTGTAAACACAAAATGCAGTATCCCAAAAAAAAAATGTGGATGGGGGTGTAGGCTGAATACCCAGAGTAGTCTGGTGAATCCACACAAAAAAGCTTTTCTCTTTGCAATTGGAAATCACTTTGAGGAAACCATCTCGTCCACTAGAATAAGTTCCCAAGTTTATTTGAGATGTCTGCTTTCATGGCTAATGCTAAGCATAGAGGTGATTCCAGCTGTATCTAACTGGTATTTTTCAGCATCCTACATGTGCTCTTCAAGGCTCTGTCACCACTAGAGAGTTTGATTTCCAAATCCTAAAAGCCAGATTCTGTTGCAGAAGGCTAGAATTCCTATATCTGTCCCACTCTTAATTCTAACCTATTTAGCACTGCAATCAACCTGCATCACTCAATTCCTAGTTGGTGAACCAACATAATGGTTTTAAGCAATTATGGTTGAGTCCCGTAAGACTACATGGATTGCCTGGCCCACCAGGATTCTTTACTTTCAGACATGACTCAACAAGTAGTTCCCGGTTTTACTTTTCTGGGCAAGGTTCTTAATGATTTATTTAAAATTATAATGTGGGTGTTTCATTGATCTTTGTCTCACTCCTCTCTTTATACCAGTTTGGTATAGTTAAACTTGTCAGGAACACACACGTCTACAATGCAGATCTAAGAATTATTGAGGCCCCCAAGCTTCTCACCATCAAGGTCACAATCCTAGGAGGGGATTTCTTAGTATGGTAGCATTAATTCTACCAGCAAATTAGTCAAGTTTAATAAAAATTACACTATCTGCATAAATGCTTCTTATTGTGCTGCAATATGCTACTTTTTAATTTGATTTTTAGATCATTTGAATTAATGTTTTGGCCCTTTTAAGCTGGAACCAGTACATGCTGTCTATACAGTATTATACACAATAAGGTGATGTACATTATTTAAAAAACAATTTACTAAGAAAATAAATTTGATTAATTTTCAGTCAGTTTGTTGAACTTCTACTTTAACAGTTTATTGACCATAATCTATTTTCTACAAATGTTTAATTTTTTTAATACACCAATCAGACAGCATAGTAGTATTTGTCAACCATGCTCATACTTGTGCATTAATTTTTTGAATGTAACAATTATCTGGGATTTTTCAGTTGTCTTTTTTTCCCATTTTAATTTTAGGAAGCTGTAGCAGGAGCAACAGTCCTTGGTGCTCTTACTACACCAACAGCGCTGACATTAGCACAGCCACTTGGTGCTTTACCACAAGCAGTCATGGCAGCACAAGCACCTGGTGTTATTACAGGTATGGAAAGATTTGGTGCCTGATGTATAGGGTAAATGTGAATAAATGTGACTTTCATGTACTTCACAGAATTACTGATTCACATTACATCTATGAGCATGATATATATTAAAACAATTGTTAGTGCCAAGCTGTGTGTGATTTGACACTGTCATTATGCATCTCAGCATACTGTAGTTACAACCTTACTAATAGCAGATTGGATTAGGAGAGTGTTGCTAACTTTACTTAGATAATCTTTATTTATCCTAAGGGGACATTTTAAATTAAATTTAAGTAAATTCTTAATGCAATTTATTTGACATATTTGTTATACTCTTTCCAACAAGGAGACTTTGCTTCCTAGAAAGTTTAATTTAAAATTAAAATTAATTGGAGGAAGTATGATTTTGTTCAAAGAAATTCAACTTTGGGCTTTTAATTTGAAAAAAAAACATGTTTTGGTACCCCTACAACAGGTTTTGAATGTGTTTTTAATATCTCTTTATATTTTTTGTTGTTACGGACAATATGATCTAAGAATGAATAGACCTGTTATGATGAAGTTTTAGAAATAACTTATTTTTTAGTCTAAGTTGATTAGGTTTTGAGTGATTGTAAACTATTTAACTTCAAACTTTTAAACTTAATATCATCAGTAGCAAAATTTCATGTGCAAATTTTGAACTGTGAAAGAGAGACTTGTGAATTTTGACTTCAGACCTAAAGTTAAGCCTTTAAAGTTCAAAATGCAGTAGTCACAGCAGATAGACTTTAATTAAAAAGACAAATTGATCTTATTTTGAGCATTTATTAAATTACCCATATGTCTACCTATGTAAGGTGCTTCCTTTCTTTGTTTTTTTTTCTTTCCCTATTTTACATTTTACACTTGGCATCTTCAGTTTTAGTTAATTCTAGCCCCATGACCATGCCAACTGACAGACAATGCAGATTTCTGCTTCTGCCCTCTAATTTTTAACATTTTAATTCCCTTACTAATGGTTTGTTTTCTTTAATGCAAAATTCACTTGGCTATCTGCAAACTATTTACATTAATTGAATATAAATATATCATATTGTTAGTTGCATATTAAAATACAATTTTATTTTATTATTTTTTTTAAAGATTTCCATTCAGAGCAGACCAAAATTTGAAAAATAAAGTGGTATTGGGCCTTGTGTATATTTTGGTAAAATGCAATACACATATCAGCAGTAATTGTGTCTTCTGCAAATCCTCCTTAACAGTAATCGTGTTGTGCGACTTTTTGTGGTTGTCAGTGTAAAGGTGGAGCTGTCAACCCCCTTTTTATTTTTCCTTTAAATCCCTGCTCTGCTTGTCTTTAACAACAGGAAATAGAGCTAATAAGCATTCTTTCTTGATGAGTTTTCTGGGAAGTGATAGTAGAAAACAATGCAAGATGAAGTAATTTTAAATACTGCAAGACACTTTATATCCAAGTGTTACTATAGAGCATGCAAGTTATTCCAAAAAATACTACAAAATATTTCAAATACACTAGATATGAACATAAAATAATATAGCAAGTGTGTGTGTGTTTTTAAATATGTTTATTTCCTGTTATTTATTTAACATTTAGTTCAAGCCTAGGTGAGACATTGTCATGTTTTTGGGTACAGATTCTAATTAAAAATTGTATTTTTGATATCTATTAAAACATGTCCCAGTCATTATCATTCAAAATTTTTTTTGGTTATTACATTAACAAACATCGGTACTTGAAAGTCCTCATTCCTTCCTTGTTTTCTTTACCTAAAATTTACCTTTTACCATATTTATGGCTTTATTTGTATACTTTAAGATGTTTTACTACACAATTTGTGCAGTTTATATACAGTATTTCATTGGTGTAGAAAATGTATGCCTTGGCATTAAAATAACTTCAAAGTCTGAACCTTTTGAATTTATAATTTGAACAAACAAACGAGTATTTCAAAAATCTAAATTTAAAACATTAACTGTTAAAAAGAAAACAGTGGACACAACCAGAGATTCATAAAGTTACAGCAGTTGGTGTTTGTTTGTGTGCTGCACTCTAGATACAGCTGCTCTGAAACCATTTCATGCCTCAGTGACAACTGGCTTAATATACATTGTGTGAGTACTTTTAGCTCTCATCCTTTTCATCCTGTTTCAAAAGTTTTGAGCATTCCTTTCATGCATCTCTGCCATTTGTTCAAACAAATGAACTTGTCAACTTGGCATGGCCTCCTGATTTTCTTCAGTGTTTTACACCTTTATGTTTTCCCTATCAAGTTCTCACAGAGAGATCTTTCTGTTCTGATAAGCCATCAACGTTTTGCTAAAATCTTAACTATGAATTATTTGTAAAATGTAACTTTAAAAATGCTTTCAGTTTGTATTTAATTCTTCACCTAATAACATTTGTTTCAAAAGGCTAGATTTAATTTTGATTTTGTTTTTGATTGCACTACCTTGGAGAGCAAAGTTATGGCAGGGTGGGCGTGTTATTTCTTTATATTTGTTGCTGTTGTATGTGACAACTGCAACAAAACCTGTTCTGTCCATTTTTCAATAAAAGGGTGTTACAATTCATTAGTACTCTTGATACTAGTTACGTATTACTGATCAATGATCACTTTGTTTCAGCACATAAATTTGCTGTGGTACCAGTTGATCGGTCTGTTTCATAGCTCTTGCAGCCTACCTTTTGTTTTCAGATTTGTGATTGTTTTGTTTATCTGCCTTGGTTGTGCATTAGCCCATCCACTTCAAGATATATGCACTTTACTGGGATCATTTGGCCTCTCAAATGACTAGAGTGGTATCTTAATTTCTGTCACCTTGTCTGTGACAATATTTTTCCCTGTTTTTAATTATGCATTTTATCTTGCAAAGTGTTTTGTTTTTTTTTTTAGACATATTGTAGTGAAACTTCCAAAAATATGATGTATAGATTCATTTAATGTCTGTCAGCACTTTGCGGAGAATTCTTTTTTTGTGGAGCAGTTGAGGAAAAACAGTCAACTGACAAATTGTGAGCAAAAGATCATTATTACATTAGTTGTTACAGCTCAGTAGCAAGTTTGTAGGAACCATTTTCATTGATAAAACTTAACATTGAAATCTTTCTAAAAACAGCCAAAGATTTGGAAGATAATCTTCACCTCTTCAGACAAACTCTTTACTGAAAAATAAGTCTGTTGCTTTAGTAAGGAAAGAAAGCAAAGTCAAAAACTTAAAAAATAACTTTTCTTTATTTTAAAATTGTCCACTATGATATACATGAAAGGCACGGCGCTGGTGTTTATGAAGTGCAGGCTCTTGCTTTGCAGACATCTACACACATCTAGTTTTTTAATATCATTCTAGAATATTTCAAAATTTCAGAATAGTTATTTGCTTCTAAGTTTGAAAAGCCAATTTTTTCCTGCCAAACCACATTTTGTAACTGTTTCTCTTTAAAGAAATAAATGTTTTTCTAAGTTTTAATAGCCACCATTAATTAGCTTCACATATGACCTTTTGTTTTTGTTATTTGCACTTTTGCTGCTACAATTTTTTAAATTTTTTTTTTTTTTTTTACTGGCAGAGATAAATACTTATTGAGCAGTCTTCTCCCACTTTGGTCTAGGCCATATTATATTAAAATTAGGATAGTTATGTTTTAAGAAGAATGAATGTTCATAATGAGATTTTACCAACCATAAACTCACCCTCCAATTTTTGTTTTTAACAGGAGTAACACCTGCCCGACCTCCCATCCCAGTTGCTATTCCTCAGGTTGGTATCGTAAACCCAGTCCTGGCATCTCCACCAACGCTTATAGCTGTTGCAGACGCAAAAAAAGAAAAGGAAGAGGAGGAAGTTTCCCAAGATGGCGAGCGGGCAGAGATGTTGAGTGAACAGGAACACATGAGCATTTCTGGTAGCAGCGCCCGGCATATGGTAATGCAAAAGCTGTTGAGAAAACAGGAGGTATGTAAATGGTTTTGTTCCGTTATGATTAGCCAGTGTGTATTATTCCTCTTCTATAAGTTTTGTTTCTAAATCTTTAATGACAAATGTATTAATGCAACAAATCCTTTTTCAATCATTACATCATACCACATTATTATGAGTAATTATTGAAGAAATGCAGGCAATTGCAAAGGGTTCACAAACTTTTTCTTGCAACTGTATTTAGAAATTACACGTGAACCACATTTAGACAGTACATAATGCCACACTAGCTTTATTAATCAAACATGGAACAGCACCTGTGATCTGTAGGTCAGAAACAACATCAACAACAATCAGTGACTAGAACTATGTAAGAAAGACATTTATATATAATTACACTACATACATATATATATATAATTAGTCATTTTACACTGCAAAAATTGAAATCTAAGCAAGTGAAAGTATTTAAATAATGACATTTATTCTTGTTTTTCTTATTGTAAGAATTATTGGCCTATCAGAGGAATTGTCTTAATGATTATTTTGCTTACTTTAAGAAATCTTGTCAAGTAAATTTCACTTACCCCATTGGGAGATGTTTTTGCTAAATAAAAGCAAAACAACTCTCATTTAAAGTTGTTTGTTTAGTTTTTGCATGTGCATTTTTGTAGTGTACTAGTACAATATGCATTTTTCCCCTTATGGCAAGTTTTATTTTCCCTTTCTGATCAATGATCACAATTTTGCGTGCTGTTCCAGAACCCTTAATCATTCATCTCTTTTTCTATGCTATCCAGTCTACAGTGATGGTATTGCGGAATATGGTTGGTCCTGAAGACATTGATGATGATCTAGAAGGGGAAGTAACAGAGGAGTGTGGCAAATTTGGAGCAGTGAACCGTGTAATTATCTACCAGGAGAAGCAGGGTGAAGAAGAAGATGCCGAAGTCATTGTAAAGATCTTTGTTGAATTCTCTACTGCAGCAGAGATGAACAAAGCTATCCAGGCCTTGAATGGCCGTTGGTTTGGTGGCAGGAAAGTCATTGCAGAAGTGTACGACCAGGAGCGCTTTGAGAATAGTGATCTGTCTGCATAAACTGTCTCGAACCACATGCACGCCCCTGTACAAATACATATACCTTCCTACAGCTGCTGCTGTTTTAAATAGGTATTTTTATTAAAAATTAATGGTTGAGGTAGGAAAAATAGCTGCAGCTTCACTTGGATTGGAGATTTTCTCCTTTACTATTATTATTCCATATTGTGAAGAATTGGATATTCATGAGATGTTTTCATGATCTGTTTTTGAATTTGTTTTGTTTTTGTTTTTTATCTGAATAACTCAGTAAATATTGTTAGTAACACCTGAACATTATTATACTCTCATTTTTTACATTAATTTTTTTGTCCAAATTCTTACCATCAGTCTTCATTTTTTTTCCTAGGGTATGAAATTTATTTAAAATGTTTGAACTATTTAAAAAACATTTTGCCTTTGGATTTTATTTCCAGGAGTCTCTTACAGTTCAACAGTGGTTTCTTTATCAGCTGCTGGTTAGAAGACATGGTGCCTTAGTTGACTGCTGCCATACATTTTGGAAGCTGCAGCTTTTCTATAGCAGCATTCACTGACTGCTTTTCCATTACCTCTTGACTTCAGTTTGCATTTGTTTTCAAATTTATGCATATGTTGTTGCTTGTTCCTCATACATTTTGTTTGTACAGTTGTTTTCGTATTCCTCAGGTATGAAGTGCAACTGAAACGTTATGAATGACATCATGGAAGTTTAGTAAGAACAGGTTTTGTTTTCTTAGTATTGTTTTTTTATGTTCAATCTTAGCATTCCAGTTTAAATACCAGGCTACCAGATTAATGTTTTTAAACAAAATTCAAGATGATAAAATGTGTGGTATTTGCCTGTCAAGAGGAATGCTTGTTTTAAAGAAGGAGCTTTAAGAGTGAGTGGTGCATGAGCTTTGTTCTTAAAGGCCAGGTGTCCAGCTCTTCACACCCCAGATTTCCTCAGTATTTTTGTATGTTAGACTTCATTTGCCCAGAAATAAATTTTGAAATTATGAAGTGGAAAATTCAGAAGGGACAATTGGACTATTGTGTTTATTATTTAATACTGTAATGGAGCTATTCATGTTGATGAGGTGACTGAATAAAACCATTCAAAACAATAGTTGATAACGTAAGAGATAAGTAAATGAAAAAACTGGCTTATAAATTGAGGATGGATGGATAATCTCATTACTAAGTTTATTTTAAACTGCACAAATTTTTAATGTGGTAAAATTCAACTTATTTTGATAAATCTAATGTTATAGTTAAGGTGTAAGATAAACCAAAGTATGAGAGTATATCGTGCTATATCCATATTTCAGTGAACAGACAACCACCCATCCAACCCAGTGTTACCATTATATATGCAATGAGAGGAAACACTTGGGGTTTTGTGTTCATATTTGAATATATATTTTATTTCTGTCTATCTATAAATTATGTGTGCTGTCACTTTTAATTTTATTATTGTTGAAGTTTTGGGTTAAACCTTTTGTTTTAATATTACTAGTTATGTAAAATAATTTTGTACTACCATATATTCTTGCCTGCATCCCAGACGGTGTTCCCTCCTTGTGTCATCGTTAACAAATAAAAAGAGAAGGGAGTCATCAAAGAAATCATAATGGTTAAGACTCCACATTCCAGAATAGAAAAGTCGCATTACATTTAAAGCTTTTTAATATACTTCTCCATATTGATATGTAAGTGCCGTTTATATTGTACAGTATATAATAATATGAATGGAGAAACCAAGTTCCTGATAATGAATATAGTTTCACTGCACATTGACCTAGATTATCTTTGTTTCCTTGATCCATCCTACCATGGCCATTTTAAAATTGTTCATGCTTGCAGTTGTCAGTTTTTCTTTTTTTTTTTTTTTTTTTGTTCCTATGAAATGATACTTCAGACTAAGAAATACAGACAGAGCGTTACCACGGATTTTACTTTGTAGGATGTATTTATTTTTGGTTTGATTTTAATCACACACTGTATCTTGTTTGATTTGGAATATGCTTTCTAGATGTCAATTATGTATTCTGTAATTTGGGATGTAGCAAAGTTGTTGTGTATCCCTTTGTTCAGGTAGGAAAAAACATCATATGGAGAAACACTACTTGGTCACAAAGTTGTAAACTGGAAATGCTGACACTGGAGGACATAACATTTTGCATTGCATGTCATTCATTTTCTAGACCACTGCCACATAATCTGGCTGGATTCACTCTTAGGTTGCCGTGATAATGAATGGTTTAGTCAGTCTGTAAATGCAATTTGTTTTTGATACTCATTCAGGATTACACACTTACTTCAGGACAAAAAACAACTCTGTGTTAAATGGGCCAAAGTGAGAAAAATTAAACTAAGTGCAGAAATCCCCTAGTTTTTAAAAGGTTCGAATGAAAATTTGATTCTTCAACCTATTTGTTTTTATAAATGTTTTTCAGCCTGAAACTGATCCTACAATTCATCTGCTGTTCACTGCTGTATTGCATTCTCAATATAAATGTGTTTAAATGATCACATCCTTGTTAAAGATTTAGAACTTCAAAAGAATATTTTGTTCGGACTTTGCCTTTTACTCATAAAGTTAACCTTGAGCATGTCTTTGTTAAAAAAAATCATCAAGTAGGTTATATTTAAAAGTGGGAGAAAGGCAGTAACCTTGTGAATATTATTAAAACTATAGAAAATTGGTACGCCTGTTTTGTCGGTGGTGGCCTGGCACACCATTCAAGGTGGTTTTTTGCCTTGTGTCTTGTGTGTTCCCTATAACCTTGAGTAGTTTAGTGGTTTCAGAGTAAAATGATGGTCTGTTTATTAAATTTCACAAAATATTTTGCTTTGAGAACAATGCAAAACATATTGCTCGAATACTTGTTAAAAATCTGATAATCATAGACAACCTAAGTTTTAATTCAGTTCAATTTAATGTAATTTGTACTGGTTAGTTTGTTGTGTTTCCCAAGCTATAAGAAGAAAATAAGTAGAATTATTTGGCATAACATAGTTGTATAAAACCATCAGTTTGTTTTTTCTAAACCTGCTGTTCCCAGCACAAGACCACCATGAGTCAGCTTTTTATAGAGGAGCTGCACTGTGGGGTGATAGTAAGCAAACACACCACACAGCAGAGACGTTGTGTTTATGGAGAAAAAGAGAAACCTTAGAAAACATGGTAAGTAGTATACAGTATGCACCACTGTGGTAGGATAAACAGTTTGGCTGGAGTAAATTTAAAAATGTTCAAAATTAGAGTTGTGCCAGTGACCAGGACATTGATAAGAAAGCATGATTGTGGACATCTTAAGGGACACGTGTGGTTTTAGGGGGAATTTGTACATTTTGCATTATAATGCAGCATGGCTAATAAACCATGTGACAGATGAACGCCATTTCAACCTTTGCTCCATGTGTATGCACAATGTTGTTTTTTTTTCAAAGTATTAAACAAAATCAGCATTCATTAGAGTAGGAGCTACAGAATGAGACCACCTAGATGGTCAGTCCACTTGTAATGAAACCTGCAATAATTTCATTTGTCTTGTTTCTTGGCAGGACTGTGGCAGAGGCCTAATCTGGAAATCACATTGTCAAAGATACAAATGTCACCTCATGGTGTACTTTATTTTTGTAGCTGTCTTCTAATTTTGAAATTCTTTAATGGGCAGCAGAGGTTTGTATGGGATAAAAGTCTCAATTACATAACCTACTTAAGGTCTTAAGGCATGTGGCAGGAATACCGAGAAGTGGTACCTGTCCCCTTAGAGAAAGGACTTGCATTTAAAAAAAACCTGCCTAGTCAGGAAATGAAGATAGTATCACAGAGAACTGTTAGTGGCTATATAATGCCCTTTGCACAAGGGTGGTAATGTTGCCCAGTGCCTGACTTAATTGGAAGTGGTCTCAATAATGGGTGCTTCCTGTTCACTTTGAGCAGGTTAGAAGTAGGAACTCTGCCTCTACTAAGAAGGCCGTAGGGACCCTCAATAGGGGAATGTCATCTGAAGGCATGTAAAGGTGAAATGTCTGGGGAGGAGGAGACCAATTTCCTGTGGATAGATGGCAGCTTATTGCTAGGACTGACCCGAGCAGTGAGTTTACTGTTTGGTGTGTTCTTTTTTTCAATTTATGCTTAGATAAAATCCATGTTTTAGCTCAAAAAGTGTTTTGAAAAATGCAAACTACATGGGACTAACATTTTTAATGGACATGGGATGAATGGTACATGGAAACATTACAAATGTATGTTGATAGCTTTAAAAGATTAGTCTCCAGTCTTCTAAATGATAAAAGATTGTAAATTCCATATGTTTTAACATTTGTTTGAAACACATCGTAAAATGTTGTCTGGTGATGTTGTTTTAATACTAACTTCATGTCAGAAGATGTAAAGGTAGTCCTGTCACTGAAAACTGCAACAAAAAGCAAAGTTATAAGCATAACAAGGCAATTCTGATATTTATAAGGTATCCTGTAGAGTTCTTGAATTGCACCCCTAATTTCTAAATTATTTTACTCTTAATTTCCAGAAGCTGTACTTTTACCTGGTATCGTACCGATAGTAATTGTTATAATAACATTTGTCAGCAGTTGTCTCCAACATCCTTAAAATTATCACCAAATGAACAAAATGTTTGTTGTAACCTGACAACACATAAGGTCCTAAAATGACATTTGCCGACTTCAGATTCTCCTTTCATTAAGCAGTGTGCCCAACAA
The DNA here is from genome assembly GCA_026402145.1 of Polypterus bichir lapradei. Taxonomy (NCBI): domain Eukaryota; kingdom Metazoa; phylum Chordata; class Cladistia; order Polypteriformes; family Polypteridae; genus Polypterus; species Polypterus bichir. The sequence goes on from JANRMT010062817.1 coordinate 26,024,585, forward strand.
AATTGTTGGGTTCATTGCATCAAAAAGCCAGACGTTTTCCTAAAATAAACCTTCCTTATTGTTGTGTAAAGTGGCATGTGTGCAGTTGTAGAAAAGTATGAATGTAATAAGAATGGTGATACAAGGGCAAATTAGCAAACCTGGTGCAGATGGTACAGCTGCTGTTCGGTGTGTCTCATGGACTACCGCACTTTGATTTCATCATCCCCACATGGTCTTGGCCTTAATTTTTTTTCTTCTTGAATTGAGAATTTCAGGCATAATGGATTTGGAGGCCAGATGTCCATGCAAAGAGGTGAGGTTTGTTACTCGATTTGGTGGGACAAAAACACATCTTGGTCGGCTAGTCTTAAACTCGAGTCTGTTTTAGATCCCTGGTAAAACATCCGGCTAGTCAAAAGTGGTCTTGCTTGATTATGTGTCATATTGTGTTTGGCAACGTGCAGGCACCATACTCCATTATAAAACTTTATTTAGAGCAGCCGTCAAGAATTGTGCTGATTTTCTTGGTTTCAAGTTGCTTTGCTGCTTTAGGATGGTGAACCATTTGCCATCATGGAATGAAACACAAATAAGTAGGAAGACTGGTCCGTCCCAGACATGCGAGCAACTCAGCAGGAGGGCTGAAGAAGGGGGATGAGGGCATGTTTGGGAGTGACTACCATGCTGAGACAATTAAATGCTGTGGCAGAGCCTGAAATGTTAGCAGCTGAATCAGCTTGTTTGGAGTATTTTTTGCCGAATTAAAATTTGCAGTCTTTTTTTTTTTTTTTTTCTTTCTTTCAGTGGACTGTACTTTTTTCTTTTTTTTTTTTTTTTTTAAACATGACTGTATATAATTACCATTGATTAGTTTGGTTCTTAAAACTCCTGCTATTACATGTTAGGTTAACTTATTTATAAAATAAAGCCTATTTTGTTCACTCTGGCCTTCTTTATCTATTATGACGTATATAAAAATCAAAACTCCCAGTACAAAAAGGATAAGAATACATTTTAGTATATGTATAGGCATTTGAATGCTTAGCTCTTATGTCTTCAGCCAATACCTGGTGACCATCACCCACTGCCATTCTAGAATGTCTATAAAGTGCACCCCTAAACGATGGGCCGAAAAACAACAGAAAACTGGAAGCAAGAAGGGTAGCCCTCACAAATGATCCTCGCTGCAGAATGAAAAGTCCTGCAAGTGAACTTGGATGTGGTTGAATTTCCCCCAAACCATGTAAAGTCAAATAGAAATTAATCTTTGATAAGATTGCTGCTTCGTTAATATATGCCAGACATTGGGTCAATCCCAGAATCTCCTTCTGCAGCCAGGGGCCATATGTTGCCCCATGCACACTCAGTGGTGGCAGGGCTCCTGTTGGGACACCTGCAGGGCTGCATAGTTCTAACAGGCAGTCCTGTTGGGGTGTGAGGGAGCTCTTCATTTGAAAGTTCTGTGTGACACACGCTTAACATGTTGGAAATACCCCCTGGTCCGGCTTGAAAAGGTGGCACTGTGTCTTTAGAAAGCTAGTCAGAGTACAGAACAGCATGGAGAAAGGAGGATTTTGGTGGTGGTGTGAAGTCAGCATCTTCTGGAAGTGCTTTTGAGCATTATAAATGTACAGTAATTTTTTGGACTAATATGGGAGACTTGGTCAATTATGTTTGAATACTAGGCATGTGAGGCGCCTCCTACATACCAAACAGTTTACCTGTGTTGTGCATCTTCCTGCTGAAAAGATGCACCACTTGGTGTATTTTTCTACAGTGCATCCGGAAAGTATTCACAGCGCATCACTTTTTCCACATTTTGTTATGTTACAGCCTTATTCCAAAATGGATTTAATTCATTTTTTTCCTCAGAATTCTACACACAACACCCCATAATGTGTTGTGTGTTCGCTGTATGTTTTCATTCAAGACTCACCGCTGAAGTGAACTGGGGCCACAAAATAGACCGGATTTAGTAATGTGCTATGGATTTCTTGTATTCTAAAACTGTGAAAACATGCAGGTGTGAATGAGCTCTAAAGTCTTGGTGGACACGTGATATACAGGGCCATAAAGTCAGCTTCCCTAAAAAAATTGGTTCTTTTATTTGTGCTCTCAAGCTTAGCAGCCTAATCCTTTCAGAAACCGTCAACCACACACAAATGGAGGGAAAAAACACATTTAAGTGGACCTTTATTGCTGATTTAATTAGCTGATTCGAACATAAAAAGGCAGCACAATAAAAATCTTTGGTGATGAAAACAGGATCACAGGCTTGTGTTTATTGTGGAGGCCTCATTTGTTTATCTGTCTGACATTCAAATGTTGAAAAGTTGTGACAGACAGCACTGCTAACTGTGGGATCGGCTCTTATCATGTTCTCAAGCTTATCATCTTGTATTGCTTAACAATGTGACCTCGCTTGAATAAGGACTTCTACAAAGATACTTCTGTTTTAAAACCGCTTCTAATACAATGCTCCTGGTTTGTTACTGCTTTTGTATTAAGATATAAACCTGAATATTTTAGTAATTAGTTAAACAAGAAAGTGTCAGGACTCTGTGAAAATACAAGAACAGAGTTATGTTATTTGCGGAATGCTTTGTAGGATGTTACTTGGATGTTACTTGGCTACTGATAAGACATAAGAAAACATGTGGGTTTGAGTACATTGTTTCACAAGCACTTTCCACTGCTATAGTATCATTTCTGAAGTCAGACGCACAAGTTAGTTTAATGAGCCCCTGAATGAAAGACAGCCGATGCATTGGAGACAGGAGGACACCAGGCCAGTTGATGAGCTGATCAGGGTCTTCCACCACCGTTGTGATAGACATATGTAAGCAGCATAGTGCAAGAGAATAAAACTCCGGATTTCATGAATAAAGCTTCCTGGAAGACTGTGCATGTAGCACTATCAGGTTGTGATGCGTGAGTTGCTACATCTTGACTTGATTTCACCTTTATCATGCAAGATTAATATTTTCAAGACTACAATATTTAACTGAATTAAGTTCCTGCTCCTTTGGCTGTTTTTATGTTATAGCCATGGACTAAGTGCATTAGGTCAACTGGAAAAGGAGGAAACCCTAATGGAGTTGAAACGGTAGAATGATATCGAATAAAATGTGGGCTGTATATGACAAATTTTGTTGAAGGTCATAATAAAAGACAATTAGATATTACAATGTGCGTCCATATTAGAAAGAATCTGGAGTAAAAAAAAGTACACCCAATGATTTTTTTTTTTTATCTGTTTTTAACATACATGGACATATTAAGATTTAATCTATTAAACGAAGATAAAGATGATATAGCACCCCATATACAGCTTTTACGCCATTGTGTAATTTTAAACAAATAAAACTACTGTGCAGGACTTTAGTCAATAAACAAAGTGCCTAGGGTTTGTTGGATGTCTGCTGCTGCAAAGCCGTATGGCCCTGCAGTATTTATTGGGGAGATTAGCTTATTGTGTGTTCACATGTTGAAACAAACTCACGTCATTATTATCACACAGCACTGCCAATGGTTTAGACAACCCACCATATCTTACTTACGAAACAACCGCGGTAACCTGCGACCCCCACCAGCAGTAACCCAGGTCTTGACCCACTGGTTGACAAACACTACCTTAGGCGACACGCCAACAACATAATGGCAGCCTTCACCTAGGGCCATCTTCTTTCGGCTGCTCCCGTTGGAGTCGCCACAGCGGATCATCTTCTTCCATATTTTCCTGTCCTCATCATCTTGTTCTGTTACACCCATCACCTGCATGTCCTCTCTCACTACATCCATAAACTTTCACTTAGGCCTTCAGCTTTTCCTCTTGCCTGTCAGCTCTATCCTTGGCATCTTTCTCCCAATATACTCAGCATCTCTCCTCTGCCCATGTCCAGACCAACGCAATCTTGCCTTTCTGTCTTTGTCTCCCAACCATCCAACTTGTGCTGACCCTCTAATGTCCTCATCTCTAATCCTATCCATCCTCGTCACGCCGAATGTAAATCTTAACATCTTTAACTCTGCCACATCCAGCTCTGTCTCCTGCTTTCTGGTCAGTGCCACCGTCTCCAACCTATATAACATAGCTGGTCTCACTACCGTCCTGTAGACCTGCGCTTTCACTCTTGGTGTAATTGTAATGTCAAACAGTGAATTAATGACAGTAGATGGCAAAGAAGGTGTCCCGAATTCAAAACTAAACACGCTAAACGAGGCCCTCACTGAGGCGACGTCCACACTACAGCATTTTCATTAAAAATGGTGTTTTTAAACAAATAGCATTTTTGTATCATATATGAAAGTTTCCTTGTCCACACTAAAACAACTGAAATGCATGTGTACATCAGCAGAAACAGGAAGAGGTTAATTGTTATTCAGGGTAACGCACAAAAGTAGGGCAAGCAAAGCAGCTGGGAACATGTAATGAACAGGATCCAACCAGGAAAGGACCATGTTAAAAGTACAATCAGAGCACGATTAAAGTCTGCATTTTCAGAGCCCTCCTTTTTCACTCATCCACCCTCCAATGCTAAGCCAGAGTTTTTAGAAAAATACGGCTGTGCAGAATGTTTTGAAAAGTTTACTTTTGAGGGTAAAAATGAGAGGGTAGTGTAAACAAAAAGGCAAAAATTTAGGCTAATATTGCCATTTTTAAAATTAAAATGTAGTGTAGACATAGCCTGAATCTGTCTCTCAAATAAGCCTCACCCCTGACAGCCAAACCCTTTAACTCACATGCCCAAATTGGAACCCTGGCTTTAAAAGTTCAAAAATACTCAGAAATGTGATTGAAGGGAGACTGACCATAAAACCACTAACATGAAAGACAAATTCAAAAAGAATCTTTATAAATGAAAAATGTATTTGTATGAATAAAAGAAGTTTAAAAAATGGCAAAAACAGGAAAAAACTAAAAAATCTTCAAAAGTGTGTGTATGCCTGAAAGGGCAAACAAGACCTGCACACCAAAGAATTTGAGTCCAAAAAAAGCAAAAAGAATTCACAAATGTGAAAATCAGAACAGCACTCACACGATGCTACCTACAGAGTTCTCAGTGCTGCACTGTTGGGACCAACTCATCCACCAGAACAGTGTTTCCTAACCAGTGGAGCGGCATTGCAGATGGGCCTCAGCTGACTGTAGATGAAACTCCAACTCTATTTCCTATAGGGGGCGATAGCTCCCTAGTTGGAATAAGTTCTTTTGTAAATGCTGTGTTTTAAGTAACCCAAAACTACAGTATATAGATATAATATTGAAAGGCAATATCTCTCCGATAGTGATATGGCTGTAAGAAATCACATAAGAGAAAATAACTTAGCTTTCGTTAATGATGATTTACTCGGCGTTACAGACGAAGGAAGCCATAGCAAGACAATTACCAAGATGGGATCTTGATGTATACAGTCTGCCATTTTTCGTCGCTGCAATGGAAAGATTTTCAGGACGGATGACATTATCACCCATCCGTCCGCCGGCTTTAAGGCTTTTGGCTGCTGTCCAAATCTTTTATGTTGTTTTCTCCACATGCAGGCCCTTACTTAGGATCCAAACAAGGCAAGGGGAGGATTCAATTTCATCTCTAACGTACAGAAATAGTACAATGCCCTTTTTCTTAGTTGTACCTTCTCTCTTCAAATGCTTACCTAGCAGTTCTAAATGCTGAGAGCCCCTGTGTGCTAACTTTGGCCTGGCCTGTACATGTGAGTGGATTTTTGTACAGAGCACATTGACATTAAACTTATATTCTGATTACAAACCCCTACAGCTCTGCCATTCAGCCTCGATCCACAGCAGCATCGCAGGTGGATTGTAGCTGATGACTTTCCCGACCTCAGTTGTGATGATCATACTGAACTCACCAAGGAGGAGAAGTATTGACAATCACAGTTGATTCACCAATGGGGGCTGACCTACTTCTCCCGCTCAGACGATTGTGCTAAATTCACTACCACTTTCCATGATGGATCGCGAACACACTGGCATGTGAAAAACTGGGTTGTGACGCCACAAAGGTTGGGAAACAGTACACCAGAATATAAAAGGCAGAGTGTGGTGCCAGGTAGCAATGATGCCCTGAAGCTGTTACCCAAAATCCCTGTTGTGGGGCATCCAGCAAATTTAGTCTTGATACAAACCTTAAATTAATTGATAACCAAAAAATAAGGTGTATAATTAGAGCAAGGGATAAAACCAGACCCTCCACCAGAGGCATCTGTAATGGAAATTTACTTCAAATTAAAACAAAAAATATATCACTAGCTCAGAAAGAACCATGCAGTTTTAAATGTTGCTTATTGAACATTCGCTCTCTTGGCAGTAAAGCTGTTTTGGTAAATGATATTATATTAAGTACAAAATCTGATCTGTGTCTTCTCACTGAAACCTGGCTTAGTAAATGTGACACTGTCCCCCTAGCTGAGGCGTCACCAGATGGATACTTGTTCCTTCATAAGTCTAGAGATTCTGGTCGAGGAAGAGGACTTGGAATAATTCATTGTAACAAAATGCAAATCACGTTTAAAAATCTAGGCAAGTTTACATCCTTTGAGGGCATTCATTTTAAATATTAAAACAGATTCCAACACAATTATAGTGCTAGTCTACAGACCACCAGGGCCATATTCATTGTTCATGACTGAATTTAGCAACCTTCTATCTGATTTGGCTATAAATTATGATCACGTAGTACTGATGGGGGATTTTAATGTACACATTGATGTGGAAACTGACACTTTTAGCAAATGTTTTACTTATTTGTTTGTTTTACTTATTTGTTAAATCAGTAGGATTTTGTCAGATTGTCAAAGGTCCAACTCATAATCATAACCACACATTAGATTTAATTATAACTTATAAAGTTGAAATTAGAAATTTAAATATTACTCCATTAAATGAAGTTATTTCCGATCACTACTTAATTACATTTGATTTAGTCCTGCCCTTGCCAATGCAGTCACAGATTAAAACAAAGACAGTGCGACTTCTAGATTGTACTTCTGCTTCAAAATTTATAGATACTTTGAGTAAGTCAAGTGTAATTGTGGAAAACCATTTAGATCAATTAAAATCAAATGTAAACGTGGAAAACAATTTAGTTCAGCTAACATCACATTATAATGTGACCTTGAGAGATTCTCTGGACACAGTGGCTCCCCTTAAAACAAAAGTGATCAAAGCGCATAGAAACTCTCCCTGGTTTAATGAAAATACTCGAGCTCTTAAATTAGAGTGTCGAAAACTGGAGCGCAGATGGAGAACAACAAAGCTACATGTCTTTCAAATTGCATGGACAGAGAGTGTTAATAAATATAAAAAAGCTCTCTTTAAAGCTTGCTCAGAATACTATTCTACAATAATAGATAGCAATAACAAAAATCCTCGGGTACTGTTGAGAACTGTGGCTAAATTAACAAATGGGAATTCAGATCTACAGTGCAAAATACCAACAGATATTAGCAGAACAGACTTTATGAACTTCTTCAACGAGAAAATTAAAAATATAAGATCCCAGATCTCAGCATCACAGTACAAACCAAATACTAGCTTAGCAGACCCTGCCGCACATTGCATTCAGCACTTTAGTAATTTTAATCCTGTAACTGAGCAGGAAGTCTTAACTTTAATTACTAAAATGAAGCCCACTACTTGTTCCCTAGATCCAGTGCCAACAAAACTAGTAAAAAGTGCCATGGATGTTCTTGCAGCGCCTATTCTAAACATTATCAATAGTTCATTATTGCATGGCACAGTACCTTATGTACTGAAAGTGTCAGTCATTAAACCATTACTTAAAAAGTCAGACCTAGACCCACACATACTAAATAATTATAGGCCAATTTCAAATTTACCCTTTCTCTCTAATATACTAGAAAAAGTAGTCGGCAATCAGCTTCAGTCACACCTTACACATTACAATTTATTTGAGAAATTCCAGTCTGGTTTCCACACTGGTCATAGTACAGAAACAGCACTAACGCGGGTCGTAAACGACATTCTGATATCCTCTGATGAAGGAAAGCCGTGGAATGGCCAAATGGGGAGGCAGCTTGATGGATGAGGTCTCCGGGACTCTAAACAAATCCAAATCATATTATGTGATATCATCTACTGTTAAATTCTGCTACGTACTTCTAAAATTTTTATTTGTATACTGTATTGAGGATTTATTCTGTTCTATGTATTGTTTTGGCCCCCTTCTTTTCACACCCACTGCACGCCCAAACTACCTGGACAGGGGTCTCTCTTTGAAGTGCCTTTACATTTTTTCCCTACTTTTGTTTTTTTAGGAGTTTTTCCTTGTCTTCTTAGAGAGTCAAGGCTGGGGGGCAAGAGGAAGGCCCTGTTAAAGCCAATTGTGGCACTTCTTGTGTGATTTTGGGCTATACAAAAATAAATTGTATTCTATTGTATTGTATGGTGTTCGCCTCTTGGGAGTCCACCTTCAAAACATAAGGAATACATTTAAACATAACAAATGTACCATATCTGAATACTAAATAATACATAAAGACAATATTAGTAAGAAAAATTACATAAAACCAAAAAAGATAAAAAATAATATTTCAAAAACAATTAAACATAAGCCAGAAAATAAACACCTGCTGTTACATAACTATACTGCTTCTACGAGGGTGAGTCAAAAATTTCTGCACTCTAGCAGTAGAATTTATTTTAATTAACTTTCAGAAAAGACAAATCCATCATTTTTTCCACATAATCTCTATCTGTCAATAAGCTTTCGTATTCCTTCATTAAAAAATGTTTTAGGCTGAGCTGTGAGCCACAAATGCACCGCTGTCTTCACCTCTTCATCCTCATAGGGCTTCTTTCAAAATCCAAGTCTGTCATAGATTATTGCATAGGCAGAGCCATGGCTGATTTCCAAATAATTTGCCACATCATCTACTGTCACTTGACTAGTCCAACAGAATCATTTCATGTGCACGCTCAATGTTGTCATCAGTTGTGGACATGGACGGGCATCCAGTTCTTTCTTCATGGCTGACACTTGTGCGGCTTTCCTTGAAATGTCTTTATCCATTCATGCACACTTCTTCAAGGCAGAACACTTTCTCCATACTGTGCACACCGTCTTTGACAAATATTGGCACCGCGCACACCCTCAGACCACAAAAAAATGAATCACTGAAGGTTGCTCATCTTTCATGCAAATCACAAGTGGGGCAGCCACTGTTTCTTGCACTGCAGTTAGAAATGATTTGACGTAACACGTTCACACCTGCACAGCAGTGACTGGGGAGACGGGGACCTCGTACAGAAAGCGCTGATCAGACAGTGCTGCCAACAGAAGTTTTAATATAACCAGAGTGTGGATAATTTTTGACTCACCTTCGTAATATACATGGCCTTCAGAAAGAATTCAGACCCCTTCAGTTTTTCACATTTTGCTCTGTTGCTTTGCTAAAATCATTTAATGAAATTTTTTCTTCCACATTAAGCAACACTCAATACCCCAAAGTGATAAAGTGAAAACAAGATTGTAATTGTTTTTTAATTTATTAAAAATATAAAACTAAAATATCTCATTGACACAAGTTTTAGACCCTTTACTCAGTACTTAGTTGAAGCCCCATTGGCAGTGATTATGACTTGGAGTCTTCTTGGGTATGGCATGGCAAGCTTTGCACGCCTGGATTTTGGGATTTCCTGCTATTCTTCTCTGCAGATCCTCTCAAGCTCTGTCACGTTTGAAGGGGACCATTGGTAGACAGCTACAGTCATATGAAAAAGTTTGGGAACCCCTCTCAGCCTGCATAATAATTGACTCTACTTTCAACAAAAAAGATAACAGTGGTATGTCTTTCATTTCCTAGGAACATCTGAGTAGTGGGGTGTTTTCAGAACAAAGATTTTTAGTGAAGAAGTATTTAGTTGTATGAAATTAAATCAAATGTGAAAAACTGGCTGTGCAAAAATGTAATTTTGCTGATTTGAATGCCTGTAACTGCTCAATGCTGATTACTTGCAACACCAAATTGGTTGGATTAGCTGGTTAAGCCTTGAACTTCATAGACAGGTGTGTCCAATTATAAGAAAAGGTATTTAAGGTGCTCAATTGCAAGTTGTGCTTCCCTTTGACTCTCCTCTGAAGAGTGACAGACAGCATGGGATCCTCAAAGCAACTCTCAAAAGATCTGAAAACAAAGATTGTTCAGTCTCATGGTTTAGGGGAAGGCTACGAAAAGCTGTCTCAGAGGTTTAAACTGTCAGTTTCAACTGTAAGGAATGTAATCAGGAAATGGAAGGCCACAGGCACAGTTGCTGTTAAACCAACTCAGCAGGTCTGGCAGGCCAAGAAAAATACAAGAGCGCCATATGTGCAGGATTGTGAGAATGGTTACAGACAACCCAAAGATCACCTCCAAAGACCTGCAAGAACATCTTGCTGCAGATGGTGTATCTGTACATCATTCTACAATTCAGCGCAATTTGCACAAAGAACATCTGTATGGCAGGGTGATGAGAAAGAAGCCCTTTCTGCACTCACGCCACAAACAGAGTCACTTGTATGCAAATGCTCATTTAGACAAGCCAGATTCATTTTGGAACAAAGGGCTTTGGACTGATGAGACAAAAATTGAGTTATTTGGTCATAACAAAAAGCACTTAGCATAGTGGAAGAAGAACACCGTATTCCAAGAAAAACACCTGCTACCTACTGTCAAATTTGGTGAAGGTTCCATCATGCTGTGGGGCTGTGTGGCTAGTTCAAGGACTGGGGCCCTTGTTAAAGTCGAGGGTTGGATGAATTCAACCCAATATCAACAAATTCTTCAGGATAATGTTCAAGCATCAGTCACAAAGTTGAAGTTACGCAGGGGTTGGATATTCCAACAAGACAATAACCCAAAACACAGTTCGAAATCTACAAAGGCATTCATGCAGAGGGAGAAGTACAATGTTCTGGAATGGCCGTCATAGTCCGCTGACTTGAATATCATCGAAAATCTATGGGATGATTTGAAACAGGCTGTCCATGCTTGGCAGCCATCAAATTGAACTGAACTGGAGAGATTTTGTGTGGAAGAATGGTCAAAAATACAGTACCTCCATCTAGAATCCAGACATTCATCAAAGGCTATAGGAGGTGACTAGAGGCTGTTATATTTGTAAAAGGAGGCTCAACTAAGTATTGATGTCATATCTCTGTTGGGGGCCCCAAATTTATGCACCTGTCTAATTTTGTTATGATGCATATTGCATATTTTCTGTTAATCCAATAAACTTAATGTCACTGCTGAAATACTACTGTTTCCATAAGGCATGTCCATCCATTATTAACCCGCTATATCCTAACCACAGGGCCACGGGGGTCTGCCAGAGCCAATCCCAGCCAACACAGGGCGCAAGGCAGGAAACAAACCCTGGGCACACACACACTGGGACCATCTAGAATTGCCAATGAACCTAACCTGCATGTCTTTGGACTGTGGGAGGCAGACATGGGGAGAACATGCAAACTCCACACAGGGAGGACCCGGGAAGCGAACCCGGGTCCATAAGGCATGTCATATATTAAAAGGAAGTTGCCACTTTGAAAGCTCAGTCAATGATAAACAAAAACCCAAAGAATTAAGAGGGGTTCCCAAACTTTTTCATATGACTGTATACTCCATTCTCTCCAAACATGTTTGATTGGGTTCAAGTCTGGCCCCTGGCTGGGCAACACAAGGACATTTACAGAGTTGCCCATAAGCAACTCTTGTATTGTCTTTGCTTTGTGTTTATGGTCTCTGTCCTATTGAGAGGTGAAACGTTGGCCCAGTCTGAGGTCCATAGCACTCTCAAGCAGGTTTCCATTAAGGATTTCATTGTACTTTGCTCCATTCATCTTTCCCTCAACCTCATCTAGTCTCCCCGTCCCCATCCCCACAGCACTGTGCTGCCACCACCATGTTTCACTGTTGGAATTTTATTGCATAAGCAATAAGTGATGTCTGGTTTCCTCCAGACATAATGATTAGAATTGAGAGCAAACAGTTCATTCATAGTTTCATCAGACAAAAGAGTTTTGTTTCTCAGTGTGAGTGTCACTTCAGTGCCTTTTTGCAAACGTCAAGTGGACTTTCATATGTTGTCTTATGTAGAACTACCCACAGTTGAACTCCAAACAAGGTGTAGAAACATCTCAATGGTGATCACTAGAATGCCATATTTCAAATGTTATACCAAAAGGTCTGAATCTTTGTGTCAATGTGATATTTCAATTTTTAATTTTTATAAAATTTTAAAAAATGCTTAAAAATCCTGTTTTCACTTTGTCATTCTAGGGTATTGAGTGTTGTTTGATACGGGAAAAAAAAAATAATTTAAATGATTTTAGCATAAGGCTGTGTCATAGACTACACGGGTTGGCTGGCATTCTGGCCAGGATGGATGGTTCCTTACCTGGCAAGGAGGCCTTTATAAAAGAAGGAGAAAGATGGACGGGTGTCCCAGTTGGGTTGGTTAGTAGTACCTTTCCCAATAGGGAGGCCATTTTAAGTGAATGAAAGAGCCCTGTGTTCCTGTAATGCATTGGAGTTGGTTACAGTGTTAGTAGACAGTCCCAGGTGCCGCTAGCAGAAGGCAGGCTGTCATGTGGTGGGTGGTGGGGGGTGTTTTGGGGCAATGGAGGTACTCCCATGCCCAGTATAAAGAAAGCTGCTCCGCTTTAGATTTAGTCTCGAGAGGTGGTGGACTACAAATAAAGAATAAGAAAGAGAACCGTGACTGGGATTGTATACCTGGTTGCATTGGATGAGTATAGGATGATGGAATTTAGAAACCGAAACCTGACGAATGTGTGCAGACTCATCTTTCCAAGGCTGGCTTCATATTTTTGGAATTTACACTTCTATCTTACCTTGCATCATGAGGCGGGATATCGTCCTGGATCACATTTCTGGTCAGCTGAATCCATGCAGTCAGTACAAACCTGCACTCTGTCTGGAAATGAAATAAGTGGCAGGAAGCGAGAGCTGTCAGGCAGCACTGCTTTTGATACAGACTCCTAGAAATGTTTACAGAACCAGATGAAATAAGCCAGAAATGGTAAAAATGTGTTATGCATTTTAGAGAGTGATGCTTGGAACAAAATGTGAATATGACGAGCTCACGAATGGTAGCACTACCGGGAAATCTCTCAGGTATGAAATGTGTCAAATAATAAAGACGGCCATCAATAACATACTTCAGACTGTGTTCTAAAGGCTATCATTGACACCGTTGTGTGTTCATCTCTTCTTCTATCTTTTTTTTTGTTAATGAACTTTTCTATGATGGCAATATTGGCTGTGAATCATATCCTGGTAGTGCTGTGTGCAAACAAAAATCCACCCTGGAGGGGCTGCCAGTCTGCTGCAGGGCTCACTAACACGAGCCTAAGTAACGCTCAGTATTCATCGTACAACATCAATGAAAGTCTTCACCACCTTGGAAGTTTTCAAAATGTATTGTTACACAACATTGAATCACAGGATATTTAATTTTGCTTTTCGGATACTAATCAACAGAAAAAGACTCTTTAATGTCAAAGTGAAAACAGATCTCGGTAAAGTAGTCTAAATTAATTACAAATATAAAACACAAAATAACTGATCCTGTAAGTATTCGGTCAGTATTAGTAAACGTAGCCATGAGTCGGTGTGCGCAGCTCTCTCTCTTGTGATGTGCAGGTCGATATTTATGTGTATTTTATATATTTTATTGTTCATTTTAAATTATGATGTTTCACACTAGAATGTTTTTCCTGCTAAGTTTTGTAATGCTTTCTTCACTCTTTTATCCATGGGCAGTGCCCCAAGTTTGCGTAGTAAAAGTACCTAATTGAATTGAATTATTTATGTGTACTTTTTCTTTTAAAACAGCTCGATGTACTAGTAAGGGATCTCATTTAGATGATATCTACTGGCACAAACACAACTATGCTGCTAAACTGCTGTCATTTCCTCAGTTTTTCTGTACCCAGTGAAAATGTTCAGCACAGCAACTGTTTACAATTCTAACATTCCACAAAGTTATTAACAAAACAAGACAAAAGTGTCATTGATACAAAACAAATTCTTCAGTTAGCAATATTTAAATTCAATCATTTAACATCTTTGTGTTGTTTCCAGTAGGGTTTTGTTGTTCAAATTCCTAATTTGACTTTAATTACCCAATCAACATAAAACTCATTTTTGTTTTCTGTTAAATACATCTAATACTTAACCGTATAGTCCTCTTACACACACACATATGTATTTATTAACTAATAAAGATTAAATAACAGTACAGATGACTAAACGATAATTATCTAATTAACTCCCCACTGCAGGTCTGACTGACACTTGAGCTCGGGATGGCCAAATGTCAAACTGACCCTTCACTCTGTTGAGCACTCACAGGAGCAGCAGAATGCCTGAATGTCCAGCGCACTCATGTGTGGTGAGTAAGCTCCACAACTGTTTCTGTGCTGGATGCGATTTCTTTTATAGATAGACTAGCTGTGTTACTCGGCTTCACCCAGGAACCCTGTGAGGCAGTGGGCCTCAGTAACAGTCCCGTTGGTCCATCAGGTGTATCAGAAGTATGATGTAAATGACTAAGGGCTTTTCTGTATATGATATTTGTAGGTGTTTTACAAAAGGATAATCTTATTAGCAGGTGGTGTGCTGAAGTGGTTAAGGCTTTGAACCTGAGATTGTGTGTTCAGATCTTGGCCATGAGAAAGTTACTTCACCTGCCTGTGCTTCATCTGTAAAAAATTAAACCTATTATATCGCAAAAGTTGTAAGTCGCCTTGGATAAAGGTGTTAGTCAAATAATAAGTCATAATAATATTATTAGGTCACTGGAGCTCCTTACACTTGAACATGCTATACACAGTTGCTTGCGAGTAAAACATTCCTGCATTACATCAATTCCTACTTTTCATAGTGACTTGGCTTTTGTTGATGGTTATTGCAAAGCACAATTTTATAGTAAAGTGTACTCTTTTGATGTGAAATGGGTAATCAGTAGGAATAATATTAATTTCAGTATATATTATTATTGTTATGGGTGACACGGTGGCGCAGTGGGTAGCGCTGCTGCCTCGCAGTTAGAAGACCCGTGTTTGCTTCTCGAGTCCTCCCTACATGGAGTTTGCATGTTCTCCCGATGTCTGCGTGGGTTTCCTCCCACAGTCCAAAGACATGCAGGTTAGGTGCATTGGCGATTCTAAATTGTCCCTAGTGTGTGCTTGGTGTGTGTGTGTG
The DNA here is from genome assembly GCA_026402145.1 of Polypterus bichir lapradei. Classification (NCBI taxonomy): domain Eukaryota; kingdom Metazoa; phylum Chordata; class Cladistia; order Polypteriformes; family Polypteridae; genus Polypterus; species Polypterus bichir. The sequence continues at coordinate 26,039,819 of JANRMT010062817.1, forward strand.
CGTGCCCTGCGGTGGGCTGGTGCCCTGCCCAGGGTTTGTTTCCTGTCTTGCGCCCTGTGTTGGCTGGGATTGGCTCCAGCGACCCCCGTGACCCTGTAGTTAGGATATAGCGGGTTGGATAATGGATGGATGGATTATTATTGTTTGATGTTTATGATTTTTATTTGTTTATGTTATTCACTCAAGGATTTCTAGCTGTATTTTTTGTCAGTTCTTCGTCAAAGTCCCCAGATGCAAATGTAAATGTAAAGAATTTTGGAGAGCTGGTGGGAAGGGATAGGAGTGGTGGGGCTTGCACACATTTATGTAAATGTAAAGGATTTTAGAGGTCGATGAGAGGGTCCCATCACAAAGTCAGTAGATGCAAATGTATATTACATTGGAGTAGCTTATGGGTGACCCGTTAAGTTTAAACTGATGCCGCTTGTCTAGGACCCAAAAACACCACTTCAGCTTCTTCTTCTCTTCCCCTCCCTTTTTTGCTTCTAGGAATCAACAGCAAGACTCATAGCCATTGCGGCTGACAGCTTCACTTCATCTTTGAGGATAATGTGAGACCAATTGTGGGAAAGTTGAGGCTCTGTCGAGAGTGGACCTTGCAACATGACAATGACCCTAAACACACAAGTACATCCATCAAAGAAGGCCTGAAAAGAGAGAAAAGGAGGATTTTGGATCGTCCAAGTCAAAGCCCAGATCTGAATCCCATAGAGAGACTATGGAGAGGTTTGAAACAGGCTGTGCAAGACACCTTTTATATATATCAAACATCTGAAAGAGCTCTGCATGGAGGAATGGGAAAAACATCCTCTCAATGTCTGTGGCTAGCAGACAGATAGAGGAAACACCAACTTGAGAGAACAATGCCAGTTCCAAGAACCAAAGGGAAATGGCATATAGTATCTATTCGTTTTTCATTAAATAAATTACTACAAAGTCAAGATTTGTATTTTTTTTCCTAATTACATCACCATTATCTATATATTGTTTAAATGAAGATCAAATCTTGATATGTCTACATGTGTTAAAAAATAAAGACATTTTATTGGATGTACTTACTTTTTCACATGACTGTAAGTGCTGTTTCTTACTGTACCAGAATGCAGCAGAAGGTCTCATTATACGCTCACACTTTGAATTCTGCCTTCACCATCTTCTGTGCTCATCTCTGTGGCTGTGTGGGGTCTTGAGTGAACCTAAGTCACTGCAGCTCACTTCTCCTGCTGCTTGAAACTGATGCAGTAAGTGACATGATGTTCATGTCTAAAAGTAAAAAATAAAATCAAATTATATAGAAATGTATGAAAGATGGCTTTTGGCACGTTATACTAAAGTGAATAAACATGTACTCGGCATTTCTATTACAAAAAAAAAATCTCATGGTTGCATTTTCTAAAGATTAGAATGATTCAGTATTTCTCTGTCAGTTCATCAGCAAACCACCACAATGATCAGCTATCTATCATTTTCAGATGCAGCCAGCAATTTTAGCACGGGACTTCAGCACAGATTTTAAATTTCCATTGGATACTTCTTTGAAAAATTCTATTTTAAGAAATTTGAACTACAACAACTAACAACAGTGCATGAATCTTTTCATCTCTTGCTTTGGAATCTGCCATATATGATAGCGATTTCAGCCACATCTTCTATACGTATAAAATGACAAAACATTTGGGGTCCATGCTCAGGCATAATGTCATCCAACATCCACACAGTCTTAAAAGGCAACAAGAAGCACAAAGATAGAGGGACGCAAGGGCTAGCATGTCAGGTGCACAGATGTTATCGAAACCAACGGGACTGTACTGGTGAACCATTGCGCCCGCTTTAATAAACAGGTGTTTCGCTATGCTAGTAATATTATAAAATCCTACTAATTATATGCTAGTATAATTGTTATTTTTTAATGTGACTTACTGTTAGAAAAATATGTATTGGTTCAAGTTTTCAGCCTTTGATCCCTGTAAATGAATTATTTTTCTTTTCATTGAGTAGTTGTAGGGACTTGGAGTGCATCTGGAAAGTATTCACAGCGCATCACTTTTTCCACATTTTGTTATGTTACAGCCATATTCCAAAATGGATTAAATTCATTTTTTTCCTCAGAATTCTACACACAACACCCCATAATGACAATGTGAAAAAAGTTTACTTGAGGTTTTTGCAAATTTATTAAAAATAAAAAAAGTGAGAAATCACATGTACATAAGTATTCACAGCCTTTGCCATGAAGCTCAAAATTGAGCTCAGGTGTATCCTGTTTCCCCTCATCATCCTTGAGATGTTTCTGCAGCTTAATTGGCAGTTGACAGTTCATGTCAGAGTACAAACCAAGCATGAAGTCAAAGGAACTGTCTGTAGACCTCCTACACAGGATTGTCTCGAGGCACAAATCTGGGGAAGGTTACAGAAAAATGTCTGCTGCTTTGAAGGTCCCAATGAGCAGAGTGGCCTCCATCAGCCATAAGTGGAATGCACTGTATGTCATTTGTCTTATTTTACAGTATATATCTATCTAAACATGCAGGAGATAATATTTACATTTATTTATGCATTACAGTCCAAGTAGCAGTTCATCTTGTGTCTATGTAATTAGTACCAGGTGACTCTGTCTCTGTTCGGGCTTGGTGTTTACTACTGCATTGCATCGACATGGGTGGAAAATGGCAGAGAGTTTTGTTGTTACCTCTGCCTTTATCCTTCTTGCTGTACCTCCTGGACCATTGATGTCTACTTCATACCAATCCTATTTAGCCACAATTCAGTCTTCCAATGACCAATGGAATGATTCAGTTCCCTTCTTCATACCAATTATTGTTTCAACTGATCCCTTCCCATTCCATCTCCAGCTAGATTGTCCTTTCATTTTGACTGAACTGTATTCCCCCAGGTTAGCTGACCAGTTTCTGAGATTTTATCAGTAATAGTTTTAACTCACAATAAATTCAGTTGGCTTCTAAAGTATTATTTTTATATAAGAGTATACATTTATCTTAACATTATTACACTGCCCCAGTGACACCAGTATACAGGCACACTGTCCCTTATGAAAATATTTCTTTTCACATTATGATGAACTGGATTTAAATTTAGACCTGCTGCCTGCCTTGAAGAAGGTTTTTCTTCCAGGATGGATTGTTTGTCCAAGGGATCCAGACTGTTATAAACAGATTAGAAAATGGATGGTGGGATGCTAAATATGAGAAAGACTGGATTTAATTAATCAAGGTCATTACACTAATCATCTTTAATCCGTTTAATTTAATTGGAGCTCAGAAATATTGTGGTTCCTCAGCATGTGATTTTATGCACTCATAGGATTCACTACCTTTATTGTTATAATATTATTATCTTGCCATGACCAACCAAAAGACTAAAAGAAGCTTCTTAGAGCAGCTCTGACAAATGATTCTGAAATGCTGTTGGAAATTCTTTTGGTTAATTTATTTGAACTTGGATAATAAAATCCGTCTGCTTCTTGTCTGTTTGATGCCAGATCCTCTTCTTGTATCCGTTCAGTGCAGAATATACAATCGAGTATTAAAATATTTACATTTTCCAGAAATGACAAATGGGAACATTTCATTGTAAATTTAACATCATCCTTTTCATTTTTTATTATTTGTTAGGCTCATTCTGTGGTTCCAGTTTCAAGTATTTGGCACTGGATGATATATGGCATGTCAATGAGTTTGCATTTGTGTCACAAATAGTTACTGTGTCAGTAGAGGACAGAAGTTTTGCCATATTATAGAAAAGGCAAGTGTGCTAATTTTAAACATGATAACCATAACAAAGGTGATGACATGACAAAAACTATGGAACTGCATGCAAGACAGTTCTGACAGACTAAAGCACTAAGTTAAGGGAAAGAGAAAAATGATCTAATTAAACCACTACAGGATACGCTGATAGGAACTACTCATAGAAAGAGGGCCATAAAGAAACTGGAATAAGCTTCCTCTAAGAGGTAGCAGTATTCACTCACTTTCCATGAACCCACCTAATCTAACCCTAGGCCTAGGGTTAGATGGATATTAAACTAACCCTGCAACATGAAGCACAAAGCAGGAATCATATCTGGATGTGGGTAGACCTAACCTGCATGTGCTTGGGAAATGGGATGAAAACTTAAGTACTAATAAGAAAATCCATACAGACAGTGACAGACCTGGGATTTGGACCCTGTCTACTGTTGCTGTCAGAAAGAGGTACTAAGCACTCTGTCACCATGTCACGAGATAACAGTAACCAATACATAAAGAAAGACATTTTCACTTGTTGAGGACACCTACATTTTTTTTAGAATGAAGAAAACCTGCCTAAGGCATTTGGTTTTAAACCACAAGGTTACTGGTTCATACTCACACTGTGGGCCTCAGCAAGTAAATTACCCGATTGTATGCTTTAATTAATATACAGTTTATATTACTGTAAAACCAAGGTGAGTAAACACATCCTAAACCTTAAGACACAACTAGATGACATGGTCCTAAGTTCAAATACAAGATGTTTCATTGCATACAACACCTCTGCAGACTTCTGAATCCTCATCAATACAATAAAAGGCTTTCGGTTTCCTCCTTCCACACCTCTCAAATAGTCTCATCTACCTCCTCCCAACTATCACCAGTATATATGAGAAAACTCTCTCTTTTATGCTGGACCATAAATGCCACAGCATTGCACCTTGGAAAAACTTCTGGATCATATGGAAGTCCCCCAAACAAGGAGCAAGGCTCCCTGGTAGTTCCCCTGGCGGCCCCCAGGAACCCTGACAAGGCTGTCTCACAGTACTATAATTCCCAACCTGCCCTGCAGGTTTCTGTATGGTAGTTCCCCCAGCGGGCTGCTACCACCATGTGTTCCATAGGAACACAAAATCCCATTCTGCAGACATCTTCTCATCTTCTGAGCAGGTGTCCCATCCTGGTAAGGAAGCAGCACCTATCCTAGCCAGACATTATTCCACCCTTGACCTTCTGTTATGGCATCCTGTCCCTGTAAGGAACCAACACTCTTCCCAGTCGGGACCTCAGTCCATTTCTGTCCTTCCATTACTGCTCTCCTCCCTGGACTGGAACCATCATCTATCCAAGTCAGGACTTTCAGAGAGGTGGAGTGTTTACTTGATAAAAAGCCTTATTTGATTTGTAATTGGTATGTTGCATCTATTTGAATGATTCTTCTTTTGTTTTGTCCTTGGTACTTCTGGAACATTAAATGGGACATCTTTTGGGGGCCCTAAGAACTTTTTCTGCTTATAATAATAATAATAACTTTATTTATATAGCACTTTATCATACATTTACATGCAACTCAGGGTGCTTTCTACAGATTAATCAACAAAAACAAAGCTATACCACATTTTCTTGGATTATTATAATTAATTAAGACTATGATAATTTATAATAAATGTAAGTATACTAAATACAAAATCAACCAGGTACTGTTAAACGAAATTTAACCATTAAAGTTCAAAACGAACCTTTGCTCTTATCAGAAAAAAAGTTTTCTAATTAAAATATGTATACATTAAGGCTGACAACAGAACAACCAGATCTAATTAATCAAATTAAATTAATTAAAACAGTCCATAGTGATTTCCATTGATTTAGGATGTACATTACATAAATTTCTTTATTCATGAATGTGATTGTTTCACCAGCTGACACGGAGGAGAGGAAAACAAAAATCTCCTAAGATGGGACATAGGAGAAAAATAAACCTCTGGAAGGCCACAAATGGAAGACAGAAACGAGCAAATGAAATAGTTAGGTTTGATAGTAATCAGTTTCTGCATCATGACAGTCAGAATGACTTAGGCCAGCTGGTTGCCAAACCACTGGGCTTAGTTGATACAGTTATCATAGTCGACAATAAGGTTTCCAAGTCGACCTCATTTCTTCCAGTACCCCAGGTGACTGCAGAATAGAGCACTCTGAGTAGGTGTGGGTGGCACATAGCACAAAGGATGGGAGACAAAAAACATAAAAAAGCAAAGAATTAATGCTGGATACGTATTAATGCATCATGAAGTTAAACTTATAATCAGATTACTATATAATGATATACAGTAATTACTGGAAAGCCAGATAAAAAAAGGCTTTTGAGAAGTTTTTTTCAATGTTTCACAGATATAGCCTGGTGTATTTCTATTAGTAAATTATTCCAAATTTTAGGTGCATAGGAGCAGAAAGCTGCCTCACCGATTCTCTTATGCTTAGATCTTGGAATAACAAGCAAACCAGAATTTCCAGATCTTAGATTGTGATTTGGTACATAAGGAAACAGCCATTCTGAGATGCAGGTAGGGGTAAGATTGTTTAAAGCCTTATAAACAAGTAGAAGTATTTTAAAATTGATTCTGAAGGACACTGGCAGCCAATAGGGCGGAGTGGTGGCTGTGAGGCTAAGGATCTGCACTGGTATCCCGAAGGTTGCCGGTTCAAATCCCTGTCACTGTCAAAAGAGATCCTATTCTGCCGGGCCCTTGAGCAAGGCCCTTAACCTTCAATTGCTCTAGGGGCGCTGTACAATGGCTGACCCTGTGCTCTGACCCCAAGGGGTATGCGAAAACTAACAAAGTGCAAAACGAAAGTGTATAAGGCGAAATAAAGAACATAAGAAAATAAAGAACAAAAAAAAAATGTAAAGATATGCTTCTCCTAATTTAAAGCCAGAACTGAACATTAGGAATGCCATTACCTTGCCACACAAAGACAGACAATGTACTTGGTTTATAGTGCCAATGCAATTACAAAGGTTTCTCTGCTAACTAATTAGCATTTAAATGTGACTAATTAAGGATAAACTAATGTCTTGGATAATCAGTACACACATTTGATTCCAGAAAATGAGAGAGGCTTGGTCAGAAATATCTTGCAAAATTATATGATTGTTTGGGACATCAGCTTTCATAGAATGAATCCCATCTGAGAATGTTTAATGCACACTCAAGGATGCAAATGGAGTTCGTCCCACTCTATTCTCCATTACTGAATCCAATTGAGGAGTTCTTTTCTGCATGGAGATAGAAAACGTATGTCCATTAGCATCATGAACAAATGTCCTTGTCAAGTGCAATGGCTGCAGGCACAGCTAGGACTCTGAGCAGCAGTTTGACAGACAGTACAGTACTGTAGCTACAACTTTTAAAAATATCTCTAAAATAAATGAGACTTTTAAGATAATTGTATTACAATAAAACAGAGACAAATATTGTCATTCTTGTTGATTCACCCATTATTTAATAGAAATTATTAAGATTGCCTATTCTAATTTTTGCTGAAAAGTATTTTTCCATAAGAGAATATAAAATGGTATGTAACTCTATCCTTGATGTTTTTTTCTGCATAATAAAAGTATTCACACCATTGTAAACACTTTTTTCATTAGAGAGAATTTTCATCCATCCATTATCCAACCCGCTATATCCTATCTGCAAGGTCATGGGGGTCTGCTGAAGCCAATCCCAGCCAACACAGGGTGCAATGCAGGAAACAAAACCCAGGCAGGACACCAGCCCACTGCAGGGCACGGACACACACACACACACACACCAAGCACACACTAGGGACAATTTAGAATCGCCAATGCACCTAACCTGCATGTCTTTGGACTGTGGGAGGAAACCAGAGCACCCGGAGGAAACCCATGCAGACACAGGGAGAACATGCAAACTCCACGCAGGGAGAATCCAGGTCTCCTAACTGCGAGGCAGCAGCGCTACCCACTGCGCCACCGTGCCACCCTAGAGAGATTTTTCATAATCTATAAATAGAGCTAACATATTGGACAAGAGCTGTAATAATTTCATGAGGCATTTATTAATTCATAAAACTAACCCTTCTGTGACATTTCAATGTTCAGGTCAACAAAGAAAAGACAGTCACTGAATACGGACCATTTCTTATAAATAATTTTTTTTTCTCAATAACAAAATAAGAGAAGTGCTGTTTAAAATATTACACGCATTACCCGGTTAATTAAACACTATTTAAGTTCCCTGCATGTATGTTCTTACAACAGGGCCGCTGCATTGGAACATTTATTTATTTAATCGTGTATTCCTTTGGCATAGATCTTTTGATTTGGTTGTGATGCCCCTTGAACGTTGCTACCTACTGTTGTGTTCCGATAACTCCTTACGCTCAGATGAACGCTATATAATTAATTTGATTATTATATTAACATAAGATGAGGCCCTCCTGAAAGCTGTTTTCCTTTATTTCTTGTACGCAATAATTTGTGGAATTATACAATTACATTAATAATCTTACGACCGCGACAAAACAAAAAGTTAAATAGGATATTCCTCTCTTAAGGTGTTTCCATTCATTCATTTCATTTAAAGACCTTATATATTTCTTTATTCTGTGTAAAGAATGCAAGACTATCTATGCATATATATATATGTGTGTGTGTGTGTGTGTGTGTGCGCAAAGTCTTTAATATAAATTATTTATATAAAACAAAAACCCGTTCCTGTAACAGTAATTTCAGGGGCCCGTGATATTTTTCGCTTAAGTGACATTGTTACTCGTTTCCCTGCTCACCCACGCATGACGCAGTTTCGGAGGTTTAAATTTCGAACCTGCCGGCTCAGCTCTACTGACTCACCCTGCTGTGCCCTGTTTGGCTGGCGCCACGTGCGGGCTCTAGTGCAGTTTGTACTCCGTCTCTGCGAGAGGCGCTACAGCCATCAATAGAGGATAGCACAAGGGAAAGAAGCGGATAAGATCCATAACAATAAGGTGGAGCCTGTAAACTCTACGGCAGAAGAGTGTAGGCTTTGTAGAGCCGGCGCATTCCTCGAGACAGCTGCAGGAAACCTCCCGGCAGAACGACAGGCCCTCGGAGCAGAAGCGCGCGCGCCACCAAGCCGGAGTGGACGCATTGACGCACGCGTGCGTATTGAATCAGTCGAGTGAGCGAGCAAGCGAAATACGGAGAGAGAGAGAGAGTTGGCGCGCGGCTCGGCCGTTTCAGCCTTCACTCTGCAGTTCGTTAAGCTTTGAGTCTAAAGCGAGGCTTTTGCTCATTCCTCTTCTTCGCCGCACCTTTTGAGGTAACTACACTTCCGATTTTCCGTCAGGATTATTGACATCTTCTTCCTCGTTGTTGGATATTTCCCCGGAGGGGGGGGCGCGGCTAACTCGTTCTCCACCTTTATTGCCTACGGGATGCTTCGCCATGAAGTAGTGCTTTGTTTCTGCCACCGCAAAGAAGAATAAACAAACACATTGCGGAACCTTGAATTAGAAAGGAGACTGTGCCCGGAACTCCCATTGCCCTTTGCCTGTCTCCTTTCTTTTTATTGGATGAGTACTTTTTTTTTCTTTTATGGTTGTTTTTAAGGGTTAAAACCCCGCCGACGGGTACGGTTGTGATACTTTACTACGGAACGCACTTCGCCTGGCTGTGGATGGTTCCGGGTAGAAGGCGCTGCTGAAGTGCGTACAGGTTGTGTTGTAAGCCTCGACGCCGACGTCTTGGGTTCCATACCGTGCTGCTATTTCTTCATCCTCATTTTGAGGCTTGCCTGATACTTAGTCCGGTCCCCTCCCCCCCGATGCGGGGTGTCTGAGTCCCCTTCCCCCTGCCTCCAGACGGCGGTCGGAGATGTTGAAGTGTATTCCACTGTGGCGCTGCAATCGCCACGTCGAGTCAGTGGACAAGCGGCACTGCTCTCTACAGACGGTACCGGAGGAGATCTACCGCTACAGTCGAAGCTTGGAGGAGCTCTTGTTGGACGCGAACCAGCTGCGGGATCTGCCCAAGGTACGTTTTTTTTTTTTCCTTATCTTGGCCTCCAGGACAGGTGAAGTGACCTCGGTAGTAAGACAGTAGGAAGAGCTGTCTCACCTAGTGGAGCTGGTCATTGCACGTTTTATTGTTCTGTTTACCTAGGCCTCTTACTGTTCATCTTTGATCAAATGGTAAAATCGAGGATGCTGTCTTACCTTGGTGCATGTGACATCAGAACGGCCTGTAAGGAAAAACTAAACAAAAAGGGACTGAATGAAACATACCACGTATTTTACTTTTGGTGTAGCAACTGTGATTTTCCAGACTCTGTCCTTTGCTGTCGTACTTTTAGCAGGTTTGTTAACAGTTAATTTATTATTTAGTCGGCGATTTGTTGACATTGCTGGGAGTCCTGTATAGATAACCTGTTCTTGCTGTTGGACTGCGGTGTCAAAAGATACAAAGCTTGTCTCTACCACACCCCAAAGCTCTGGAGAGGTGTGGATTTAGTACACAAGAGATTTTTTTTCTTCATCTCGCTTTAAGTATTTCATTAATGCAGTCACTTTGATGACATATGTAAATGTCATTGAAGGAGCACTTCAATGCAGACACCTTAACGTTTTCAAGACCTGCTCCATTATAATTGCCACCTGTGTATTACTTTTTGTCTTTAAAATCTTGGGAATAAGAAACACACACAATGACCACGGGTGGGGGTTGATTTGTTTCAAACCTAGTTTTGTTGAACCTGACTTGCTCGTATGGAATGTTATTTGATTTTAATAAAATACTTTTTTTAAAAAAAAAAAAAAAAAAAAAAAAAAGAGAAGGTAAATCCACACACCTAGGCATTTCAGAGTTTTGCACACTCCCAGCAGAAATGAGCAGTCAAATTATTCACAGAGCACATCATCACAAATTACAAGGAAATCTTGGGAGAAAGTGGCAGGATTGGTAGTCCAGCTGTGCTGAGGTGTCACCGCTGCACTTAGCTACCAATCCAGGTGGCTTGTTGTGTGGTGGGTGCAGCAACACGCTATCAGCGCAGGCTCCCAACCCCTCTAACGCCATCACAAGTTGCATTACAAATGGCACAAGAATACAGTTCAAAAACGTAAAGTACCCTTTTCTTATAAAATGTAAATAATGTGACAAATGAGTGAAGACCATTTAGTCCATCATGCGCGTTTGCCTTGGTAATAGCTAAGCTGTCCCAGTATCTCATCTAGATGCCTCTTAAAGATTGTCAAGGTTTCTGCATCAACTACATGTTGCAGGAGTTTGTTCAACATTTCCCCAACTCTTTGTTTAAAGAAGTGTTTCCTGGTTTCAGTCTTAAATACACTTCCACTTAAATTAGTTCGAAAGATAACAGAGTTCCCTTAAGTGTCAAGGGTAAGGTTTGAAAAAATCTCCTTACTGTTTTAGTTTGGTTGAGCCCATGTTACATTGCTCGACTTGTAGTTGTGGGGTATGTCTGATTTGCTTACCACAGTTGCTGTTCTTGCTGCCGGAGTTTCTCAGACTGTAAATCACTGGCCATGTTGTTTTTACCAACTAAGTGCCTATCTTCCAGCACAATGGTGCTCCCCCTCTTTTTCTGAGAGCCAATAGTGTGCTGCCTGATGCAGCTGGCACTGTACAAAGTATAAACTTATTTGATTTTATTTGTATGCGATGCTGAACATGTCATATTACACACCCTGCTTCAAGTGAGCAATCTACAGTGTGCCTCAGACTCGCTAAGATTAGGTAAATGAAGGCTATGGCTGGAAATTGCTGGAGAAGTCACGTAATGTGACATGGCCTTTAGGAGGAACCCCCTCCCCGAATATAATGAGGAAACAAAAGACCGACAAACACTCATTGGAAGAAAAAAAAAAATAAACACACCTGGGCTAATGTAGAAAGGGAGTGGGCAGCGTTGGTGTTCCCTGCTGATTGGATCAAAAACTGGGAAACACAGAGGCATAGTGAAGTGTACGTTTGATCCCTGCGGATTGCTACATTTGTGCATAAGTCCTGAGATGTGAGACAGGATTAAATTGGTTAGATCCACTGCATCTAATGTGATACCACTCTTTGTACTTTATCATTTTTACAGTGTCAAACCTATGGGAGAGAGTGGTGAGGGCCGACAGTGTACCCTCAGGAGTCTGTCCAGAGAGCATTACTTTCACTGATTTTATATTAATAACATAGATTTCTCTATATCTAGAAAACTTGTGAAATTTGCAGACGATACTAAAATTGGAGGAATGGCAGATGTTGAGGAGGTAGCAAAAACAATTTAAGAAAACTTGGACAAGCTTCAGAACTGGCAAATACTTAAGCTGCATTTTCTAATGTAGAAAAGAACAAAGTGCTACACTTTGGCAACATATAAGATACGTAACATTATCCTATAGTATATATGATTTAGGGGTTTATGTTGACATAACATTTTATTCACTTAATGCACATAAACAATTAAAAAGGCAAATAAAATGCCAGGTTAGGTAGTAAAAGCTGTTGAAAATAAATTGAGGGACGTTCTCATCAGAATATATTAATGCTATAGTGAGACTGCATCTGGGGTACTAGGCGCAGTTCTGCTCACCGCATTACATGAAAGCCATAGCAACATTTGAAGCAGTGCAGAGGAGTGCAACCAAGTGCATCTCAGGACTGGGGTACATGTCGTACATTGACAGGCTCAGAGAATTAAATCTGTTTAATCTTGAGCAGAGAAGACTGCGTCGGGACATAATCCAGGTTTTCAAAATTCTCAGGGGCATTGAAAACGTAGATCCAGTAGAATATTTTTTCAACTTAATGGTGAATCACATACTTGAGGACAATTAAGGGGAAGAGGACCAAAGCCAGGAAGCACACCTTTACTCAAAGAGTTGTGGAAATCTAGAACAAATTGCCAAGATGTGTTGTTGAAGAAGAAACCACGACAACCTTTTAGAAGTATCTGATTAAGATATCGGGACAGCTTAGCTATTGGCTAAAACAAATGAGCTTGATGACTGAATGGCCTCCTCTCATTTGTTAAATTTCTTACATTCTGTTATGTATGATTATCTCATTTTATGTTTGATAGCTAAAGTTATGAGATTCATTTGTTGGCTTGTAACCCTAAAATAATCTGTGCAACACTGTGCTGCAAAATAGTACAATGCATGGGATGATGGGGTTGAACTCTTTAGGTACTTTTTTTAATGTTGGCATTGACACATTTCTATTTGCAGACTTTAATAGCTAGGTTTCATTGTATTGAGGAAGTGGCAGTGAGTGTGATTTTTGGCAACTTCAGTTGAAAAAGTTATTATAGCATTTGCTTCTGTTCCTTTTTTTTATTTAAAATAAAGTGGCCTAATAGCTGTTCAAGATAAGGGAAAATGTAATTTTACTACTGACTTTTTGTCATGAAGGCTTTTATTTTGCAATATTCAGTTGTATTTCTTTTACATAGGTTAAATTTTTGTCTTAATAGTTCAGTTTTGCCTTGATTTCTTCTGTTGTTTCTAATGCTAGGAATCATGCAGTGGTTTTCATTAAGAACGTTTTATCACACCATTTCAATATTGTGGTATCAGCTTACTTAATAAATAAATGTCAGATTCTGACCATTCTTCCTAAAACACTTTATTAATTCTTCATACGTTCACAGACAACTTGTATTTATCTCCCAAAACCTACTTTAGGACCTTAGCTTTTAGAGAATAAGAACAAATGCATTGTAACATTTTGTGTGTTCTCTTTTGGAATTCTTAATTTGTGTGTATTCACAGCTGTGTATATAGACACTCCTTTTAATTTCAGGCAAATAGCATCTTCTTTGCCTAAAATCTTTAACTTTTTAATTAATTTTGTTTAATAGAAAACACAAGTCCGCTTTACTCGTTTTTTTCTTATCATTGTTTTCATCCACTTAAGTTATGCTTCCACTTCCTGAACCTTGTAAAAATAAAAAAAAATCTTAAATTTAGTCCAATGCTTTTCTTAATCCCCTTTACTATTGATTTTAAGTCATTAAGTTACATTTTTTGTTTTCTCCATAATGCAGCATTATGGAAATAACATTGATATGCTTTTTCTTTTAAATTATCTTTATGCGTTACTTTCTATATCATGTGAAGTAGTTCTAATATAATGAAGGTTCTTGTCTGTGTCAGTTCAGTTTATTTTTATATAGAATTTTTTCACGAAGAGTTTGCTGGATAGATTGTGAAGTTTGCACTTGAAACAGATTCTTAGGATGACATAAAGATGAATACATAAACGTAAATAGTAAACCTGTATGATATGCTTAAAATATTAAAATATATCACATGGTGTTGCAGGTAATATTATGCCACTTGTTTCTTGGCTCTGGTATCTTTACTTGAGTTTGAATGGTCTTGGTGTTTTCACAAGGTTCATTCAGAAATGCAGGTTATCTTTATTTTTAAGGGGAGAAATGAATTTGAAACGTCTTTTTAGCTATGGTTGTGCATATGAGTGTTTACTTAGTAATGGTCATACATCTCTTGTAGGGTCAGTTGCTGCAGGGATTAGCTGAAATAAACATGACCTTGTACACACAGATATTATCTCTCCAGGTTGTAAGACGGTAAGCCTGTTTTCAAAGATTCCTGAAAAGTACAGGGAACTGAGCAGTTGATTTGAATAGCAGAACTGACTTGCTATGGAAGAAATCCTGTAACTCCCTAGGTTGCACTATCACAGGGGTGGCGAACTCCACGCCTCGAGTGCAGCAGTGGCTGCAGGTTTTCATTCTTACCAATGGAAATGCTTTTCAAATTATGCAGTGGTCAGTTAGGTTGCTGACACAAGTATGTGCTAAATGTTTAGGTCAAGCATTTTCATCTTTGAAACTTTGGCCTCCCAACTTGATTTCCTCTCATCCAGTCATTCATTTTATGAATAGTTTCTCCCAGCTCTGGACTGTGGGAGACCTGGAGAAGTTTCACACATCAAGTGCTCAGACTGGAATTTACCCGAAAACACTTGGGCAGTGAGGCAACAATGCTAATCACTGTGCCACCATGCAGCTCTGCTGGCAGAACATGCATTCCAAATTTCCCACTGATATCAAAAAGTATGTCAAGCAGCTGTGAAATGGGATTGTAGTCATTTGCCAGGGATTTCATTTCTGTCCATCTGAAGAGATTGCTGATGAATGCTCAGCTTTGATATGATTTAGCTGCCAATTTATTGTATCTAAATGTCACAAAACATTTAGCATAAAACACAAGTTTCAGACATCTTTTTAAATATTTTCACGTGCAGCTCTCTTGCTTGTCCTTGGCTTAACTTTAGTGTCCATGTTTGCATTAATTTGTGCTTATGAAAGTTTAAGTATTTATTATTTCAATACAGGAGATCAGGGAGCTGGAGCTTTCCTGACACCATCAGTGTAATGAAAGAACCAACCATTAAAAAGCCTCAGTGTACTGTATATAACAAAAAAACAAAACACTAAATCATTGTTAATTCAAATTACCACCAAACTATCTGAAACAAAAGACTGTGAAACTTGCCGTTTTACATTTATTGACTGAATATTATTCCTTTATATTTGAAAAGTGTTGTTTTGTTGGATAATTTTAAACTTGTTCTTTTCCCTTAAGTAGGATATTGAAATTAAAAGATCTTAGCAGCTTCCATACTCTCCCAGCACAGAGTTTGATAGTTATGGTTTGGGACACTGTGTCATATGTAATAATTAAAAATATAAAAGGCTATATGAGAGCTTTTCTTTTTTTTTTCTCTTTGTTGTAGATCTTTCTGCACTCAAGATTTTTTTTTTTTTTTTTTTAACTTTGTCCATCAGTTCAGTATTGCTTATACGGTATGCATTATTGCTTATGTAAGCCTTTCTCTCTCTCTCTGTCTCTCACACACAGTTCTGTATATCTAAAATTTAACAGTTTAGTGAAACCTTTTGATTTAGCACCTCCTATGAATTTGATTTCTTTGTGGCATTCATACTCGGCATAAATGGCATTTGCTATGTCTTGTTTTTTCTTTTTGTCTGGCTGTTGCTCACATGCATTTTGCAGATAAATCTCTCTTCACTGAATATGAATGATCCCAAGTGAATGATACAATGGATGTACTGGATTGTCAACACTTTGCCGTTGAACAGGGTGCCTACTGATAGCAGCCATCACAACTTCACTTATTTAAAAAGTATGCATCAATCACAAGGGTGTAACTGTGAACAGCAGACAAGTAATTAACATTTGAAAGAGGTGTGTGTTTATTTGGAGAGGCAGAGAGAGCTCAAACAATAACAAGAAGCAGAATGACCACTGTTTTTTGGCAGTGAAGCTGTTAATAAGCAAGGTTAAGCAGCATAATGATTTATTTTAATCCAGAACACAATGTTTTTAAAGACAAGCAATAATAAGTATTGTTTTAAAAACTATTTTGGGAGCTTATGACTTAATCATTTAACAGCTTAGGGTAGGTACTGTTAGAAATACAGCCTACTATACAAGAGTTGTAATGCTGAAATAACATTTCAGTCTGTATTTGTTGCTCTATCCATTGGTAAGGCTTGCATTTCAATGTGATATTGTGTTCAATGTACCTGCATTGTTTTATTTAATTAACCTGTAAAATCCTGCTGGTCTTTCAAAAAAGTAAAATAAAAAAACAGTGATAATGGCAACCTTTTAATTTCTTTATCCCATTATGATGTATACTCAGAACTTAAAAATAACTTTTTCATGCTCAGTGTGTAGTGATGTGACCAATTGGCTGTACGTTTTAACTGTTTTATTTATATAGTGTCTCACAGTTAACAAGGCTGGCAAGTCAGGGTGGATCAGGTAATTAATAATAATAAGATTCCTGATAGTAAAAACATACGTGTCCCTGGTAAGGCAACTGAAGCTTTGCATTCATCCTCTGAATGTAATGAATGCTCACAGATAAAGGTGTCTTTCCAACCATGTGCACACTTTTTTAAATAAACCTTTATAAAAATTTTTTTAGTTCTCTCTCCCTTTGCTGTATTAAAATCTGGGTTTTCTGTCTTATTCACAAATACCACTCTTTCTGTTTAACTTTTTTCAAGTGTTCATTTTTCATGTTCATATACTAGTATCTCTTTTCAAACATTGGTGCAATTTGGAGCTGTAGTAGTGGAGTGCCTGCCACTGCTTTCCCCCAGTTCCATGGGGCAGGGTTCAAATTCTAGTCTGGAAGTTGCACACAGTTTGCACATGTTTTTGTGTGGGTACTCCTGTTTTCCTGCCATCATCCTCCCAAAACTTTGTGTCACAGCTTAACTGAGTGGTCTAAATTAGCCCAGTGTGGTGTGTTCTTGAGTATGCCCATCAGTAAGCAGGTGTCCTGTTAAATATTGATTCACTGTTTTTGCTTAGTGCTGCTACAATAAGTGTTGGCTACCAGTGACCCTAAGCTGGGTAAATGGTAATGAAAATGTGTGGATGACTAACTGTAACATGACTTAAACTGAAATATGTTTTAGGTTACAATATACAGTAAGCAGAATGTGGGGAAATACAACACAGTAATCAGCTAATTGTAATATTTTTCACTGCTTTCACCCCATTTAAGTCATGTTTAATGAAAACACAGATACAGTATTACTTTACCTCTACCTGTGGGTGTTGCCAACTTACACTAATTTAGGTACAGTTAATTTCATGTGACATCTGCTTACCATTTAAATCAGAGTGACCCAGTCTAATTATTCATTTGTTTTAAATGACAGACATTTGAGTAAAACTGTTTGGAAAAAAATGTTTAAAGGTATGATTATATATATTTTGACAAATCTGTGGTTGAATTATTGTGAGAATTTCCAGTAGTGTTATGTGTAGTTTGGAATAAGTGTTGTCAAAGTATAAAGATTTATACAACAGCTGTAAGCGAAGCATGGTTTAAATATAACCGGAAAATACAGTCATCATAACAAACAGAATAATATGTATCAGAACTAGGAAGAAAGTAAGTATAAAGTTCAAAAAGTCAGTTTTTAAATGCAGTACAGCTGAGCTTTCATTATTCAAGCATGGTTTGTGGAACTTCACATGCAGACTTGTGGAAAAGAAACAGAACCAGTCTTGCATTTAGGAGTGTAATGGAATAAAGCCTCAGTTTTGAAAGCCTTGATCTCTGATTTTTACGTGGTGATTATTCTGATTTTTATGTGGTGATTATTTTTGTGGTGACCCAGCATCGGAACCTTTAGGAGAGTAAATGATTTTTAAGTCGATTCTGAAATATGCAGTCAGTTATGTAGTTAAGGAAGCATGCATGTTTTTACCAACCTCTTTAGTCATATGTTCATTTAATTTATTTAATCAACTGGGTATTCTTAACAGAAAATTAAAATATTTTCCTTGATGATCAGAGACTAACTTGATTTTCTTAAAACTTTATATTGACACTTAAGAACACTGTAGTTTTCTAAGTTATGTTGCAGATGTTTGTTCAATTACTTTAAAGTTAATAGCGTCCGTCTTGTTTTCACATTGAAATACTGTTTAGATAAATTAAAAGAGCTCATACATTTTATACTACTAGTGTGGCGTAGCCAAGTTATGTATGTGCATTTTTTATATGAATGTTTCCTTCATTGTCCCAGATGTGTCCATTTAGTTAGCCCAGTTTGTGTGAATGTGGTCTTTTTGAGGTCTTGTTTTTGCTTTATCATCAATCCTGCCAGGATTGCCTGCACCTGCACATAAACCAGTGCCAATGAAGCATATCCATTTATGATAATGCACATTTAACATTTTTGCTAGATTTTTTTTTTTTTTAAACAGCAGCAATTGTTCATTATTTTTTCTTCTTCCATATTGTCACCTACCTCCTTTAAATAGGTACGTGAGGCCTGGCATGTGTAATGTGTATTCATTTTAATTCATTTTTTTTAACTTGTTTTGCTGCTAGATCAGTTTAGTTGATCAGAGTCTTTGTTAATGGATTTTTTGGGTGCCTTGCTTACCTTTTGATAACTGAATAATTTTAAAATTTAATACAAGTAATTCTTGAGCCAGGACACTTGCATAGTTTATTTTGCATGGTTTCTTTAAACGTTCTGTGTAATGGTCTGACTGGTTAGGCAGCTTTTAATGTGTTCTGAGTTTCTCCATTGGAGAAGTGTTTTCTTTATACAGTATGTTTGTTACATTATAATTAGTTTGTATTTTATAAAAACACCTTATTACAGTATAATTAATGCTAAAGTCAAATGTGATGATTGAAACCACTTTTTTCATTTCTTTAAGTATAAATCTCATGTTCACTTTTTACTTTACATTGAGAATCAAGTATGACTTTAATTTATTCCTCTGCAATTCAGTTTTCTTAGGAACTTAGCTACTGTACTTGGTGTGCTTATTATTAAGAGCAGAATATAAGAAATTAGTGAAAGAGTTTTTGTGCATCACAGGTTATGATTTTTCTTTATTAAGAAGGACGTGTCATTTAATTTTCTGATTACTAATTTAAACTGGTAAAGACATTTTTTATTGCATTGTTTTAAACTGGAAATCCTGATGGCGAGTGTTTAATCATTACAAATTCCCCAATGTTTTCATTAATTGCTATTTATAGTGAGCTCCAGCCTAAAACACTTCTCACAGAATACATTTTATGAAGATACATATAATTGTAAATAAGAGAACAGTCATGTGGCATGCAGATAGTCATACTGTTAAAAACAACAGTGTGTTTGGAATCTGTACCTCCCCAGACATTAGAAAACACTGTCTTTCAATCATGTGCTTACTCACTTGGGAAATTGTATCTCCTATTATTAGATTTTCAACTTGGCATTGCTAGAAGACTTTTGTTGTTTTGTATATTATCCCTTTTGTTGCTAGTCCTTTTTACATTTGTGGTCCTATTTTAAAGAGAAAAAGCAACAACTTATGCTTGTATTGAGCTTTGATTTCATGTGATGTTCCTGTGCTTGTGCCTGAAAACATGTTGAGTACAATACTTGCTATTTCAAATTTTATTATTTTATTTTGCATGAGACCATAAAGTACAGATCTGGTTGTGGGAGTTGGCAAGAGTCAGGAGGTAGGAAATAAAAAAAAACTTTTCCTACAGCCTGCTTTGAAATGGCCTTTAAAATTACATAGACAATAAATGAGTGTTTTTTAAATATAGCCTTTTTTATATATTCATTTATTCTACATTCACTGTTTTATTTAATTGTTGCAGTATGTTTGTAGTGTGTTTTAATGGTTGGGTTTGAATAATTCATGCTAAGGATATTTAAAAACACTCATGGATAGTTTGCAGTTTGGTTTGAGTAGATTTTTTGGGGAAATTTTTCTTTTTAACATTTTGATTTGGTTTTAGCCAAAAGACCAGCCACACAGGCTTACTGAAAGTAACAGTATGCAAGAGAAACATGTTCTTGATATGTAATGTCAACCAATAAGCAGATGAACATAGGTTCCAGGGTTGAAGTACAAGGAGTTGTCCCATTTACTCTGATTCTTCAAACAGAAATTGGCCCATTTAACAAAAGCAATGGGCAATCACCACATACAATAAACAAAGCAATCATTGGACAGTCTAAATTACACAGTGTTTGTTTTGGATGCTTGGGTCTTAAAGATGATCTATTCTGACTTGGGAATCATTTATGTAGCTCCTTTCCCTGGAAAGGGGCAGAGCTTGTGAAATGGGATAAGACTTGCTTAGGTGTTTTCCTAGTTGGGCCGTTCAGTTAAGGGCAAAACGAGAAGTTGGTTAGCAACAGCGCCCCGTCTTGACCCATGGTAGAGGCGTTTACCTTAACGGAGCCTTGAGGGTTCCCCCTATCCGTGTGTGTGTGTGATAGTAGCTTTAAAGTAAACTATACATAAGTTCTAGTATTACTAAAAGTAAACTAGCCTCTCATCAGGAGTTGGTATAGAAGCATTACATTTCTGAATAAGCCCTAAACTTTCTGTCAATATGTAACATTTTTTTCTTTTACTTACTAAGAATTTGCCTTTTACAATTATTATGTGCCATATGCTTTCTGGCATAGATTCCAGCTTCCCCACGACCTGACTCAGGATAAAGCAGGTTTGGAATATGATTGGATGAGTGGAAATACTCAGCAATCTAAAAAATGTATTTCTTTAAGTTACTCTAAATGTGAAATGTTTGTGTTTTTAACATTAAACAATAGACATTTTAATACTCTTTCATATAACTAAATATTTTATTCTTGTATTTTTGTTTTACTGGAGTTGTAGGACTGTTTTACCCCTATATTGACTACAACAGTACAAGTAATATGTGTGTGATTGTTTTGTAAACTTTGATTTTAATTTCCTTAATTCTGTTCAGATTTATTCCCACTAAAAAACAGTGTTACTTTGTTAATTACATTCTAATTACATTCCTTAAACAAATGACAGGAGAAACACAAAGCTGTTACCCGAAATTCCAACTCTCTTAGGCAGACCTACTACATGGCATAGGCAGGTATCTTTTGTTTTTATCATAGTGAAAGTCTGTTATTTCTGATGAGATACATTTATTTCAAGGACCTGTTCCAATGATCAGGATGGATACCATAATGAAGCTATGCAGGACAACAAGAAAAGAAAAAAGAAAATGACAAATCTGCACAAATCTTACGGTTATATAAAAACTTAATTTGAGCTGGAGCAGCTCTATAAAGACTAAGCTATGGTAAAAGATTGACAAAACATTTTAAAAGCTGGGAACAAAGGGGTTGGTGTATTATTGGTAGGTAGACAATTACACAGTTGCAGGGTATCTTACACATAAAATGTGAATCTTTTACTGTAAATGTATTTAGTCAGGAAATTTTAGCCAGGTATGTATCTATTAATAGCCATTTATAAGTGTACACATAAAAATCAAGGCACTGATATTTTCTATAGAATAATCTGATAAAATTTTCTCTGAATGAGTATAAAAACACTCATGGATAGTGTGGAAAAAAAATCTTAATATTGCTTGTAACTGATATGCATAGTTATTTTGCAACATATACTACATTTCGTTTCCATTCCTAGTCTTTGAATGTTTTGAATGTTTGAATGATATTTTTTTAGTGTGAACAATTTTAATGTTTTTTTTATTCTGCTTTATTAAATATATCATTTTTCAATTTTCTTTTTTTAGCATTGTTGTTATTAAATAGTAAATTGTTGTGTGTTATGCATTTTTAACAACACTGTGTTGTATTATTTAAAACCGTTTATAGATTAACAAACAATAAAAATGTTAGTAGAAATGTAATAATTGGATCCTTGGAGATTAAATTGTTGGCAAAATATGTTTTGTTTTCAGAAAATGGACAATAGTACATTTTTGAAATGACAGATATTTAAGTTATAAGTTATTAAACAAAAAAGTTATTTAGAAATAGATCTACCCCATTTATATTAAAGTTGTTCTAAACTATTGTAAAACATCTTAATAAATAATAAAAAAAAAACTCTGTCCATTTATTGAAAATAAACAACTTGTAGCCTCTAGTAATATTTTAATATCTTTCATGAGCTAATCTTCTTACCTGGATTTTTCTTAGTGGTTCTTTATTGACAGCTCAGAAACTACGCAGCCATACACCATTGCTGTTTTGTTATACTTGTCATTGCAGGATTTGCAGCCGTAATTATATAACATAGAATTACGAAGAACCTGTTTAACTGGTTACCTGTGGTGATGGCATAATATAATCCTAGTAAACTGCAAGGAAGTGCCAGTATTTTGCTGACTGAAAAGCCTTGTCATATTGTGCTTTTACAGATCTATCCATTTTGTTGGTGCCAGTCCCAGCAGCGGTTCATTTTGTTGTATAAATAATGGCTTGGTATCAGATGATTAAGTATACTTAACATGCTGGGTTAAAAAAAATCATTTCATCTGGACATAAATTATTATAGTAATTATTACATTATAACAAGTCTTTTTAGGAATGGTTTGTCCATTTTTTTTTTTTTTTTTGCTTGGCAAAAGTAAGATTTTGTTATAGCAATGCACTAGTTTAATTATGTCTTAATCTTTAATCCATGCCTTTAAGAACCATCCCCATACCAGAGTAATATCTATTTCTGGAGCTTTATACTTTACACATAATTGTTGAAGAAGTTACAAAAAAATAAGGAGAGACACAATTCTTGTTGTATTCTTTGTCTCAGTACAAAAGAGTGGAATTAACTGTTTGGCTAGCTGCAAGCTGGTCTTTTCTGTTCTTGTTTACTGCTTCTGCCTCATTCAGTGGTGGTCCGTTCTGCAACCTGATACACATGAGCAGCCAGATATGTTTACTTTATGTAAGAAGAAATGAGGGGACTCAAAATACCCTTGTCCACTAGAAGAACCTAAAAAGAGAACCAAAATTATAAAAAAATTGTTTTGAGTAAACATTTAAAATTGTAGTGGTTTGCAAAGCACTAATCTGTATGTTAATGAAGTGGCTTGTATATAGCAGCATAAGAGCTGCTGTTTTAATATAGCAAATACTGTAATAAATCAGAACAACTTACACTTGATTTTGACATGTTGAAAATAACACAGAGCAAGACAGAGGTGGGTTTTGAACTATTGACCTTATGTTTTGCTGTTCATATTTTTAGCCATTATGACACTTTGCTTGACAATGAGTAAAATGAATGCTATCATTTTTATTGGATACTTCTGTTTGAAACAAGCCATCTGTCCAGCTTAATACAGTAAAATTAAAGCGTAGCTGTGTTTTTTTTCAACATTTTGTGCAGATATTGGAAGTCTCAAGAATAAATCTTGAGAATGAACCGAACAGAAAAAAAATTCAAAGTCCAAGTATCTTCAGTTTTGGGCTTAAATTCTTTGTTATGGCCGACACAGTAGCACAGTGGTAGCACTGCTGCCTTGCAGTGACAAGACTTGCAGGTTAGATGAATTGGTGATGTTAAATTGTTTCTAGTGGGTTTGCGGCATGTGTGTTCTTTTGAGCGTGTTCCTCTGCCGTAAACTGGTGCACTTGCCAACGGGCTGGTTTCTGCCTTGCACCCTATATTGGCTGGGATAGGCTCCAGCCCCGATGCGACCCTTCTCATGGTATGGTATTTTATATCTTACTTAAGCTCCTTTAAGTTGCTGCAGGTTTCTATTTACATAAAACCTACTTTATTAAATACTTTGCTGTAAACCTTACCATATATTTCAGTATACAGTATGTGTTAACATGAATGGTCAGAAAACTGTATGCTTCAGTACTCTTGTTTCTATACACTCTGCCTAGAGTGTTAGGGATGTATAGAGAGCATAAGGATATTCCATTAACATGTTAGTTATTGGAGAATTCACTTATCTCCATTGAGCAGTGTTGTAATGTAAAACAAGCATTCTCTTCTAATTAGTCAAATACTTATTTAAATGTACATTAACTACTAGGATTGCTTCTTTAAGCAAGAATTAATCTTTGATTGAGAAAGGAATGGGGACCGTTTTTAAAGATGGGAAACCTTGGAAAGATCTTAATGGGTTGCCAGCCATGCTACTTGATGGTTTTCTTTTTTCTCTTCCCCTGAATTCTGTATTTTTGAAAAGGTCAAACATTTTGTTAATAAAAAAAGTAACCTTTTCACTTGGTTTCAGTGTTTTGATGTTTCTGCAATGGCTCATTTAATTGGAAGTACTTGGCTGCTAACTTTAAAAAATATGGTGTAACCTCATTTTGTGTGTATATATGTTTTTGTTATAATCTTGACAAGAACTTCTTTCTCTTGGAAGTCTATAGTCATTAGTGATATATGTAGATGAAAATTTATCTGAGCCAGACAACATCTTTAAATTTTAATAATGTACATTTGCCCCGTTACCATTCCTCATAAGGTACAATTACTTATGGATGCCACAGTCTTGCTAGGCACAGTATAGCACGTAAAAACATGGTAGGTGTAATGCTGATGTGTTACCAAGTTGTTTTTTATTTATTTATTTAGAAATACTTCAGTGTATGTTATTTTCATGTTCTTCACTAAAGAGTTTTTAAAGCAATATTTTGGATTTCTTCTTAAATTATACAGTAGTAGCAATTAATAGAAACATGAGCAATATATAAGAGTGAGCACAATGCATTTTTGTTTCTACAAAGCATTCTAAGCAGCTGATCATTGGAATGGAAAAACATGCCTCCATCCATCTTCCTAACCCTCTTATCCAGGGCAGGGGCACAGAGCAGCTGATGTATATCCCAGCAAACTGAAACTGCAGGACAAGAACAATACCTGGATAGAGTGTCACTAATAGAGAAACACATTTTTTTGCATGATTTTTAATGCGTTTTAATGCATGGTTTTAATTAACCATTTTTATTAATATTGACTTAGACAAACATTCACTACATTAAATGACATGCCTTCAACAGTTATAAATTAGGGTGGTGGGGGAATCCTTTTTAAATAACAATATAATCAAAATAACACAAACCCAACTTCCACAATTGCCAATTTGCACATTACATTCATTCTATGAAATATATCTCCCAATCATTTTCCGCAGTATAGCAGTAAAATTAAATTTTATTCCTTAAACACCTAACAAACCTTAATGTAAAGTTAATACTGATTTTATATCTTGATGTGGTACTGTAATTTTTTTTTAATATTCCACTATATACTACATATATCTTGTATACTTACATATCATGAGGTAATTATGAGAGTATCGAAGTTGAACTGTGTTCATCTGCAAGAATTTGTTTAATGCATTTTAACTGAAAAATTGATTTACATGTAGATGCAGGCTACTACTGTATAAGAGCTTGCTGTTTAACCCCCTTCCCCATCTACAGTAATGATGATGCATGATTGTTTTTTTTCCTTTAAAAACAAAGGAAATTCCAAGCTGAGATTATGTGTAACTGCTCCTTTTTCTTGTATTTGTATCAGTGAGATAATGGAGTCTGGTATTGTCTGTGTTATGCCATTTTGCTGAATTGAATGTTAATGTGCTTGAAGATCAAAGGCCTGTGAATGAGTATCTATAAATAGAAAATACATACTCATGTTAAATGTTGTTTTTGTCGTGTTGCAAATGAACTTGTTGCTTGCCTTTTGTGTTGCAAATAAATTCAGATTAAGGAAATCCACTTCTAAAAGTAGTGTTGTTCTTGTTTATTTTAATCATTGTAGCTTACTTGTCATGAAATGTGTTATTTTGTTAAACATTGATTTTATTACTAGAGTAACAATCTGTTACTTAACAGATGTCGTATTCTTAAACGTTAGTTGTGAGTAAATTCATATGAAGAATTTTGATGGATAAGAAGACATTGTTTCAGCATTGCCTTTTTAAATATTAATAACACATTTTCTTCAGTCTTTCATCCCTTATAATTTATTTTAAAGAAATAATGTTAAATAAAACAGTGTTGAATTATTGATTCAGTCCTTTGAAGTCCCTTTGAACTTAACATTAGTTTTCGTCAGTGTGTAAAATATTGAATTGCAGGTTGCTCTTGAAATGTGTAATAACTAAAATGTACTAAGTTTACCTGAGAAACATTGATTTTAAGATCATCTTTAACCGTTTAGTTTTCTGAAACTGCCAATTTCCGTACAGTGTTACTGAGGCGGAGCCTTAAGGTCGGGCTTATACTTCACGCGACGCGTGCGCCTGTGGATGCTTCTGCTATGCAAGTGGTGTACTGTTTATACTTGCACACATACTTTGCGTAAATCTGGAAGATTCTACCAGGTGGCAGTGCAAGATATCATTGCTGTGAGAAAGCGTTAGACTTCGCTGTGTTGTGAATTCCCGGAAACACCCATTAAGTTCCCAGAACACCTTGCCACAATATCTCTGAAAAGAATGGATGTTTATTGATTACTTCTGTCAATCCAGAGACATTCCAGCAAGCATCAGGTGTGAGGCAGAAATGATTCCTGAACTGGACATCAGCTCATCGCAAAGTGAATACAAGCACCCACATACACTAGCGTCATTTTAGCATCACCAAATCCCCAAACCTGCATATCCTTGGAAGGAAACTGAAGCACACTGAGGAAAGCCACTTGGAAAATATTCATACTCCAAGTAGGGAACACCGGGGACGTGACTCCCTGCGAGGCAGAAGCGCTACTGCTGCGCTACCGCTCCGCCACCATGCCGCCCCCACATGTGTAATTATTAACAGTATTATTTAAACGAAGTTAACAATTTATCTGTAAAATGTAACATACATGCTTTAACATATTTCATCATGAAAGTGGTATCAAGTATAAATCTAAGGATTCTAAATGTCCAGAGTGGTGGAATATCATAAATTTAATGTATTCTGTGTGGCAATCGCTGCCTGCCACTGTGCTGGGTTGCCAAAAGCAAGTAGCGATTTAACAACTGATTCAGGAATCAGTTTTAATATGATGTTTACAATGTTTTGCTTTAATGACAAAATAAAAATGAAGAAAAAAAGTAGAAATTCCCACTTTAATCACAAAATAGACTTTTTTTTTTTCCGTCTCCCTGACCCTAATTTTTTCCTCTGTTGCTCAAGTAAGCTTCCATACATTCTGTTTTTGTTTCAAAAGTAAAAAAAAGGCACAGAAGATATTATGCGAGACCTTTAAAATGTATTGCATCAATAGGATGGGGAATAGGCAATATAAGCGTTGCATATGTAAGAAATAGATGAAGAAAAGCACCATGAATACATTTGTATGTCTGCATTTAAGTTTGATTGCTTCATCACATCAAACCATTCATTAGATATTAAACCATGCACATTGATCCATCTGCAAAGTGGCTTGCTGTCACATGTTGATAGTAAACAAAGACTCTGACTTTATGTTCCAACCTGAACACACTACACCTGATTATTTATTTATTTATTTTTGCTTGTACCGCAACGCATGTTAATTTCTGAGGACGTGCTCAGAGGATGCGTCAAATGAACGCTGGAAACACGTGGCAGCCATGATGCGTGCACGTATGTGTTCTGATCGAGAAGTATAAACAAATCCATAGACAGAGCAGGAGTTTCGAAGACAGGGGCTCTGGGGCAGTGATTCAGCAGTCCTTATCACCAGACACAATACCATCAATTTTAAAATCTGGTATAATATGCATAATAATAATTCTGATATTTTACCTTTTTGTTACATCAAAATAAGTCATTAATCATAAAACATGTTACTTATTTTTTTACACTAACCTACGTAACACTTTCACACTATCCTACATAACCTGCATCATTATAGCTTTTAACATTTTTTTTGCAAAGACATTGGTTTTAATTTTTTTTTTGTATTTTTTTTTTCTGTATAAAGCAGAAGAAAAAAGAGAATAAACACCTGACGGTTCTTTTCAATATCTGTCATTCATTATTGAGCTTTGTTAGTTATACATCTTTAATAAAACAATATATATAAATTAATTGCAAGAAGATACAATTATTGAGAGATTAACATTTACTATAGAACAAATTATAATGTTAAATGTTTGATGGTAAGGTCTAATTTGCAAATATGTTTTTCCTTCCCATTATTACAGTATAAGGATACAGTTAATTTCAAAATTGCATTTGCGGATGACAGTGTTAAGAGTAGTAAAAGTAGAGATGGCTTTCCAGAAAATCACTTAAGTAAAAGTAAAATTGGTCCCTAAGCAAACTATTGAAATAGAGGTTTTAAGGTGTCTGATATTAATTTTACTTAGGCATCAAAATAGGCAGAATATCTCTGACTAATTTTTACATATACTAGGGGGCTTCACTTGCCAACCTCCAGGTTTGGTTTTCCCGAAATATAATTTAAAGAGATCATTTTTTTTCTTTTTCTTTTTTTTTTTTTTCATGGGAATTGTTACATATGCATTATGTTTACTTTTGCTTTAAAACTTCAGTAAAAACAATATTTGGAATTAACTTTTCTGATAATTTTTTATAGTCTTCCACTCTTAAAGTTTCGTCTGCTGTTATCTCTTTCTTTACCTCTGATTCATCTATTTCTTCTGGAAGTCCAAATTGCTACATTGTTAAATCTTCAGCTTCTAACATTTCTGTGATTATCGAAAGAGGTGTTTGTTCATTTGACTTTTCAGTTAATGTTCCTTTGAACGCTTCTCATAATTGTAAAGCATCAACTTCACCCGTCATAATTAAGTACATGAAGTGTCTTAATTTGTCAGGCATCAGACATTATTTCAAACACATAGTCGTCCGATTTACATAACTCAGCTGCTCGTGCTGCCTCTTGAAAAGTACCGTACTTTGTTCCATCTATAGTTGGAACATCTTTATATGACGTTGCTCCTTTCTATTCACATAACAATTTTAAATGAAACCATTCAATATCATTTGGTGATACAATATTTAATTGAGCAAAACTTTTGCAATTAATTTTTCTTTGATGCCACAACTTTTTTTTTTTTTTTTTTTTATTTCTGCCATGTTTAATGTTGAGGAATTTGTGCATACTTATGCTTTAGCATTTAGGCCTGTTTTGTTAAGTTTAAAATAAGCCCATAATTTTGTATTTCTATTTTTCACTTCCTTTAAAGCTTCTGCTTCTTCGCCCTCTTTAAATTGAATCATATTTTGACCTGGTAAATGAATTGGTAATAATTCGACAGAATGACTTCGACTGTGCATTGGCAATTCCATTAAATGCCAAACTGCTTTCCATTGCACTAATGTACTGAGTATCTAATATATGCTTGAACTTTGTCCTGACACCGTTGTTTCAATAAAATTGTTTACTCTGTCATGACCTTTATGAATGTACTTAATACTCATAACTGATGCACAATACTCTACATTAATATGACAATTGAGTCATTTAAGCAAGTACAGGTTATATGGTACTAGCAGAATACCCGCGCTTCGCAGCGGAGAAGTAGTGTGTTAAAGAAGGTATGAAAAAGAAAAGGAAAAATTTAAAAAATAACGTAACATGATTGTTAATGTAATTGTTTTGTCATTGATATGAGTGTTGTTCCCATATCTATATCTATCTATCTATCTATCTATCTATATATATAATATATATATATATATATATATAGCAAAATACCCGCGTTTCGCAGCGGAGAAGTACTGTGTTAAAGAAGTTATGAAAAAGAAAAGGAAAAATTTTAAAAATAACGTAACTTGATTGTTAATGTAATTGTTGTGTGTGTGTGTGTGTGTATATATATATATATATATATGCATACCTATCTACATCATATATACACACACATATACATACATACATACATACACAGACACACACATATATATAATTTGTGTGTGTGTGTATACACATACATACATACATATATATACATATATATATATATATACCTGTGTGTATGTTTGTATGTGTCTATATGTGTGTGTATAGCTTTGATCACTGAGTGCAAGGGAAAAATAATAAAATGTAGTCTATAAGTTATTAAACAGTAAAACATTAACGTTTTAAGAAGTAAAGGTACATTGAGCACTACTGGAGTGGTTGCGGGTAAACTACATTTTAAAGACGGTATAACAGAAGAGGTAAGTAGTACTAACAGCAGTTAAAATGTATATGGATCATCTCTCGGTAGTAGATCCCTTTTGAAAGGCGCTACACGACGGCTGTGGTATAGAAATTACATTTTCTATGTGAAAGTCCAAATTTCTGCCTCTAATAATGTGCCTTACCAGCAATTAAAGAAAATTAGTTTTGTGTCCTCTGCAGTGTTAAGAGAGAAAGGCTTTGGTTTGGGATAAACGGAAAAAAGGTGTAAAGAAAGGAAAGTTGCCTTTTTCTTTTCTTTTATATAGTATAGAGAGATGTGTTCGCTGACGATATGAGCGCCTTTTGGGGACAGTCGCGGTGGGTCTTGTGCAGACTGGTGAGATGTCCCAGCTATTAATCGGCTGTGATGGCACTGTCAGTCCTTCACTCCTGTGCGTGTCTTCATAAGAGCTGACGACCTCATAATCGTATACGTGCAAAATAAAGTGCGAAGCGCCTTAATATTATTTTGCCGCAGAAGCGCAGTCAGCGTGTGAAAGGCCGGCACAGCTATGCGCGCGCGCCGGCTGCTCGACTTTGGCTGGGCAGGAGACGCCAGTTTTTGCAGACACGTTCACATGATCAAAAGTCTCCGCGCTCTTTGGAGGTCATTCATATACAAAATACCCGCGCCTCGCAGCGGAGAAGTAATGGGTTAAAGAAGTAATGAAAAAGAAAAGGAAACATTTTAATAATAACGTAACATGATTGTCATGAGTGTTGCTGTCATATACATGCCTGCCTAAATAAGTCACCCTCGCTTCGCTCTTACTTTTTTACCGTTCATTTAATCATGGCTAGTGGCGGAAAAATTATAAAATGGAAGGAGGATTACACTGAGTATGGCTTTACCAAAACAATTATTGATGGCGAATCGATTATTCATAAAGCTTGAATTGGTGATCTGTTTTTGTGTGTTAACCTCATATCTTTTCATACTTCTTCTCAAACCAAGGTGGTGCGAGGCTAAAATGAATTGGGATGCGCTGATCAATGTTATCGGTGTACCAGGAAATCATGCATTGACAAAAGTTCCCCTTTGATTGTAATGCAAAGTGTGATTAAATGCATTATTTTTTAACGCGTTATGGAGCACATGCATCGAAGCTTCTCAGCTGTGCTTGTGCTAAGAAAATTAAACATTTTAAAAATAACGTAACACGATTGTCAATGTAAGCTTTTGTAAGTAGTGCCTGGAGGATTCAGTGTGGAGAAAGTCTAGAGACAGAGTGTGTATTAACTTGTGGATTTCTCTGTATTTGGTGGCAGTGTGACGAAGTTGCTTCGGAAGACGGCGTTAGCCGCGGAGCTCAGCTCAGAGCGAAATGAGGTAAATGGGAGGGGAGATGATGACGTGACTCCCCCACCCGCCTTAACTGTCAATCCCCCACAAACACAGTCTCTCGGAATTTGCATAAGCACACCCCTTCACCTGCAATTTTAACTTAGTTACAAAGTGATCAAAACTCTCGTTTATATCCTGCGTCCTCTCATTAAACTTGTATCCCGCATTACCCGTGTGCACGAAAAGCACCAGCGGCAGCCTGTCTATTAAGTTAATTTAAAGTTTAGGTTTATACCTCACTTTGTTTCCGAAGTAGCTGTACTGATGAATATGGTAGTATGTCACTCGCTCGCTTCTTAATGTTTCGCTGCCTTCTCAATTATATAATGCATGTTTTGTTCAGCGTATTTTGGAGCTCTTCCTGGTTTTCTACATAGTGCGTTGACAGTCAGTTCACGTGATTACGTGGGCGGCGTAATGATGTCACACGAAACTCCGCCCCCACGGCGGTCAAGCTCAACTCCATTACAGTAAATGGAGAAAAATACCTTCCAGTTATGACCATTACGCGTAGAATTTCGAAATGAAACCTGCCCAACTTTTGTAAGGAAGCTGTAAGGAATAAGCCTGCCAAATTTCAGCCTTCTACCTACACGGGAAGTTGGAGAATTAGTGATGAGTCAGTCAGTCAGTCAGTCAGTGAGTGAGTGAGTGAAGGCTTTGCCGTTTATTAGTATAGATAATCATTGAATTATCAAGCATCCCAATTTTACCATCTTTCTTTCTGTGATGAGTGTGTTCGTGACGATTATCTCTTTTCGGTGATAATCAGGAAAGCTAGCCTTAGTCATATCTGTTGTTTGAACGAACACTTTTGGAAATTTCTTTAAACACTTTCTTCTTTTGAGTCCCAACATACTAAATCTTTTAAATAAGGTCTGTGAAACCTGTGTTTAATGAATTTGTACCATAATTCAGGGTATGTTTGGAATTTCTGCACAGACAAAGCGATGTACATCATCAGCAGTTAATAATTTATTTTGCAGAGTAACCAATAAATACATATGAGGCAAACCCCGTTTTTGAAATTCATTTGTCAATGTTTGCTCTGATTTGACCGAACACCATTTCGAGTTCATTCAGTAAAAATAAGACTTTCTGATAAAACAATCTACTTACGAAAGTCTGAATATTCAGAGCCAATGTAGCCAGTGGCATTGTTCTCAAGAATCTGCAGATTTCTGTCCATTGTCAATTGCATTTCTTTGTAATAAATAAATCTGGCCAACAAATATTTCGGAATATTGCCATTGCATCATGATATACCTGTTACAATGCTCTTGGACTACCTTGATGTGATGGTGGTAATATTATTGCTTTACCTATTTTGAATTTGTCTGAACTCTTGATATTTGAATTTTGAATGTGATCAGTGAGATCTTGCATATGTTCCGTTTTAAGTTTTGCTTGATTAGATTTAATAAAGAAGAGACGATTAGCTTCAACTTTTAGATGCACGTTAATAATGTAACTGAGTGGTTAGATGACTATGTTATTGTTTGAAAATGGTTGTAAGTGGGGCATGCCAACAACTGAGAGGTTAGATGACCGTGATCTTGTTTGAAAATGTTTGTACTGTAAGTATTTCGTGAATTGCTTCCAAAGGATGTCAGTATTACATGACTTGACTGTGTCGCGGGACGTGAAAGTGTCTCTCTGACTCTCTCTTTGCTAATCTGTCTCTCTTCAAAAGATCACGTCTCGTCGCAAGTTTTTTTTTTTTTTAAATAATAGAGAGATAATATATACAGTACAGGCCAAAAGTTTGGACACACCTCCTCATTCAATGTGTTTTCTTTATTTTAATGACTAAAGGCATCAAAACTATGAATGAATACATGTGGAGTTATGTACTTAATAAAAAAAGGTGAAATAACTGAAAACATGTTTTATATTCTAGTTTCTTCAAAATAGCCACCTATTGCTCTGATTACTGCTTTGCACACTCTTGGCATTCTCTCGATGAGCTTCAACAGGTAGTCACCTGAAATGGTTTTCACTTCACAGGTGTGCCTTATCAGGGTTATTTAGTGGAATTTCTTGCTTTATCAATGGGGTTGGGACCAGCAGTTGTGTTGTGCAGAAGTCAGGTTGGTTGGACGATCATTTATTTTTCAACAGGACAATGAACCCAAACACACCTCCTGGCTGTGTAAGGGCTGTTTGACCAAGAAGGAGAGTGATGGAGTGCTGTAAATGGTCATGAAAATAAAGAAAACACATTGAATGAGGAGGTGTGTCCAAACTTTTGGCCTGTACTGTATGTATGTAGTCCATCTACTTTTTGTGTGTGAGTTGTATCACAATCACAACATATAAGCCAAGTAATTGCAAATTAAAGCATAAGACGTCATCTTAATGATTGTATCCTAATTCAGTGGAGAGGGTACTAATAGGAAAGGCATAAGGCTTGCTCTGCGTTAAGAAGCAGCTAATCTGTTAATGAAATCCTCTTTGTAAAGTTTTCATAACGCATACAGCTAATTATACTTAATTTAAACAGAAAGCATTTTTGAGTGCTCCTTTGCCCCAAATGTCTCCCATTTTTTTTATTCACATAACAGCAAAGACCAGACTGTATAGAATTTGACTGAATCAATTTAATAATAATATTAGTCTTCAAAACATACCCTAATAAGACATTGTTCTTCTTTAAATAATGTTTGTTTAAGCTGTTTACCTAGACCAGGGGTTCTCAACGTCGGTCCTGGGGACCCCCTGTGGCTGCAGGTTTTTGTTCGAAACAGATTCCTAGTGACAACACCTTATACCAGTGATTTCATTTAATTAGCTGGTATTTTTTTTTTTTTTTTTTTTTTTTTCCTTTTATTCGACATTCAAAAAAGCATAGCAGCATGATTTTTACATTTATAAGACATTTATAAATATTTCTGCTTTTGCTATAGATTTAAATGACAACTTAAAATGAGCAGAGCAGACACCCAGGCAAACAACACTGAATAATCAAGGGCTGCAGCTACTTTAGAGTCAGACCCAGTGATTAGTAAATAATGGATTAATTAAACAATTAGAACACCTAGAAAAGTAGAATAAAAATCAAGATGAAAATACTGTTAAAAGAAACAAAATGCATTATTCCTATATAACTGCTTGGTACATTTTAATATATATATATATTTTTTTTAGCATATTTAGTTTTCTAATTGATATATTGTTCCTTAAACACAGAACTTGGGAAATATCAGTTCACCTAATTAGCCCAGGAGTTCAATTAAAAACAGAAGCTGGTTGGAACAAAAACCTGCAGTGACAGGGGGTCCCCAGGACCAACGTTGAGAACCCCTGACCTAGACTTTATCACTTCTAGCTTTACATTCAAAGGAATGGCCTTTCGGTTTTTCTTGTGATATTCCGACTAGTCTATTATTGGATTTGGAGACGTGATGCCAAGCATAAAATGAAAACTCAAGTAAGCAAACCACATGACAAGATGTGTGAACCACAGTACAGGAACATATAAGTACACCATGCTGTAGTCTCCAGATTAGCTCTATGTTGTTTGGCATACTACTTTGAAGATATTATCTGAATGCTGCAGTGTCAGCTGTGGAAATAAATGATACTGGCATTGCACATCACCAACATCCATTCCTGCTTCAGAAAATCTAGTTGCACCCTGTTCTGCAGGCTATGGTGATGTGTACTTGGAATGACAGTATAGATGACCAGGTGTTCATATCAGCAGGTGCACATTTGAAAATTGTCCCAGGTTCTTTGTATACACAAATTTTCCTTATCTGCTGTTCTTGAGCTGGGGAAGCCTATATTTAAGATGATTAACTGAGAAAAACATTTTGCACATTTGTTTTCTGGTTTAATATTTCAGTAAAGAATGCGTCTAGCAAATTATTTTCGTGGTAGCAGTAGCCATTTACATTTTTAAATGTAGCTACGTAAAAGTGATAGTAGAACAGACATTTTTATTTATTTTATTCCTACTTAAGTAAGAATATGCTTAAAACATACTCTCCTACAGTAGTGAAGTATGTCTACGTTATTTTATAACACTGCTGCAGGACTTTGTTTATCAGTATGGAGTTGCATTAATCACACCTTTTATTTATAAGCCCTGCTTTTCTTTCAGGATAAAAAGGTTTTCATTATTACCATTTTTCAGTTGTATGAGTTGAGACAAACAAATCTAAGTAGTAAATCGTATATAATTTTACAAGTGACTTGTTAAGAGACCTGATTTGAAAAGTATGTTGTTACAAAAGAACCTTTAAAGAATTTTTCTGAATGAAATGTATTAAATAAAAATATCCTTAATAATCTTAATATTTACTTACTAATAAAGGGCACTGATACAATTATTATTTTGATTTTGTTAACATTGATTTCAGCAGTATTTTTCATACTGATCATCATTTTCATAAGGATTTTTTCATAAGAATTATGCAGTTCTGTTCAATAAGAGCAGTCACTGGAATTCTACCTGTTGCAGTACTGAAATTGAACTTGTATTGATAATATCTAAGGTCAGGAAATATTTAGGCCTGTGCACCTGTAGATTTGAGACATTCTGTTAAGGTCTACATAATAAAGGGTATAAGTGGAGAATAGAGTTGCCCTATGACCCTACCATGACAAAACAACCTGGTAAAAAAAAAAAAACAAAACATTTATTTCTTCCACAAATATCCACACATTTTGGTAGAATCAAAAGGGCATATTAAAAAAATAACCATTGCAATCAATAATTACTTTATGCTTGTTTGCTCTTGGTATGGTAGTCCCCTTACTTATTCAGCCCTGAAATCACTAGGACCAATACAGTTAGGTCCATAAATATTCGGACAGAGAGAACTTTTTTCTAATTTTGGATCTGTACATTACCACAATGAATTTGAAATGAAACAACTCAAATGCAGTTGAAGTGCAGACTTTCAGCTTTAATTCAGTGGGTTGAACAAAAAAAGTGCATAAAAATGTGAGGCAACTAAACCCTTTGCTGGCAATGACAGCCTGAAGTCTTGAACTCATGGACATCACCAAATGCTGGGTTTTCTCTTTTTTAATGCTCTGCCAGGCCTTTACTGCAGCGGCTTTCAGTTGCTGTTTGTTTGTGGGCCTTTCTGTCCGAAGTTTAGTCTTCAACAAGTTAAATGCATGCTTAATTGGGTTAAGATCAGGTGATTGACTTGGCCATTCAAGAATTTCCCACTTCTTTGCTTTAATAAACTTCTGGGTTGCTTTGGCTGTATGTTTTGGGTCATTGTCCATCTGTATCATGAAACGCTGCCCAATCAGTTTGACTGCATTTAGCTGGATTTGAACAGGCAGTATGTCTCTGAACACCACAGAATTCATTCGGCTGCTTCTGTCCTGTGTCGCATCATCAATAAACACTAGTGTCCCAGTGCCACTGGCAGCCATCACACTGCCTCCACCGTGTTTTACAGATGATGTGGTATGCTTTGGATAATGAGCTGTTCCACGCCTTCTCCATACTTTTTTCTTGCCATCATTCTGGTAGAGGTTGATCTTGGTTTCATCTGTCCAAAGAATGTTTTTTTCCAGAACTGTGCTGGCTTTTTTTTAGATGTTCTTTAGCAAAGTCCAATCTAGCCTTTCTATTCTTGAGGCTTATGAGTGGCTTGCACCTTGCAGTGCACCCTCTGTATTTACATTCATGCAGTCTTCTCTTTATGGTAGACTTGGATATTGATACGCCTGCCCCCTGGAGAGTGTTGTTCACTTGGTTGGCTGTTGTGAAGGGGTTTCTCTTCACCATGGAAATGATTCTGCGATCATCCACCACTAGGGAATCCATTCCCGGACAGGTTTATCCATTCCCGGGAATTCGGGAATCCCGGGCTCCCAGGGATGACACAGTGCATGGGCATCTCGCATGTGAACGGTTTTAGAATGACCAACACTTACTTTTAATAAAACTACTGCAATATGTTGACACCAATAAAAGACTAACCTTATCTACAAGCAGTTCATGCTGTCATATAAGTACACGTATCTAGTTCAGGGGTGCCCAAACTTTTTTGGCTTGCAAGCTACTTTTAAAATGACCAGGTCGAAATGATCTACCTACATTTAAAAATGCTATATATATCTATCTACCTCATAGTTTTACTGTCAAATAATGCAAAGAGTACGCGACACGTGTTTCTCCCTTTACGTTGTGCCACGGCGTGTGGTTCGTTTATTTGACAGCATGTAGATCGGGGTAATTACATTCATGACATTCGTAGTCTGAATCACAATCTTATTGTATGGGTGGTTACCTACCAGGTAACGCTTGTGTCGGCAAACATCCGCCATGGTGCCCTCTTCGGTTGAGAGAAGCAGATCATAGAATGTTGCAAAGTTTTACTGTCAAATAATGCAAAGAGTACGCGACACGTGTTTCGCCCTAATTCTGGGCTCATCAGGCGTACGCACTCACTTCACCCCCTCCTAGGAGTCGAATCTCAGACGTCAGCATCAGAGGCGAAGCCAAGGCGTGTGGTTCGTTTATTTGACAGCATGTAGATCGGTGTAATTACATTCATGGCATTTGTAGTCTGAATCACGATCTGATTGTATGGGTGCATGTGGGATGACCAGTGTGTTAGAAGGAGAGAGATCTCAGACTGGCTGCCCTGTATGTCAATCAAGTGGCAAATGCCATAGGGAGGACATATGATAGACTAACATTCAAAAAAAATAAAATAATTTTTTTGAATGCAACGCGATCTACCTGATCAGATACTAATACCCTTGTTCTGAACAATGCCTGCGCTTGCCGTTGCTCTGAAACACAGCCATTTTAGCTTTTACTGATGCATCCAGTTTCTTGTCATTGTTCTGTGATGGCAAGTTTCTTGACACAGATAATGCGGATGCAACAGACTGACGCATTGCAATTTCAAGTTGCTGTTCAAAGCTGTTGTCTGACAGACGTCAATGAAGTCTGCCCTGTCCCAGCATTCATGAGCTGCCGAGTACAGACTCCTCCCAGTCCACTATACTCGGTCTTAGTTGGAGCCGGGAGACTGAAGACTGCTGCTGGTTGACTGAATTAATCTGCAAAACACTACACTGTGGGCCAAAAAACCGTGCCACTTAATTATTTTTAACTATAATTTTGTTATTTCTTGATAGATTTTTACACTTTTACACGCTATATATGCGAGCTTGGCAGTTCCTGGTTTCCCGGGAATTACAGCAGTTTCATCCCTGGGAATGGATTCCCTATCCACCACTGTTGTCTTCCGTGGACGTCCAGGTCTTTTTGTGTTGCTGAGTTCACCAGTGCTTGCTTTCTTTCTCAGGATGTACCAAACTGTAGGTTTTTACACTCGTAATATTGTAACCATTTCTTGGATGGGTTTTTTCTGTTTTCGCAGCTTAAGGATGGCTTCTTTCACCTGCATGGAGAGCTCCTTTGACCGCATGTTGTCTGTTCACAGCAAAATCTTCCACATGCAAGCTCCACACCTCAAATCAACTCCAGGCCTCTTATCTGCTTTATTGACAATGACATAATGACGGACTTGCCCACACCTGCCCATGAAATAGCCTTTGAGTCAATTGTCCAATTACTTTTGAGCCCCTGAAATGAAGTGATTGTGTTAAAAAAATGCTTTAGTTGCCTCACATTTTTGTTTAGTCTTTTTGTTCAACCCACTGAATTAAAGCTGAAAGTCTGCACTTCAACTGCATCTGAGTTGTTTCATTTAAAATTTCATTGTGGTAATGTACAGAACCAAAATTAGAAAAAAGTTGTCTCTGTTCAAATATTTATGGACCTAACTGTATAGTTTGCATTAAATGTATACAGGCATACCATCTCAGACTACTAACACACTTTCACATGATAAAATAACTTGTAATTTACACAGTGATAGAAAGTTTTATCCTCCTCAAGGTTAGACAATATGATGTCAAAACACACTCTATCAATCATGTGGTGTTGTCTGTTTCTTAATATCAACGGAAAATATTTCACAAGAATGACTTGTACTGATGTGCCTAAGAAATGCAGATTGTCTTAGGGAAATTATGTAAAGTCTTTGAAGACAAAAGCGAGTGCTCTGTGATTGAAATATTCACAAGTGCAGTAAATTGGGAAGCAAATTTAACATTTTCTATCATATTTGCTTTAGTCATTGTCCTTCCATTTTGAATTTAGGCAACTTTTCTATAATGTGGAGACTGTAACTTCAGTTTGTTGTACATGATAATCTGTTCCAGACATGAACAACCTTCAGTGCTGGCCAGTACCTGTTAAATGCAATCTTTGGTTGCCTGATGCTTAGCACCATAAACATCAAGATTTAATTTAAATTTTACTGGGTAGGTTTGCACCAGAGAAAATAAATTAACTCTAAAAATGGATTTAGTTTCTTCTAGATGATACAATCTTCATTCTCTCAGCAAGTCACAGTTGAATTTTAAGCTGTATAATAAATCTGTTCTGTGATGATTTGGTGGCTTTCAAACATTGGATTGTTTCATCGAGACTGCATTTGGAGGCTTCCATGCATTTTTGATTACCATTTACCTAGTATTAGCACAACCACACCAAAGTGTGCAAACCTTTCTCTAAACTGCATCAGACAAATATCGAGCTCAAGAAAAATTTTATTTTGCGCTTAGTATCATATTGTTGTAGAGCTTGACACTAACAAAAGCATTTCTTCATTAAAGTGTTAACCTGTTTCTTGAAATGAAACTGCGTTTCAAAAAAATAAAATTAAGCAGCACAAAAGGTGTGATAACTTGTGCTAATATCTCATTCTTTTTTCAGTGTCAGCCGTTGTATATTGAATTGCAAAAGTAATATTTAAAGATCTCTACTTTTTGACTAGTTAAAACCTATCTGAATTTGCATACTTTCAAGTTAAACTCTGAACTTCCTCAACACTCGCACAAATGCACTGTTGTAAGTGTACTTACTTTGCTAACATATAAGTGGAATGTTCTGCGGTATTTTCTTGATATTACGATTACAGATTTAGCTAGTCATTGTTCTCCTTTGTAATTGACAAGGCCTGGCAAACATTTCAAACTGTAACCTGTACCCTGTTACTTTAACTGAAAAAAAAAAAAACTTTGCTCAAGATTGTAACGTTGAATAGAATAAGCTTTTTGGTTGTGTGTGTGTGTGTGTGGTTTTTTTTTTTTTTTTTTTTTCCATGCTCCCATTCCAGCAACGAAATGAGCATATTCAATGATTCATGCATTCTTTACTTGTTATGGAAATGACACAACACACAGTATATAAAATGTAGCAAGCACCTCTAATAAAGTGATGCTATATATTTTTTTTTTGGTCATTTGAGTATAACTGAAACAATGCATTTACATGTACACACATTAACATTATTAAGGTGAATAATCCGGTTAAGGCATAAACCTTTTTTCTCAATAATCTGCATTTGAATATACTAGTAATCTTCTGGAGTGCTACTTTGTCAGAATGCTCTGACATCATTAAACTGGAGAGAAAAAAAAAAGTCTCATTGGCCACTGAATCTGAAAATATACATGTCGCCTGTAATAATTTTCCTGTGTTTTATAAATATGGTTTGGTCAGATTTTTGTTGGCTGTGCAACTGAGCTCTGCAAAGGTCTTGGTGTATATGCTTCTTGCCTTACACCCAAGTGCTGCTGGAATAATAATAATACAGGTATTTTTACAATAAGCATTGCGTTAAGTTGCTCGTTACCTAAAAAAATCGATCCGATTACTTAATGCATGTTACTTTTAATGTGTTACTCACTTACGAGATTATATTGCTGAGTTTAGCACTGTATGTGCAGCACATCAGCATAAATTTAGTGATTTCTGAAATATTGAGACAGATGTTTTCAGTCAGGAGAAGAAATAAGATAATTACCCAAACATTGGCCTCTAGAAATTCATTTTGTGGATGCTGAAAAAATCCTGCCGCTACAAAATCCTTTTAAAAGTACCCAGGTTGCAAGTTATCAGCAATATACTAATAACCCAATTGTGCTTCACTCACTCAGAATATGGAACCAATGTAGAAAGCATTTTAAGATGGAGAAGCTTTTATCTGTGGTACCTCTGCAAGAGAACCACCTCTTTCAACCTTTGCAAACATACACAGTTTATAATATCTGGAAAAAATTTGGGATTAATTTGCTTAGAGATCTTTATACAGTTGGACCTTGCTAAATCGAACTCAAAGGGACCTGAAAAAAAATTTGACTTACGGAGTTACGAGTAAGGGAAAATGGCGTAATAGGCACGGGTTAATCAAGGACATTATTTTTCCGGCTTAATTATTATACAGTATAACCATTTATTATATTGTCGTTTTATACGTATACATGTAGGCTACATACTGGTACATTAGCGCTTCCCGATTGGGGGTGCTTGCAGAATCCATTGAGGAAGAAAAATAAACATTATTTGTACAAAATCTTAATTTATCTATCCATCTATACTAATAAAAGGCAAAGCCCTCACTCACTCACTCACTCACTCACTCACTCATCACTAATTCTCTAAGTTCCCGTGTAGGTAGAAGGCTCAAATTTGGCAGGCTCATTCCTTACAGCTTACTTACAAAAGTTGGGCAGGTTTCATTTCGAAATTCTACGCGTAATGGTCATAACTGGAAGCTATTTTTCTGCATATACTGTAATGGAGTTGAGCTCGAAAGCCGTGTTTCAAGTGACATCATCACGCCTCTCACGTAATCACGTGAACTGACTGTCAACGCAGTGTGTAGAAAACCAGGAAGACCTCCAAAAAGCGCTGAAGAAAACATGCATTATATAATTGAGAAGGCAACGAAACAATAAGAAGCGAGTGAGTAACATATACTACCATATTCATGAGTGCTGCTACTTCGGAAAGAAAGCAAGGTGTAAACCTAAACTTTAAATTAAGTTCATAGACAGGCTGCCGCTGGCTTTTCTCATGCCCACTGGTAATGCGGGATACAAGTTTAATGAGAGGACGCAGGATATAAACAAGAGTTTTGATCACTTTGTAACTAAGTTAAAATTGCAGGTGAAGGGGTGTGC
This sequence comes from Polypterus bichir lapradei, assembly GCA_026402145.1. Taxonomy (NCBI): domain Eukaryota; kingdom Metazoa; phylum Chordata; class Cladistia; order Polypteriformes; family Polypteridae; genus Polypterus; species Polypterus bichir. Next base: position 26,082,422 of record JANRMT010062817.1, read on the forward strand.
TTATGCAAATTCCGAGAGACTGTGTTTGTGGGGGATTGACAGTTAAGGCGGGTGGGGGAGTCACGTCATTATCTCCCCTCCCATTTACATCATTTCTCTCTGAGCTGAGCTCCGCGGCTAACGCCGTCTTCCGAAGCAACTTGTGCCGGCCTTTGAAACGCTGACTGCACTTCTGCCTTAAGTCAAAGTGAGCACTTTTCATTTTTTTCATCCTCCCCCTGAGCTATAGCCCAGACAAGTGCAAACACGGGACCCCTTTTTTACACCGCGGCAAACTAATATTAAGGCGATTCACACTTTCTTTTGCACGTATACGATTATGAGGTTGTCAGCTCGGATTATGAAGACACGCACACGAGTGGAGGACTGACAGTGCCATCACAGCCGATTAATGGCAGGGACGTCTCACCAGTCTACACAAGACCCACCGCGACTGTCCCCAAAAGGCGATCATATCGTCAGCGAACACATCTCTCTATACTATATAAAAGAAAAAGGCAACTTTCCTTTCTTTACACCTTTTTTCCTTTTATCCCAAACCAAAGCCTTTCTCTCTTACAACTGTAGAGGACACAAAACTAATTTTCTTTAATTGCTGGCAATGCCGGTTTGAACGTTCACATAGAAAATGCAATTTCTATACCACAGCCGTCTTGTAGCGCCTTTCAAAAGGGATCTACTACCGAGAGATAATCCATATACATTTTAGCTGCTGTTAGTACTACTTACTAACTACTTACAGAAGTACAATGTACCTGTACTTCTTAAAACGTTAATGTTTTACTGTTTAATAACTTAGACTATATTTTATTATTTTTCCCTTGCACTCAGTGACCAAAGCTATACACACACACATAGACACATGCATATATATACACATCTATATACCTGTGTGTATGTTTGTATGCATGTGTGTGTGTGTGTGTGTGTATGTATAATGTAGGGCAAGATCCAACCTGCGAACGCTGCAATCAAGTCCCAGCCTCACTGGGTCACATGTTTTGGTCCTGCACCAAGTTAACGTCATTCTGGACCAAAATTTTTAATTACCCTTCAGACAGCCTTGGTCTCACAATCCCTCCTAACCCATTAACAGCTGTGTTTGGGGTTCTTCCAGATGGGTTTAAAGCAGAGAAAGACAAACAAACTGTGATTGCATTCACTACACTTTTGGCACGCAGGTTGATTTTGCTAAACTGAAAGAATCCTAACTCACCTCTTTTAAGTCAGTGGGAAACCGATGTTTTATACAATTTGAAATTGGAAAAAATCAAATACTCAGAGGATCTGTACAGATTTTTTTCAAAACATGGCAGGATCTAATCAGTAATAGTTTAGAATAAGCTCTTAAAGTACAGAGGAAGCAATTATTTCTGCATTTCTTTTTCTTCTCCATTCATCTCTATTAGCTTATCAAACTCATCAATTTAGGTATGTTTACAAGCCACAAGTTTTACTCTCTAGGCCTTGCTCTCTCTCTCGGGTGGGGGTCGACTTGTTCTTAATCCTACTTTTTGTAAAAATTGATTTTGTATGAAATGATTGCAATAAAATGAATAAAATTAAAAAAAAAAAAAGTACCCAGGTTAAGGATTTGCATGGTCATATTATCATTTTATTTGTGGAGAAATGTATCTGTGTTAACCAGGTTTCTCAGTGGCCAATAATCCAAATTCTCAAAACTTGTGTTTGTATGACATTTTTTTGAATTCAGATTTCTGTGAATAACTGGGTTTTTAAAGTGCATGTACATTCACTGAAAGGTAAACTGCAATCCAATGGGCCAATAAAAATAATGTGAATAAACAGACTGACGTTGGCCTTGAAAAATATTGCTGCCTGGTTATATTGACAGCCACCAAGGACAGCTAATTGAACTGCATAATATATAACAGATTTTTAGGGTCACAGTTTAGAAGCAGAACTACAGGCACATAAGAATTTCAGCAATTACAGATTAATTCAGTGAATGAAATTAGTAAATCATAATTGAATCGAATCATTAGTTAGGAGTGAACCTGCAGACAAAATAAGCAAACAAAGCCACTAAGCTGCATCAGCTGTGGTGTTAAAGATGCTGAAAAGAAAAGTAATTTTCAGAGCAACATTCAAACAAAGAGGGCTGCAGTTTAGTGCATCTGCACAAGTACCCACAAGCTACATGCTCAGTCCGGCAAGCCTTTGTGGCTACAGACTTTTTTTTTTTTTTTTTTCTTTTTCACATAGCACCTATTCAATTTATCTACCTTCTGAAAATAATTCGATAAAAGGGTCTATTTCTAACAATATGGTTAATGTTTTCATAGTAATTGTGTCCTTGATGATGCAGAAATGTAGTAGTTCATCCAATGTTTAGTATTGCTAAAATTTCTAGTCAGACAGGAAATATTGTAGAGTTGAACAAACGTTTTGCCCTGAAGTTGTACAGAGAAAATCAACTTAGAGTTAAATATATTGCCCTCCAGGTATTAGAAACTACTCCAGCAACAGTAAAGTTGAGTGAAATGTGAATTAAAGAGGAAACATAAGATTTTCACACAATGTAGTTGAAACTGATACCATGTAATTTTTTTAACTAAATGAGATACAAAGGACAACTTAAGTTTCATGAAATGGCTTCCTTTTGTTCTGCATTTTTCTTACAACCACTGTTAAATATCTCGGTTCAGAAAACAGTTGATAGCAAATGCTTTGCAAATGTTAGCTAAAGTATCTGCTCAAGATTACTCATGGCATCTGTTCATTTTTTCACAGGAAGTAGTGGAATGGAGCTTTTGAGTTAAAGTTAGACATCTTTTAAGTGGATAAAATAGGGATGTTGAGGTTAATTCATGTTTATGTAATAATGCAAACATTACATATAATGATTTAATATATTATTTATGCAGTATGTTTCCCCTTGGTATCAATAATGTTCTGTCTGTTGGTCTGCCTTATCTATGTACAGATTACTAGAAAAACAGTTATTTTTACAGTTCAGTTTGTGTACTGTGTAATGTGCTCACATTTTCACGTTTTCAATTCACAATTATACATAATACTGATGAACTATGGGAGTATTTTACTTGGAAATGTGGAAGTTTATGAAGCAGATTATTTTTCTTTTCTTTAGTGAGTTAGTACAGTCCTTGTAATCATATAATCTTTTATAAAGTTTGTGGCTACTATTTAAATTCCTTTTTTAGGGCACTGGAAAATGTGCATTATTTGCATTCTAATTTTACTCAACATTGACACTTAGTGTTCTGTTTTTGTGCCTTAAGAGGTATCTTGTAAATTTCAGATTAAATGAGTTTAAAGTGCTGTATAATAGTTTAATCCTCTTTGAGTAAAGCACTAAGAACCTAGCAATCACCCATACAAGTAACATAAATGTAGTCTTGTTTTTAAATTATAGCTTGGTTTGCTGTAAATTAGTATTTACCCTGCACATTGAGTAAGAACACATAATATTTAGTTTCCTCAAAGTAAGTCATTAAAGGAATATACAGGTAACAGCCAGTCTGATGTTTGTACAAGACCAATAAACACCTAATGAGTTCCATAATAACTACTCTTACTTTGAACCCTCAATTTAAAATTATTACTCTCCACTTAATTAAACGAAGCCTATAAAACCAAAAACAAATATAATATAGAGAGATCAGTTGCTACATTTAAGAGATAATTTACTATTCATTATTGCAGGTAAACTAGTCTAGGATACATTTCAGATAGCACTTCTGATATTTCTATTTGCTTTTCATTTTACGGGGTTATTTAAAAAATGTTAATACTAAACTCATGACTGTATCTGAAATCTTTAAAGGTGCATTTATGGAATATGTTAAGGATACAGAGATAGTCTGTATGCATTTGTCCAAAATCTTCAAGAAATGCAGTTCTTGGTTGTACCTGTAGTTCAAATTGTAATAAATGTCACAGATGCCATTTTGTACTACTAGTAGCAGCAGCAGCAGCTTATTTAATGTTCTTTTGATGTAAGACCGTTAATACTTTAGTATTAATAAAATAAAACTGTTTTTTTTTTTTTTTTTTTTTTTTTTTAACACTGTCTTGTTTATCATGGTGCTGGAGAGTGATGATGTGCTACAGTTTGATTGGACATAGAAGCAAATTTTTCACTGTACTACAGTGACATACAATATATTTTACTTTTGAACTGTTACTGTTATCATACTAGCAGAAAACTGAAATGTTGTTGCCTGCCTAATTCAACTCTTAGTGATAGACTGTAGATGCATATTTACTTTGCTCCAAATGATATTGCATACAAGTCAAAACACTTGCATTATGTTGGTACATGATTCATTGTTCATTTAGTTTTAATTTCACTGTAATACACACATGCCACTATTTATTATACGGACTTACTTTGTATAAAATAAGCTGGAAGCAATCACTTTACTGAATTTGCCTCTAGCCATGCAGCCATGGGTGGACTATTTCTTTTTCTTTTTCCTTTTTATGTGGCTACAGCAGACTGCCTGTCTCAGCAGATCAGGGGATTTCATGCTCAGTTGCATTGATTTGAATGCTGCTGCAGCTTTTTTTTTTTTTTTTTTTTTTTTTTTAATGCCAGTTTTCAAAAGAAACATTTTTTGGTCAAGCACAGGTAACTCCCACACAAGTTACGCTGTCACTCTCCTTATGCTTGAGTACAGTGGCCGAGTGAATGCGTGTCCTGGCTAATAAGCTGTATTTTTTGTTCAAAGGACTGATTTATTTTGAATAAAGTTTGTCCAAAAAAAGTTTTGATTTTTTTTTTTTTTCCGATATGTATGCTGGGGGTAATACAAGACTCGCTACATGTTTCCTACATCTGGGCTATTTATTACAGGGCATCAAACATTAACTACTAATCATTAATTATCATTTAAACATAACCTGTATAATATGATATATTTCCTTCATAGGAAAACTTGAGAAAATGAATGTTTGCAGCTGATTGTTGCTCACTTTAAAAATAAAAAGAAATACCCGAGACTTGCAGCTTGCTTTAGACTACACTGCAAACATCTGCTTTTATTTGCACAGCTTCCACTTTCAGCAGTATTGGGGGCATTTGAACAAAAGAGAGAGAGAGTGAAAGAGAGACTGCAAGCATATGGGGTGAGCGCACAGAACCTGTTGCATCGCTGGGAAAAATCGTGCTGTGCATCCAAAATCCCCATCTCCCATCATTAAACATTAGCCAGCTGCATGTGCAGTGCTAAACTAGCAAGAAAATGCAGCCTTCCTCACACTTCAAGATTATTATGATATCAAAAGAGGATATACAGTAACCTTTTACTTACTGTTCAATTGTGGCTGAGCATCATGTTTAGAATATAATATTACATACAATGCAAATGTCCCACTGACTTCAAAGAAGTTTTAAATAATATCAATATTTTAATGTTTTATGTCACACAGTTTAAGTACACCCTGCACCTATGTTTTTACATGTTATTAGAGTGAGGTATTGCAAATATCAGTGCTTTGACTTGCATCCTGGATGTTTATTATATACTAGCAAAATACCCGCGCTTCGCAGTGGAGAAGTAGTGTGTTAAAGAAAGAAAGAAAAAGAAAAGGAAACATTTTAAAAATAACGTAACATGATTGTCAAAGTATTGTTTTGTGTATTTGGCGGCAGCGTCACAAAGTTATTTTCGTCTAGCTGCATCAGAAAATGTACCGCGACGTCTGACATGCCTCCTTTTTACTGTTTTCTCACAGCTTGGATTGCTGCTGTCATAATGGGTTTGAATCTATCTATCTATCTATCTATCTATCTATACTCAGCAAAAAAAGAAACGTCCCCTGACTTT
>JANRMT010062817.1:26116193-26163540 GCA_026402145.1 Polypterus bichir lapradei
TATATATATATATATATATATATATATATATAATAATGTGTGTGTGTGTATATATATCTCAAAGTAAAAAAAATGATGTGGCAGTCTTGTCCATTTTGCCGAAATTTCATTGCAGCAACTCAAAATCGTACTCGGTAGTTTGTATTGTCCCCTCATGCCTGACAACGACGAGGCAAGCTTCTAATGAGACGACGGATGGTGTCCTGGGGGATCTCCTCCCAGATTTGGACCAGGGCATCACAGAGCTCCTTTAACAGTCTGAGGCACAACCTGGCGACGTCTGATGGACTGAAACATAATTTCTCAGAGGTGTTCTTTTGAATTTAGGTCAGACAAGCGTGGGGGCCAGTCAGTGGTATCAATTTATTTATTATCATATTGAAGTTATCATATTGAAAATCGCAGAGTAAAAGGATGGGTTCAATGTATGATGTGTGTAGGGTAGTTTCTAAACCCATACATTTGTTTACTGAACTCGCATTGGAAATGGAAAGCAAATAGCATTTTTTACCACCAAATACTAAGCTCACCAAATTCAGTAGACCTGTCCATGTAGAGAAGTCTAATACTAGTGAAAGTGACTAGTTGAGATGTGAATTGGTAAAGATGCTTGTCAAATTTCTTGTTAAACAATAGCTCAGTGGCTGCCTCAGTTTAAATATATTTTGCCTCCAGAAAAAGGGCACAAAAATTCAAGTCCAGGAATGTACATGTTTGGGACATAATATTTATTCAGTTTTTTTTTTAATAAAATTTTGTAAAAGATCTTTATCCCAATGTCTTTATATATTCTGTGTGTAAGTCATTATACAGCAGTTAATTTGCATCCAGCGGATCCTGGCAGGGAATATTCATTCAGGTGTCAGTTTGCATTTACTGTGAAAGACCACCCACATGCAAAGACAACATTATGTCTGCAAGCCTCACATTTTGTCTAACGCTGCTTCAACTACCAGTCTTAATAGTCCCTAGAAATTAGCCTTACGTTATTAAAATGACAACTGTGACCCTTAGAATTCGAAAGCACCTTATATTTATCAAAAACCTGTTTTTATTTATTTATTTATTTATTTTTTTTGAAAGACTCTTTCATTTATTCCATAACAAATGGTGCCCTGTATTGTATGCCATTATCTGGGTTACAGAGCATACCTTCAAAACATTAAAAGAAAGATTTCCCTACCAATCAGTTTATCTCCTGCCACTTACATACTTTTTATTTTTTCTCTATTTTGCAAACACTCCTGCTTATTGTCTCATGATTCTCTACTCAAAACTTCTTTCCGTCACACCTTCCTTTTTCTCCTAATTTCTCCTGTCACTCATCTCCTATAAGGTATGTCCGCCCCTTACAAAACAGAAGCCCTTCACTCAGTCCCATCACTTACAGCATTCATTCTACCCTTTCTGCTCCCATACAGCGCATCACAAGCTGTCTGCACATCACAATATGTTAGCAAAACATAACAGAATTTAAAAAGAAAATTACAATTCAGAAGAACATTAACATTAATACACAATAACATCACCGTCAGTGGTTTCCATTTAGACTCATTTTTTATTTTTGTCAACGTTATGCTTTATATTGTTCACTGTTCTTCCTACTCTGTAAATTGAAGCAATACACTTTCATCAGTTCATAAATGTTTAATAATTTCAATTTTTGTTACAATTCCAACACCACACGCATATGTTTACCGGCCATAACAATGTTTAGTGGATTAATTATAACAAAATGGAAAAGTTGCGAAACACTATTAAAACTGAAGGTACGCAACTGACAGTGTGGTGCTGGGGAAGAACACTATGCACTATCACAAGGGAAAGTTGTTCCAATGTGCAAAGCTTGCAGCGTACTGTACGGCAGGAGTAGTACAATAACGGGTAGGCATTGATGTGCTCAATTTTTTATTTTTTTTTTAAATTTCCATGATGGTTAATCGAGTGACAGATAATGTTTTACTGTGTTGCTTTCTAACAAGTGTAAGAATCCAATTTTATCTATCAGAATTGTCCTATGTTAATGTGCAGTTTTAGTTCATAAGTATAAGTTGCATCACTCTTCAGTTAAGATTTGTAATCTGCTCATGATGAGTGTTGGGTTCAGATGCTGCTTTTTTGTCTACTTTTATTTTTTTATGTTAACAGTGTGGACTACTTTGTTTCTTTGTGTCCAAGTATCTTCTGTTATGTTCTATGTATTTTGTTGGTGGTCCATCCAAGATGCATGGCCACCTGCCCATTACTGCAGGGGACTGCCATCAAGTAGAACCCACAGTGTCTTGCGGTTCATTGATTGTGCTTGTGGTGAGTCTCTCTGTGATTATTCTGTGTTTTTCTTGTGAATTTTTTTGAATTTTGAAACTATGCTCTGTTTTTTGACTTCTCTTTTTGGATTTGTGCATTTGAATATCGATTGTCTTAGCCTTTGTGCTTTTTAGAGCTAATTTTGTTCCTCTGGTTATTTCTGTAAAAATAAATTGCGGGTAAAATTCCATTACAACGAATTCCCAGGGACCTAAAAATATTTTGTTGTAACGAAAATTTCGTTGCAATGAGGTTTTGTATTTGTTATTATAGTGCTTTCTTTAACTTGTGCCCAGGCATTTGCAATCATTTCAATAGCTTCTTTCACATTAATTTTAATCTCCTCCTGCCTACAAGTTATGCTGCCAAGAATTTTTCTCAGTATTTCCTTGCGATAATACAATTTGAGGGTGTGAATGATGCCCAAATCCAATGGCTGAAGCACTGCTGTGCAGTTGGGTGGGAGCAATTCAACGCGAACATTATCTAAATGTGGCATGTTGTGGGCATCTCGGATAACAATCAGGAGCCGAGTCATCCTTCTTCATATTGTGAGGTTTCTGAGCTCTTTTGAGATATCTTATCTGTTTGCTTTGGCGGAGAGATGCAGCATAGCTTTGAGCCTGCTGTTGCCCCAGCAACAGATAAACATAGATGCGGAGATCGGACTTGCTCTTTGCTTGCGGGATGCTCTTTGGCGTGCTGTCTAGTTGGGGGAGGTCCCAAGAGAGTTTAGAAACCTCACATTTTCTTGAATGAGTGCCGCATTTTATAGGAATGTTTCTTGAACCACATAAAAACTGCTTTTTCGACGTCTTCAAATGCAGCTGTTCACATACGTTTGCAACTCGAGATTTTCCTTCTTTTTTTGCTCGGTCTTTCAAGAAAGTTTACAGCATTGATGGCAAAATTCCAAATTCACTTGCAACGTCTTTTTTTCTTTTTGCCGCAATCGAGAGCTGCAAAAATGTAAATTTTTTTTTTTCTCTTTTCTAATATAAACTGTTATCATTTTTTTGTGTCTGCCGTTTCTATAGGAGGGTGACAATGAGTTAAATTTCAGTGGATGTTTTTCAAATGTTGACGAGCAATAAGCAAAAGGTATCACTGAAAACCGCAGGAAAAAAACAGTACAAGGAAAATTTGAAGAAAGAAAAACAAATTACAATGTTTCTGTTTGGGGGATCGTTGTGCACAACTCGCTGCAGCCACAGAGCTAGCTGCTCTGCGGATAATTCATTCAGGCATTCCGAAGTCTTTTGGGCACTTTGTTGTAATGAAAATATCTGCTGAATGTACTTCATAGTAACGAGATTTCTATAGACTTGCATCATATGGGGAAACTGTCGGGACCATAAAAATACTTTGTTGTAATGAAATATTTGTTGTAAAGATATTTGTTGTAACGGAATTTTACCTGTATTTTAAAAAGGTTCTACATTAGCCTTTTTCATTTCTAGCAGGGTTTTCCTCCCTTTAGCTGATATTATTGGGTATTTTTTTGGGACTTGTGTTCTTACTAACTCTCTAGTCCGTATTAGTAAGAGTTTGTCTTTCAGAGGATTTAAAGAATGGAGTAAATGTCTATGTTAAACCTTAACTAGGCTTAACTAGTAGTGTGTGACATTGCTTGTGAAGCTCTTTAACACACACAGTTCTTCTTTTTCTTGTGTAAACATAATTACATAAAAAAAATAAATAGCTGTGGCTAGCCAGTGACCAGTAATATAGAAGGTTTATTTCTTTAACCCTTTATTTTTGAATTTATTGTTTATCTTTGGTCCTCTAGTATAATTGTCCAAACACTGTCTTTTTTATTTTTCTTTAATATCATTCTCACAGGGGTGTGTGGGGTGGATACTAAAGGGCAGTGTTTTTAGTGTATTTTACCCTTTTCGTATTACTTGTAATTTATTTATTCATTGATGCTTTAAAAAAATAATAAAAGAAAAAAATGAACTGAATATCTTGGAAAGGAAAAGAACTGAATTTGTATTTGTAATTTTGCAGTTCCCAGATGACACACAAAGATTAGCACGAAAAACTTGGCAAAGGCACAAATTGGAAAGGTCAATATAAAAATTTAAAAAGTGATGATATTTTTATTGTGCTTGTTCAAATGGAGAAAAATATTTTAGGCTGCTAAGGTTAATGGCACAGTATAGAATATTTGTAATTTCTGATTTGCAAAACATCAAATTGCGTTGTGTTGAATTTTTTTGTAGAAGGCTATAAATATGTGAGGGGTTTGGCAAGCTTATCAGAATGTTCAATTTCCAAGAGAGTCCATCAGTTCTTGTTACTAAGAAATAAAACTAGTTTTGTTGAAAAGTTTATTTGTTTCAGTCTCTAACCATTAATATTCCAACATGAAAGGGAGGTCTGGACATTCATTTCTAGCGTACTTTTTTTGTGGCATTAAGTTTAAGCCTTTTTTTTTTTTTTTTTTTAATATAAAGGACACCAGCATTTTCAGGGTTTGTTTGACAGCCCTCTTTGTTAAGACAAGGATTTATCTTTTTGCAGTAATATGAATACCATCCTGCTTTTTTTTTTCTTTGCAAAGCTAGTTATTCCTCATTTCTGTGAGTAGTTTTTCAGTGACTGTTCAAATTCTGGGTCCTGGACAATACCCATCTTTGTTGTACACCAAATTTCATGTTAAATAAGTGTTAGTGGAGGAGGTGCAGCAGTCTGTGAAATGTAAAATTGAGGCCCTTGATCCATAACTTCAGAATCTAATTACTGTTTGATGTTGTCTGTAAGGCATGTCAGTTTATAACTTTCACCCAATTGTGCTTCTGCCTCTTCCAAACACAGATTTGAATATAAAGGACTTTTGAGTTTAGGTAGAATGTATAAAATGCTTAGTGTGCCCTTTTTTCTTTTCCTTTTGGTGAATGGTTCATTGTATATTATACAGAGTTTTAACATTTTCAGTAAGAAGGCTGACATAGGATTTCAGTGAGCTCTGCATTTTCTTGTTAGCAGTTTACTTCATGTTGAGTGAACTGATACTAGAAAGGACAAAGACAAACTCCACCTTCTATTACCACATTGTTACACAAATTTATTGTTAACTCCCTATTATTTGGAGGACATGCTCAGATTTCATGCAGCAGAACTTACATAATTTGAGTAAAGTTTTAAATGTATTGCCTATGGATGATAGTTTGTATATAAGCATTTGAAAGTTTCTTGTGGATTTACTTGGCCAGCAAAAATTGTGTTGCAGGTAAACCATGCTTTTTCTAAATGTTTTTAAATCTACATAATTAAATTATACAAAATTGAAACAAAAATAAGCTTTTGCTTTCTAAATATAACCATATCCAAGTGATAACTCTGTCACGTGTGAAATTAAAATATATTTTATATATTTATCACCTCATACCCAAAGACTTAAACTGTGATTTGTTCCTTTGACAAAAGTATATCTTTTTTTTTTTTCTTTTTTTAAAGTTTTTTTTTTTTTATTATATTTGTAGAAATGTTAAACTGTTATTGAGCACTGGCTTGGTTTCTAAATATCAGAGGGGGCCAATTTGAAATTGTATTTGCTGAGCTTTATTGATTATTTAATTATGCATTTGAACATGTTTTTGTTGTACAGTAGGTTTGTAGTTTATATAGATTGTATAAGATCATAAGATATTTGAGTAATGCACTTTATTCTGTCGAGATTGTTTGGTTTAGCTAGTAGTTAGATATTGGTATATTGTCCCAATATCTCACTTACATACTTCTAAAATGTTAATAAGGTTTCTGCTTCTTGTACACAAACTTTATAATATCAAAATAAGAGTCTGACTGGAAACCAGAAAGACTGCTACTCCTATTGGCTTTATGTGACTGACTAACTGGCCTTGCTAGTCTATTAAAGTAGATTATATCAAATTTATTTCATGTTAGTTTCGGGTGTTTCCTTCTTTATCTGGCAGCTTGGTGTGTTGCATGTTTTACAGCAGTTTTAGAATTTTTTCTTTAACTTCCCAGTAACTTATGTTTGTCTACTGCGGACTCCTTACAAATGCATCAACTCCCACTTCTCGCCCTGTGACACGTTTATGACCTAAAGCACACTTGGTTCTCATTAACAAGGTACTCATTTGTGTCTCCCACTGCTTGGACTAATTCACACCCTCATTACCTTTTTGCATTCATTGTGAACTTAATAAAGCAGCTTGCAGGCTGCTGCCTAGTCCTTTTATTAGATTGGCAACGCCATTGAAACAGCAGCTGTTAAAACGATCCGGCTTTTTGTAGCCCACTGTGTTGCTGTAAAATCGTGATATTTATGTCCTATCATTTCTCAATTCGGAATCTTGCTGCTCTAAATTATATCTGTAAGAAATTCATTGCTTTACTCTTGGGTGTCTGTTACTTGCTTTCTTTCATTTGTTTAAAGATCCTCATGTATAGCATAAATAAGTAATGAAACGTTTTTCTGAGAAGTGATGAATAAAGTTTTGTCTGTCTCTCGTCTGCATTTGACTTGTCACAAGATTTTGAATGTCACTGTGACTGGTAGGTTGCCATGGCACCCTTTTGTTCGTGGTTTAACTTTTATTCAGTGGAACTCAAAGAGAGCATGTAGTAATTTTGTCATAGATTGTTTTTGGATTTTAGAGGCATGAGATAAAATGCCAGCTACAGCTATGAATTTCAGAAGCTTAATGAGCCGCTGAAATAAATTATCATTACAAATATTCAGCCCTCACATCTTATGGTCTCTTAAACTTGCAGTGTATTAAAGTAAGATTTTTTTTTCTAGCTGGTCCACAAAACGGTGTACAGTACATCAAACTAAAAAAAAATCAGCCCTGATTTCGGCAATTGACTAAAAATGAGAAATCTAAATTTATAACCTTTGTAAGTATAAGGCTTCCTTAACTCGGGTACAGTTTATTACTGTGGCTACTCACCCAGGTAGGAAAGAAATGGGTAGATCACCTGTTATCAGTTAATTTATGAGGATAAATACAACCTCTTTCACTGAAGTTCAACAGTATAGCAGAGATTCTCCATAAAGCAAACCAAAGTGACAGAGACAAACAAGTATTCAGAATAAGGCAGAAATATAATTGTAGATATCTATCTATCTAGAAAAGCACTTATCTGGGAAAGGGTACAACACCATCTCAAAGGTGAATGCACTTCAGAGCTCAGTGCAGTCCATCTTATGGAAGTGGAAGAAATAAAATACAAACTTATTACCTGGTTACCAAACAAGAATGGCACTTTTCTGAGAGGCTAGTGTGATAGTTTGGCTCAACCAATAAGGAAGAGATGGGATTAATGCTTACATATTGTTGACATTCATTTTTTTGGAATTCATTGTGTTAAAAATTTCAATTATTGAAAGGGAATGAAAATTGCAGGATTCAGTTTGCTTTAGTAGTCATGGTCAGATTTACTTCATAAAACAACTTGGAATGAGTTTTAGATCAGAAGGCATGTTATGTTTAAGAGCTGCTATTGCAAAATCTTTACACTTTTCAGTCACTTTAATTGAAGCTTGTATAAGTTATAAGTATAAGTTGCATACTGAACTGTGTGTTTAGTGTAAAGTAAGGGACATTTTGACAACCGGCCAGTGTAAAAAAAAAAAAATATATATATATATATATATATAATACAACTCAGTTTTTATGTTTCCTAAATGCACCTAGGTTTGGTCCAGATAATGATTTAAGCCTAGCCCCCAATTCGTTGTCATGATACTGTAATAGCTGTCAGAACACCATATATCATCTGTTTTCTGATTTTTGTTTCACAACGTTTTAGGTCTATAGATGCCAACATTCTGTATTTAACCTAAATCTAACAGAGATGGCATCAGAGCTTGATATGGCCAGTAGAAAACAGCAAAGCCCTGTGCATGTGCATATTTTGAATACAACATCAAAAGTGACATTTTTATACGTGGATTGTTTTGGAGTGCAGGGTATGTTGTGTGCTGTACAGCTACAGGGTGAAGACCCTACAAACCTTTAAGTACACTTACAAGTTCATTGCAAGTTGGCATACAATCTATTTTTGGTTCCAAAAAAAGGAATGTTTGAAAAGCACCAACAGTCAGCGCAAATAAGCAGATGCTCCTGCTACGCAAGCATTGTACTGTTTATACTTGCGCGCGTACTTTGCGGAAATCTGGAGGAATCCAGCAGGTGGCAGTGCAAGGTTTGCTGTGTTGTGAATTGCCTGGAACAGCCATTAAATTCCAATGACACCTTACTGCAATATCTCTGAAAGGGATGTTTAATGAGTACATCCATCAATCCAGGGATGTGTCCATTCCAGCTAGCATTGGGCACAAGGCAGAAACAATCCCTGGATGGGGCCTCAGCTCATCACAAGGTGAATACAAACACTCACATACACTGGCGTCATTTTAGTGTAACCAAATCTTCATATCTTTGGAAGGAAATCGGAGCACACTGTGGAAACCCAGCAGGAAAACATCCAAACTCCAGGCAGAGAATACCAGCGACGTGACTCCCTGCGAGACAGCAGTGCTACCGTTCTGCCACCGTGTCACCCCATGTGTGTAATTATTAACATTGTTCATTATTTAAATGAAATTAACGATTTGTAAAATGTAACATACATACTTTATTGCATTTCATCATGAAAGTGATATCAAGTATAAATCTTAGGATTCTAAATGTGCCGAGAGGAATATCATATATTTAATGTGATCTGTGTGGCGATCTATTGCTGTCAGGTCAGGAGGAAGCCCCAGAAAAAAAGATGGCACAGAAGACAGTATGTGAGACTTTTAAAATGTATCGTGTCATTACGATCGTGAATATGCGATGCTTGAATATAAAAGCACCACGAATGTATTTGTATGTCGGTATTATGTTTTACCACATCAAACCATTCATCAAACATCGAAGCCCGCACATCGATCTTCTAGGATCAGCAAAGCAGCTTTCTGTCACATGTAGATGGTAACCAGAGACTCTGACGTCACATTCCAACTTTTATCACACTGCGCCCCCCGATTTTTTGCTGGTACTGCAACTTGTGCACGCATCGCGTTAATTTCTGAGGACGTTCTGAGGACACATCAAATGAATGCTGGGAACGCGTGGCAGCCATGATGCGTACGCGTTCTAAGTGTAAAGTATAAACAAGCCCTTAGTCTACATAATGCAAGACACAACCATTAAGATAATTTTTGCAAAGAGCATCAGCTTGGGTAACAAATGGAACTGCACACAAAAAACACAAAGTCGTCCAAGTTAGTCTGTTCATTGACACTAACACTGGCATGTCCCCAGGGCTATGTGACATACCATTATTCAGAAATTTTGCTGCTCTTTTCAACCCTAGATTTAACATGCTGCATACTGCATATGCAGATATTACAGGTGTATTATACACAAGTAAATTGTGCATGGTTTTTTGGCATTATACTGCTTTAATCATTTGTAGTTTGATTTATTTTAACTAAATTTGCATTGATGATATCCCATGCAACAGTGCAGTTTATTTAACACTAATGGTAAAATATAAGCTTCTTATGAAATTGTTCCTATTCAAGTAGATGTTCAATTTTAAGATACACTCAAGTTTCAGTATCTGACAACTCGGTTATTTTGTTTTATATTTAATGGGAAATAATGTGCCTATATAGTAATATTAAACAAATATTATTTCCATGCCCATTAAGTTTACAGTTCTTTTTGGTTGTGACATAAAACTCATCTACATAATCTCTTTGACCATACCATAATGATGAAAACTAAAATATAAACTTTACATTGTGTCAATTTGACTAATTCCAAAATGTTTGTCCACTATGCAAAAGCTGGAGGGTTTTTCAGATTGTTGTCTGTTATTTTCCTATTACTTCCAGCAACCCATTATCCATATTTCCTAGGATAGTTTATATTGTCAATAATTGTTCAGTCTTTTTATCAAGTCAGAAACGCCAGCTTTTTCTTTTTCAAATGTGAGCTGCTGTCAAGTTCCATTTTGGTTTAGTTTCACACTCCCCTTTAACTGAAGAAAATGGCCTGGCACATTTTCTATAAATTCCATCCAAAATGAGTGTTTGAAGGCCAGGCAGATTTGCATATTCAAGGGGGGAGGGAATGGGGACAAAGAGGCACACACTTCAAAAACTATGTGCCATTCTGCTTGTTACACACAGCTGAGCTGTTAAGAGTTTTGCATAGATCAGAACTGGATAATTCAATGTAAGTTACTTTGTAAAACAGGAAATTTATAAAGTTATAAAGCAAAAAGAGAACTGCATTTTACAGGACTACAAGAAGCTAGGTAATGCAGTTAGTCCTAAGTATAGATGAAAACTAACAGTCTAACAAAACTGCAGTTAGTTGACATTTGATATTTTCAATGCAGTTATTCACTGAGAGAAAAAGCCCTGGGTTAAAAAGTACAAGCAAAAAAGTACAAGTTAAAAAGTTCTTTGTGAAGAGTTTTTTGTTTGTTTAAGAAACACTTGTCTACTTGCAGTGAGAGCACAGAAACCATAGCGTATATAAGCACTTTGTTAGCTCTGTGTATGCTTCTTTTTTTAACTAGCCAAAGTTTGCCCTTTTATGAAGTGTAAATATGACCTGAACTGCAATGAAAATCCAAAAAGAAACTATTAAAATTTTTATATGTGTACTGTATAAGTAAATATTTAATACATAAAACCTTTAAAACTGCATTATTTTAATTTATGTAGTTTTTGAAAATAGTAGGTAAATTAAATTAACTTGAAGCTGTAAAAGCTTCTAGGATATATTACAGCATGATACAGTGACCTACTAAAGTTCAGTTAATGGTAAAATAGAAAGATGTCATTAATGTAATATTCCTGTTACTGATAAATGCAGAACTATGTAACTATGTGATATTTTTACAGTAACGTTTTCTTAATTAGATCCATTTCTGTTTTCCTGTTGTAATTCTATCTCTCTATCTCTCTACCTACCTATCTATCTATCTATCGTGAAAATCCTGCACTGTTAGTAGCACTCAATGCAGAAAATCTGTTAAAACGGGAAGGATAATTAAGCATGAAACATTCATCCACTGTAGTCCACCATTAGGATCCAAGTTATACATGTCTGGATAGTACCTTATATATGATTGTTTATAGATATAGTAGTACAGTGGTTAGTGTAAGTTTCTTATAGACCCAGCATCCAGTGTTTGAATACTTTGCCTGGTTGTTGTCTGTATGGAGTTTCTGTGCATTGCAGTACATTTCTTTCCACACTATAAAAGTATGCATGTTAGGCTAGCTGGTGATTCTGAATTGTAAGTGTAAATGATGCCTCATGTGTGTCAGTGGCCCTGTCCAAGGCTGCGCTCTCTCTCTCTCTCTCTCTCTCTCTCTCTCTCTCTTTCTCTCTCTCTCTCTCTGTCATTGATTAATTTACATGTTCTTCATGGCTAAATAACACTTTCACTTGTGCATGTGATTATTTATGTGTATGTATATGTATATCAGAGATGTCCAAACTTTTTTCACTGGGGGCCACATACAGAGAAATATACGAAGGGCAGGGCCACCCACTAGAGGTGAGCTACAGTATATTGCCTCACCTCCTGGGTATTAAGCTAGCAAAATCAATCAAATATCGGTAAATTAGGCATCATAATTGCATATGCTTAAAGAAAAAACAGCATCACAGCTTTTCATTAATGGGTTTTCATTTATCTATACTAATAAAAGGCAAAGCCCTCACTGACTGACTGACTCACTCATCACTAATTCTCCAACTTCCCGTGTAGGTAGAAGGCTGAAATTTGGCAGGCTTATTCCTTACAGCTTACTTACAAAAGTTAAGCAGGTTTCATTTCGAAATTCTATGCGTAACGGTCATAACTGAATCCTACTTACGTACATATATACATCCATAGCCTGCAGCTCGGTCACCGTGTGAGGCGGAGTTGCGTCACCCATCACCACGCCTCCCACGTAGTTGGCTCCTGCCTATATTGCGTCCCCCATACGCACACCTCCCACGTAATTGAGTGCCTGCCAATATAAGGCCGTCCGTCAGCAGCAATCCAATAGACATGCTGCCACTACGAGGCGTTTGTCATGCCTAAGACGAATACAATTATCGCGAGATACAAGTTTAGTGAGAAGATGCAAGGTATAAACGAGACTTTTGATCGCTTTGTAACGGAGTTAAAATTTCAGGTGAAGGACTGTGCTTATGCAAACGAAGATGAGATGGTCAGGGATAGAATAGTGTTTGGCACAAACTTCGCAAAAGTGCGAGAGAAACTTTTAAGTGCCGGGTCTGAGCTAACAGGAAGACAGTGTAAAAAATGTGGTAAATTAAACCACTTCGCTAAAGTTTGCAGGACTGGGAAAGGTAAACCCGTGCATGCAGTGTGTGATGTCTCCGATAAAGAGGGAAGACAAGCTGTTTATTGATGCAGTAAGAAAGGAACAACCCTCTGAAGCTGAACAAGCCTTTGTAGACATATCAATAGGAAAGCAAGGTGTAAAGCTTAAGTTTAAATTAAGTTCATAGACACGCTGCCGCTAAATATTCGCAGGCAAATCCACAACGTAATACCGTGAATGCCTGTTAAACATCTTAGATTCACGAGTACCGATTTGGGTAGTTAATACTTCGATGAATGAAACCTGTTATTTTTACAACGGTTGACAAACACGGAATGTAACTTGAACACAACACATCCTCCAAATACGAACCTGATTGAAAGAAATAATGATAATCAAATCCTTCATGACAGCAACACTCATAACAGTCACAAAACAATTACATTGACAATCATGTTACGTTATTTTTAAAATGTTTCCTTTTCTTTTTCATAACTTCTTTAACACACTACTTCTCCATTTTGCTAGTTGTATTATAGAGTGCTCTCATCACATGCAATCGAGTAAAAATTTAAAGCACAAGCTTTAACTGACACTTGATGTTTTAAGTTAGCTGACAAATCTTCAATTTGTCGCACAACTGCGTTTTTGGACAAGCGAACGTTGTCGAACTCCTGTATTTTCTCTGGGCACGTTATTCCTGTGACTTTAGTGAGACACTGTTTTATGAAGTCACCATCTGAGAAGCAGTGAGTTGTACTACCTTGTAACTGGCTAATGTGGCATTTTCTTGTGTTTTGTTAGCACAGAAAAAATCCTGTTGTTGAGCTAGCAGACTAGCTGCCATTTGCTTAACTTTCTGTTCTCGCTTGGCAGCAGTGTAGGTCGGATGTTTGATTTCGTAGTGTCGACACACATTGTACTCTTTCATCACTGCAATAGTTTTATTACAAATCAAATAGACACACTTGCCCTTGACTTCTAGGAAGAAATATTAATTTTCCCACTGTGTCTGAAATTTTCTGCACTCACTTGCTATTGTGTGTTTCTTTGGTTCTGCCATTTTTGGCCACCCATAGGCAAAATTGTTCTTTGGTTGCTCTTGTTTGTGAAGACACTGCCTTAATCAAGACAGTAGCTCCGCCTTGTGTTAAACCTAAGAAGTACAATACAGTTAAGAACAAGTTTTGTGTGTGGGCCATATTTCATTATATTTTTAGAATTTGCTGTGGACCTATTAAAAATGGATCACGGACTGCAGTTGGCCCATGGGCCGTAGTTTGGACACTCCTGGTGTATATGTATATATGTGTATGTATATATGTGCTGTAACTACTAACTGTATTGGTAATTGAGTAATGTACATATTCCTTCAATGAATAATCAAGTAGTCAATAAAAAAGTAAAGGAATGGACATAGATGAATGTTAAACTTGATGTACAAAACAAAATGCCATATCTAACAATATTATATTGCCTTCTCTTGTCCTTACAACTTACCAGAACAGCAAAGATTAAAATATAAAATAAAACAGTTAACAATAAGGAAATATATAAGTAATGCAGTCATATAACTTAGCATATAACAAAATGTAGAAAGCAGCATACATTTTGTAGAAGTATATACCATAGTACATGGTCTTATTTATTGCTTTATAGAAGAATTATGTATGAAGTCGTATTTGTATTGTCTGAATTTATCCATTCTTTTATATTTTTACTTTTGAGTGTTGTTTTTTTTCGCCTTTTAATTCCTGTTTTTGAAATATGGGTGTTTACTATTATATTACATTGTCACTAAGTAGCATTGTGTGCCTGGCTCTCAGCCTGTGAATGAATGAACAGCTGGACTCTTGTAGGGCTATTTTTAATTAACTTCTGTCTTTGTTCCACATTGTTGGCTGCATATGGGAGGTTTATGAGTAGTACAATAGTAGTGTTGTAAAATGTACTATACTGTTTGTTACTGTGAGATTTGTGGCTTTCTGGCAGATTTTATCTTTAAGTCACAAGCAACCAGCTGACCATGCCTTTATTATGCTGTAGACATTGTGGTCTAGGAGCTAATGCTCTGGACTTAATCTGCAAGACTGCTGGTTCAGTCCCTTTCTCAGAACAATAAACTATATTTGAAGCTATAAAAAAATAATGTCATAAAACATAAATCTCAGCACTGCAATGATACGGTTTCTTACAGGAATTTCAATCTGTTGTCTCCAAATGATGGATGAAGTCTTTTTAATTAGTTTCTTTGGTCTCTAATTGCTTGTTCTACAGTAAGTACATAAACATTTACTCAAGAAACATTGACTAAATACGTTTACCTTAGCTGAGAACTGGTGAACATAAATGATAAAAATTTGAACATACTAGAATTAGAAAATAAAGTTGTAAAAATATCCTTTAGTGCCCATGCAGCAATACAATGCATTTTTTTAGTAACCAAGACAGCATGACCAGAAAAGTCAATTAGAAGTAAAATCCATCTATTCATTTTCTAAGTCTGCTTAATCCAATTGTAAGGTCATGAAGGACTGAAGCCTGTCCTGGTAGGACTGCATGCTAATCGGGTATCAGCCTTAGGTTTGTTCAAAAATCCATACTTCTTCATATTGTAACATTTTAGAGTGTCTAGTTAACTTAAACAGCATATATGTGGGATGTAGAAGGAAAATTAGAGTACACAGAAAAAAGTTTGTGCAGTCAAGGGAAAACATGCAAACAATAAGTTTGGATTCTAAATGCCGTGACTTTGCTGTCTTTCTTATATAATCAACATTTTTCAGTGTGTACTTAAAAAGCGTCAATTCACATGTTGCTTAGTTTAATAATTCATATTACCAAAACTAATTTAAAAATCTAATTGCTTATACATTTGAAAGACAATTTTTTCTATTTTTGCACTAAGTGATGCATAATATCTAATTATTGTACATTTGAAAAAAGGAATATTAACAGCCAGAAGGCTATAAATATCTTCAGTAGAACTGATTTAGGGCAGTTTTGGAAGGAAATCATCAACAGTTGGCTCACTCGCCTTTAAGCATGTGATTGTTTCAAAGCAAATGCAGATGTCTATAGTACAAATGCAGTTTTTCTTTGACCTTTGCTTCATTCATTTAAAGTGATTATGGATTGGTTTCGAGGTAGAAGTAGATTTCACAGCTCTAGTCTTAACATATATTCATGATTTTTAGAAGAGACATTAACAACTTAAATTGCAGTATTTTAAAATGGGGTGGGGGGTGATATGGCCAAAAATTTATATCATAATATAATTAAAAATGTTTATGGTTCTGGCATATATCATGGTATAATATTTGTTTATATACTTTTCAGACTGAATCCAGTTTAGGGTACTTATGTTGACTCGATTTTATAGGTTTACAATGGGTAGTTAGTTCTACAGTGATATTTGTTTTCATAAGGGCCATTTCAGTCCACTAATACACTTATAACTAATAATATAGCACCTTTCCCATGCTCAAATTGCTTCGCAGAATTTCAGAATGAACAACAGGGAAAAGCAGAAAAAAAATGAAATACACAACATTGAATACAATGCGGTATCAGTATAAACCACCCAATAACAATTAATACAGGAAACACAAAGCTTTGAAATCAGGCAACACATCATCATAATGTACAAAAATACAAATACTACAAGAAAACCCTGAACAAGTAAGAGAATTTGTGATACAAATACAAATCATCCTGTGCACCTGGACAGAGAGATAAACTGAAAGATAAAGTTAAATGGCTTCCTGAGCCAATGAGTTTTTTTTATTTTTTTTAAATAAATTGAGGCAGCAGATCTAATTAATTTATATTCAAAATATCTTTATGGCACAAAATAAAAAATAAGAATAACTACACAAGAAATAAACAGGACATCTACGTGTTGGCTTTTGTTTAATACAAATTTACAAAGTGAAATTTGTCCTGTGATATTTCTCAGCTGAGGTCACTGTGCATTGTAAAATTATCCACATCCTTACTGATTCTCTAAATTCTCTGAATAGCAAATCATACACTGAAATTTTGTGTACTTTTATTATTGTAAAAGCACTGAAACTCAGCATTAAAGTAATATTGTTTTATATTTTGGAAGTACTCTGTTTACACATGTATTCAGTTCCCAGTGATTTGGAAGTTCTTAGCTGACACATGTAAATAGAAAGTGTCTAGCCTTCATCAGTTAATCGTTTGAAGGACAGTTGTGAACTTTAGATTAAAGAGCATCAAAAGAATAAATATATAGCACTGTGGCTTTATGAAAAGAGTACAAAACCAAACATGTATTTGGTTGCCCCAGTGGACAAGAAACAGCAGAGTAGCAACAACTTGAAAAAGCTGAAGTGTTTTAGTAGTTGAGACTGGGAGTAAAGGAATACCAATTAATCCTGTTAGAATCTCTGCATAACACTGGCTTCCATAAGAGGGTGGGACAACATAGCTCTTGTTTTGAGGGCTGATCTCATAGACACTGACTAGAGTAGTTTAATGCAGCTTCCAGTTATTTTAATTACGTCAAGTGTGCCTACTGGGACATCTAAACGCTTGGCTATTATAGGGCATGATAGAGCTATGTTTGCCACATATTTATTAACTGTATATTTATAGTAATAGAAGTGATTTTATATTCTCTGTCATGCCACCTGGCTCTGTAGTTAAGAGCACATGGTTTTGAAACGGAGCTAATAAGAATTCGCAGGAGGATATTATACTTAGTCACTTTTCAAAATCTGGACTATAGAGACAGGTTATTGTTGCATTCCGCTACTCTAAATATAAATTATTGGCATCTATAGCTGTATGATCCCCTCTTAACCCAAATGCATATTATGTATATGTTTACTGTAAGTTACAACAGTTTCCAGTCACGATTTAATAAATGCTAGTTTGCAAACCACAAAAGCTCTATTTTATGCTCATACTTAGTTAACTAACAACTTCATAGTATAACATGGTTTTGAGTTTAATTCAATTCATCCAAATCTGTATGTGACTTCAGTAATAACATAGAAACATGCTAGGAATATACGTAACAAGTTTGAAACTTGAAGCAGTTAATTTTTTTACTTTATCAAAGAGTTAGTTATCACTCATATTTAAAAATAAGAGATAATAGAAATAGATTTGCATTAATAGACTATGTTAAGTACTGTGCCATCTTTTCAAAGTACTTTTACAGTATCATGTAGTTAAAAACATGGCCCTAATAGGCTTCTGATGGCTAGATACTATCCATAGACTGCAGATCCAGATTTAAGTGATGTAAAAATGGAATGCATTGTTGTCTTAAGTTGTTGGTTGTGGGGAGTCTGTGTCTAATTAGAAGTTCAAATTTCTTAGGAAATACTTGATGGATGGAGAGTTAAAATCTCTGTTAAAGGTAATATTATTGGCTGATTCACACCAAGGTTATTATAGTTTTGCCTTTTTATATTAGTTTTTATTTATATTTTTTTCTGACCTTACTTGGAAATTCAGTTTAGTTTTAGTTTTCCTTCATCGTGCATTTGTAGTTTTAGTTTAGTTTTTATTTCACAAAGACAGATATATATATATATTAGTTTCATTTTTAGTTTTAGTAATTATGGCATGGAGCTCCTATGGAGTTGGTTTTGTGTCACAATCGGACAGAACTGTGCACTTAACAGATTTGGATATCAGTTTAATGTTAATAGAAGCTTACTACACTGTCTGGTTTACTCTCTGGTTTTGTTTTTGTCTGATAAAAACAAGCATAATCAAAACTAGACACTGAATATGAACAATCTTGCACAATTTTATAAGTCTTAAAATATCTTGTCATGAAAACCATGGGCGCTTAGGAAGAACAGGGCTCTTAGACTTGAATCAGTGTGCAGACCACACCTAGCTGTATTGAGGGAAGCAAAGAAAACGTGCATGTAGTGTCAAGGTTAGGGGTGGTGAGTCTTGAGTAGCCCACCATAAGAACAATAAACCCATAATGAACAGAGCAAGAGCAGGTAATAGGTGTACGGAGAGGCATAAAATGACAGAGACCGCATCTGAGATTAAGAATAATATATACATTATCTAAACCTGTTTATCCAGATCAGGATCGCAGGAAACCTGGAGCCTACTGCAACAGGTTTGGATGCAAGGCAGGAAAAATCCCTGGTATGCAATATGTATGATAAGGCTGATGTTAAGAACAAAAAGAATATGATATTTCAACTATCTATATGAGAGAGAGAGAAAAACATTGAAAAATGGGAGACAAATATTTTAAAATATAATTCTGCTAATGGATTACTTTCGCAATATCGGGTATTTTGAGTTCTGAATATGAACTAAAAAAGATAAATGAATAAATATGGAGTAAATACAAAAACCCATTAGTATGTTTAGTTTTTCATCACTTGTCAGACTCTCTACCTTTGTTTATATTGCTTTGTTGTTAAACGATGTTTTTAAAGCAAAAGTGATTGGTCAGCAACAATATGCTGATCTTGTATGATGACCACATCAGTCTCTTGATCAGTGCCATTTTATTTTCAAAAACCGGGAGTGGTCTCCCCTAGACTTTCTTGTATACTCAGATATGGGAATAGATATTTAAGGAGTAAACCGCAAGACAATGATTTATATTTTTATATTATGCACATTAAGGAACCATCAACAACAAATCAAAGTAATAATATATTGAACAATTTTTCTAAAGTAAAGTTGAATAAATTGGACTCTGCAGCTGTATAAAAAAAAAAAAAAAAAAAAATCGAGTATGTGTTCAGGTAAAGTACCACTTCCGGGTGATGAATTTGGCCCAAAAATGAATAAAGATCTACAAGGTGTAAAAACCACATGCCGAATTTCATCCATCTATCTAGTTGCGTTTTTGAGTTAGCGTTTTTACACACAGACATACGCGTGTGTGTACACACACAATTCTAAAAAACAGTATTTTTGGATACTGGTTAGTCTATAATGTCAAGATTCATCAAAATACCGAGGTCGAATTTTTTCATGATTACTATACTTTCTCTAAAAACGATTTCTCCTTTGTGAAGTGGCAGGTGAATTGCTGTCAACAAAAAGCAGACACCGGAGAAATAAACTGAAACGTTACTCACTTGTGATTTTTCTGTCCATATGGTAAACGTTTTGTTGACCAGCACATTCTGATTTCAGCTGTTTGAATTACATTTTCATATACAACAAGCACAAAGAAAGGCGGCATGCAAATCGCTTTCTATTTCTCACGCTTTACGCACCTGCACTTGGCTTGCTCTGTCACCGCAAATGCTGTGTGAACAGCTGCCCTCTGTCACCAGCCGCCGTTCACTGAATGAATATATGCGGGCGGCTCGTGGTGGATGACTTTCTGTTTTAGAGTTAAAACTTACAAGAGTTAAAGACTAACGGCAAGAATATTAATTCAAAAACGAAAACTAAAAATATTTTAGTAAATTATTTTATTTCAGTTAGTCTTTCCAGTTACTTTAGTAGTTTTGTTTAGTTTTAGTTTTTCATTTTGGTTTTGTTAATTATTTTATTTCAGTTTATGAAAATGTTTTTTTTAATAGTTTCAGTTTTGATTTTAGTTTTCGTTAACTATAATATCCTTGATTCAGACCACAATGGAGAGCAGGTCTGGAGCTTCACTGCTAAATTATAGTGTTATGGCATTATTGAGTCATTCTGATACATCTGCTGTGAGGTTGTTTTTAGCGTGTTTTAAATAGAGAGTGCATGTTTGACCATTCTACACTTACAGAGCAATACTATTATCTTTTTTGGTTAACGTGTACTCGCACCTCTTCCAGCTTTTGACAAACTTGTACTGGGGATCAGTTTTGTTGTCACAAGTTGCTTTTGGATGATTAAAGGAGAAAATATGCTAGATGTGTAAGTTGAAGTAACCTCTTTCAAGGTAACTTTGAAACTGGAAACTGATCTATAATACAGGTTGCACAGAGTATTTGTTTTAACAATGCTTTTCAGTGGGAGATTTTGAAATTTTAAGAATTTGTACAGAGCAACTATAATATAATACGCGAAAATGCACTTTCCAGGAAAATGTCCTTTAAGAATGTATGTGCCAAACTTCAACGGAATTGGTCCACTGGAAATAGATTTTTTTTTTTCCTGTTATTTGAATTTGATGATAATGTTGAACGATTGCCTTTTTTATTTTTAAAAGTTACTATGAAGAGCCCCAAA
Organism: Polypterus bichir lapradei; assembly: GCA_026402145.1. Taxonomy (NCBI): domain Eukaryota; kingdom Metazoa; phylum Chordata; class Cladistia; order Polypteriformes; family Polypteridae; genus Polypterus; species Polypterus bichir. The sequence goes on from JANRMT010062817.1 coordinate 26,137,024, forward strand.
ATTTTAATGGCAATATTAACAGCCTCCTAAATGATAGAAATAACACATGCTTAATTTAGAGTTTTAAGTTAAAGAAAAGTACATTTTTCATTATGGAGAAGCATTCAATTGTTGAGTTGACGTAAACATGATTGGTTGGCAGAATTCCACGGATTATTTGCCGTGATAAAAATCTTTATTTCATGTTATTTGCATTTCACATTTTTTTGGAACACTGTTGCATTAATAAGACTAATGTCATCATATCTTATTGTAATATTGATATTTTCCCCTCTCTCTTTCCTCTAGCCTTTTTTCCGTCTCTTGAACCTTCGGAAATTGGGTCTAAGTGATAATGAAATCCAGAAGCTGCCTCCAGAGGTGGCCAATTTCATGCAGCTTGTGGAGCTTGACATCTCAAGAAATGGTAAGTGAAATGTTGGGAAAGGTTAGTTGTGCATATCATTACAGAACAGGTCTTAAAATTCATGCTTGTTTTTAATTATTATAATTTTGACATTTCTTATAACTAGTTCATGAAATGACTAAAAGTGCAATTTGTTGTCCTGTATCAGTTTTGGTTAAATGTGTTGTTTGCTGTAGAACTGTAACAATGGAATAAAATTTAAAAATTGTTGGAACGTCTGAGCATTTATTTACATCTTTGTAGGGGCACATCTGGCAGTGCTTAAGTCTGCTTTGTCTGAGCTCATAGGACTGCATACATTTAATAATTTATTTATTTTTTAGACATTCCAGAGATCCCAGAAAGCATTAAATTTTGTAAGTCTTTGGAAATTGCAGACTTCAGTGGCAATCCCCTTTCCAGGTAATATGAATAATGGTTGCATGAAGAGTATTTGTAAAATTTCATTTATTTGTAACACAGAGAACGGTTTTTTAATGTTAGTATAAATTCTATCAGTTTTACACTACAACATTGTGTGTTTGCTAAGACTATATTTGTCTAGCAGTACAAGTACAATAATGTTTGCTCTACAGCAGATATGAGAATACCAGTATAGATTTGGCACATTTTTCAGTGAAAATTTCTTCAAAAATTAACGGAACTGAACATTTAAAGGCATAAAATCGGGTGATATGCTTTTGTCAGTAATAGTCTACAAAATTGGGAAGGGAAGGCTATTTTCAAGCAAGGCTGCCACAAACTACACACTATAATTTATATTAGTTATGTAGACATAACAACAATTCTTGTTGGAAGCATATATTATTCCCCCATAATTTTCATCATTGGGTCGGATTCAAAAACTTTTTTTTTGTAATGATTCTATTTGAAGATATTAACATTCTGTACGATCAAGTCTTAACTTACACTATATTGCCTTAGTTGTTTATCTTTACTTGGATTGCATTAAATATGAAGACAGATGCTTAAAAATGTGGTATAGTAACTGTAGAACTTTTTTTTTCTCTCTCTTTCAAACTGCAGACTGCCAGATGGTTTCACATTGCTTCGCAGCCTTGCTCACCTTGCCCTCAATGATGTTTCACTTCAGGCACTTCCTAGTGACATTGGCAAGTAGGTTAAAAGTTCCATGTGTTTTTTTTTTTTTTGTTTTTTAAAATTTGTTTTACACATTAAACTGATTGAAATTGTTTCATTTAATGGCAAATATGCCAACCATTCTGAGCTGAAACACGGGCAGTGTTTGCCACCGTGATATCTGGAAAGTCTGGTGTACCAATATCCACACTGCTGGATTAGCCCATTCATGTATTTAAAGGGCATTTAAACTGTCCTTGGTGAGGAATTATGAGCACAACACCTGCAGTGGAAAGGGCTTACCTTTAGTATGTATCATCTAAGTACATACTACAAAAAATCATTTCACTTTGTTTTCCGGTAAGTGCCTGCTCTTTGCTTTATGTCGTCTTTAGTAAACCACACCAATTGATCTGTTAAAATTATTCCTTAAAGTTGACATGATTTTTGGTTTAACATGAGTCATTTTCACATCTTGATTACCAAGTATATGTAAAAAAAATTGTTTTGAAAATAAGCAACATCGCACATTTGAAAGAACTAATGACCATAATGAATGCAAAATCCAGCATGTCAAGCTGGCAGAATAAAAGTGACTAGGTGCTACTGAAGCACTGTGTGGTGTTATAGTCTGCTACTCCATATACTTTTACAAAGACTCAAGCCAGTTCACGTTCCCCAAGAATATTCTTTTCACCCACCGCTTTGAGAACAAGTTAGCATATAAGTTCCTTATATTTTTTGATTCTTTTACTGTATCCCAGAAACACTGTCCCAAGGCTTAAGGACCAATATAGGGAGTGCAGTACGGTAAGGGACTAGACCATAGAAGGAGAAAGCATGATCATGCCACATAGACCAAGATTATGATTTTTAAAATGTTAACTTTTAGTCACCATTAATTAACAGTACGGCAAATTGCAATAATTACAACAAATATCTCAAATTTTGCCAGATGTTTAAGATTCATCTTACTGTACATGCATGGAGCTGCACAACCTTAATCAAGGCTGTTTTATTTGAACCTGTAACAAAAATACAGTAGTTTTTATAGAGACTTCAGAGCAGTGTAAATGATTTATTCACTTACACAACTGGTTCTCAAGTTTGGTCCTGGGGAACTCCTTTGGTTGTGTGTTTATATTCCAATTAGTTACACAATCAGTGCATTCTTCTTACCTTTACTTAATTTCATTGTTGAGCTGTAATTTTTCCTTCTTTGATTGTTAGAAATTCTGAAATATTTGTATTTTTGCCAAAACCTTAAAAACTTGTGTTTTCCTTTGCTATTTTCTTTTTAATATACCAATTTCTTTTGAATTCTTAATTCTTTCCAAATGTTAATGATTAGCAATGAACAGTGCAGACACTGAATACTAAGGGGGAGCAATTACTTCACTGCTGTTTTCACTTGTGATCTTATTAAGAAACTTTTATTACGAATGAGAATACAATTGAATACGATACTAAAGTAATTGCTTCCCTTTAGCACTCTGTATTGTGAACAGTTGGATACAATTAAAGGACAAAGCTTTATAAAAACAGTAAATTAAAATGTAAATGGCAAAAGCAAAGTAAGCATTTAAAGTTTTGAAAAAAATGTAGATATTTCAGAATGTCTCTGAAGTGGAGAAATAGTAGTTTCCATTTTTGAAACTAGTTTTGGGGGCTGGTCTTCTTTAGCAGGTGCTATGTATAACAGTTTCCATCTGCTTACTGATTAGTTTTTTTGGAGAATATAATGTTCAGTTTTTATAGGTAGAGAGATATGATCAGGAGAAATAACCTCCCTGATAGTACCTCAAGTAAAGACGTATTATTGCTAATCTTGGATTGAGCATTATGAGCACAGTCTTTTAAAACAAATTATCATGAAAGTTTACCTGATTATGAGTCCATTATCAACTTTGGTCTAGACTGTGCTGAAGAGAAGGGGTAAAGCTGTCTGCATTAAGGACAAAATTTACAGTTAGTGTGTTGGGAATTCCTTATGCATAGCTCAGTCCATTGAATGTTGTAGTGGCTGCACTTCTACATTGCAAGACATCTTTTGTTGGGAGGCAAATTTAGATTCCTTTTGTATGCATGATGTCTTTAAGATTAGATTTACACCATTGTGTATAGACTCTGTATTAAAATTATGATATTCATGTCAATTAGGTATAGCTCGTTACCTTTTTTGTGTTGGGGTTTGTTTCTTCTAATTTGCTGGCAGTATGTACCAAATTGACTATGGTTAAAAACACCGAGTCCCCTGAGTCTATTTTCTCCACGCTGCTTTCTTCTTTGCTTAGTCGTCGACGTTTCATTTATAACATATTTTCCTTATACGCTTTATTTGCGCTGAGAGCCCTGGATCTGTGTGTGCTCAAGCCTTTACATGACTGAGTGTTTTGCTGCCCGTGGTCTTATTTGATATTGGTTGTAAGTAAGGCGTGACTTGCAAGAATCTCATGTTCTACGTCATCGCAAGACGGTCCTGGGTCAATCTCTTCACACAAAGTCTCATGTTTAAGGTTCCCGTGAAATGCTCCGTGGCCAATCTCTTTCGTCTTGCGGGTCTTTTAAGTGTCTTCCATGGTCTTCTCCTGTCTTTCTCTCCCAGGATTTTTTTTATAATAGAGAGATACCAGGATGCTTCTATATAGAATTCCCTGTCACCTTCCACCTTCATTAAATGCTGCTTCTTATAGAATCTCCTTTTTTCTTTAGTTGTTTCCTCCTCCATCATCCATACCTTTCAGCCTTGTTACATATTGGTATCAGTTTTATTCTTGCCTTTCACTTGAAGATCTCTTGCAATCGAGATGTCGAGACACACACACCCTTATCTAGGGATTAAATAGTCTGTTTTGCTCTTTACACAACTAGGTTCAGATGTCACCAACTTCTTTTCTTCCTTCTTAAACATACTGTTGCTCAACCATTACCACTGTGTCACAAAATTCCAAAATCCTTTCACCCTTAAAATGTCTCTTACCAAAGCTAAAACCCCCATGGCCATCAGCACTATTTCCACCATGCCTATTCAGTTCACCACCCAGTACTGTCATCTCCACCAAGGCACCAAAGACATCATGCCACTAACCTGTCCCAAAACTCATCTTTTTCACTTCTGCCAATCTGTGCAACATATGTGTAGATGTTATTATTCAGATATTTATTAACAACATGCTCATTTACCCTTTGACTTGCACCATGTTGTCTGCCCATTTTTCTGATTATCGTACACCAACCACAGCATTGTCGTCATTGCTCCCCTGGCAGAAAAACTTCTCCATTCCACTGTTCCCACTGAGAATTCTGAAACATTACCTTTTCATGTTCTTTCTTGTACACAGCATCCAGTACTTTCATTCTGTGAAGCATATCAAACACTTTACCTGATTTTCTTGATATACTTTCTGGTTTGCAAATCTTATTCCCTTTCCTTTATATCTTTCACTCACTGCTTTTCCTTCATCTTCCTCGCAACTAAATCAGCCTCTGCACTCATCCGGTCTAGTACTGTCATAAATTGGGTTTCTTCTGCCTGTGGTTCAGCCTTATTTCACCACTTTCTGTTTGACATAGGCAGTTGGGGCTGCCGAACATCAGGCTATGCCTCTCATTGGTTCAGATGTTTATAAGGCTGAATACCCTATTTATGTCAGCTTTATAAACATTATCAGAGCTGTAAGTTGTACATTTTATTCCAGTTTTCTGAAATGTGTTATTGTTCTGTACAAAGCCTGTCTGCTTCAAAGTGAAAGATTTCTTTAGTCTAATATATTTCTGTCTTTTATCACTTTTAAAAAGGCAGCTTTGTTGTAAAAACTACTTGCTAGCTTCATACAAAGAGTATACATAAATGATATCCATTTTCCTGGAATATTTTTTCCATACATGTGCAAGACTCAGATCTAGTTACTTCTGGTAAGGAGTGTCATTTGCCATAGTACTGGCATATTTCCTTAAAAAGTTTGAAGGCACACATGCACAACACTATTGTGATTCTTATCTTGTTGCATTATAATGTATTCCTATGGAGTTTTTAAATTACATTAGTATGGTGTATTGCTGAAGGTGCTACGTGAAATAATGTTTCTTTGATTGTCTGTTAGAAGATTAAACAAACAAAAGAACACTGATTGGTGTAAAGACTGATGTCAGGATACAACTTTGCATCATTCTTAGAATTGTTTGTGGCAGCACACTAGACTTGGATGCATGATTTCTTTTGTGCCCTTGCTTAACAGTTTGATTTCTCCTTTGTGTTTCTCTATTGTGCTAATGTTTTTCAGAGAGTCTGGTTTCATTCCAGTAATACTGGAAGTTTGGAGTATTTGTCACTATTTTTTCAGTTGAAATGCTGAAACTTGAATTGAAAGTTTTAAACCTCTTCAACCGCTTCCTGGTACCCAAGATGCCACTGTACTGATTTGGGCTGAAGAACTGGTGCACACAATAACAGTTTTATCATATTTATTGTTTGATTTCTATGCAACAAAAGATATACAAAGTACAAATAAATGCCAAAAGAAAAAGAAAACAAACAGGGTATAATTGGACATTTTGAGTGTTCAGAATTTTAAAACTTTTTTCTTTATTTAAAGAATAAATTCTAATTGAGTAACAACAATGGTCTGTAATAAAAAAAAATCAGATGTATATAAGCCTATATCATTGTTAGTTTAATGTTAATCTGTATGGTTTAATGATAGAGTTGGAATAGTAATGTATATGATTACAGAAAATCAGCCTATTCGATTACACATGTGCAAAATGTACTAAATCTCAAAGTGATGCAGTTTTTTTGTTTACTATTTATCATGATGAAACTAAAAACAGAGGACACAAAAATACATACCACATTTTCTTAATATTTATTTCAGTCTCCTATGCAATGCTGTTTATTGCAGTATTTTTTTCAGTACACTTGTCAGTCATTATTTGATCTGTCGATCAGTGTTCCATTAAAAGGTAGCTGACATTCATATAATAGTAAATGTTTTATTACTTATGGAAGATGCTTTGGAAATTGAACTGTTTTTACAAACGTTCTAAAATTAGTGGGAAGTCCGAGACCTCCTCTTACTCAACCAATTATTCCTAAATGTACAAATGCGAACCTGAATTTTATCTTTAGCACATATCCAATACATAACAAACTAAGTGACTTATTGAAAACTTACTTCAAAGTCTACTGAGAAAATAAGGCCTTAAAGAGTCATTTACAATGCTGGAAAATAATACACTTTCATTGTTGCTTTTCACATATTGAAAATGTCAAATACCATTAATATTGACTGAGTAATTTGTATGCATTGAAAATATTATCTCTCACTTAGGCTTTTATTTTTATTTTTCCTAACTGCCAGTTGCATCATAAAGAAATGTCACCTCTTCATAAATGTCCTGTAGAAAATGTAAGTGGATATTCTATGTAAGACATCAAGGTTTTCATTTTGTCACTCTTTTGTATTCAGCCCCCTTCTACAAAATCAGCAGTTCCTCAGGCTTCTGGAGTTCTGGTGTCTTTGCCTTACAATGCTCTGTGTCCTCTCCATTGATCCCATCAAAGGTGCTTGCATGCTGGTTCTCGTTTAATTATCATATTCATGCATTGCTTTTTCTTAACCAAGCTGTATATTTTAGTTTTAGTTATTTTTGGATGCACGCTCAAATATTTTTTTTGGATTAGTAAATTCATGCTTAGCCAAAATATGCTTGTTAAAAGTTCTATCATATTTGCCTGTCCATATTTTACACAAATGCATGCATCTTTAAACAAAGCTAATAGTTCTGTTATGCTGTTGTTCATGCAGCTCAGTGCCTATGGTAAGAATCGTTGTAAAACTGAAAACCATTTTTTTAAATAAAACAATTGCATACAGTCACTTTTACCATTAATTACACGCAGTTCTGTCAAGATTTATACTGATCATTTCATTCTAGTATAAAATATTTGCTTACTTTCCAAAGTTTAAAGTCAAATGAAGGTTTTATTTCTTTTTTTAAATTAATGTTAATTTTACAGTACAGTTGCAGCACTTCAAAATGTCCTCATTGTTTGGAGACTTTACAAAGCAAATGTCAATGTTAGTTGTTTTTTAAAAATGTATTTAATATTATTTCAAGAAATTGTAATAATAAATGCTTGACCTACTTTTTGGTTACATAGCTAATAAAAAAAAGTACTACATAAACATGCATACACATGTTATTAAACATTTCCTACTTTGCATTTGACCAGGTGTGTATTGAGTAATATTCATCTGAGGGTTTAAGGCTACTGTGTAGATCTTTCTGGAAACCAAGACATGCTCATAAATCACCTTGACCCATTCAGAGGTTAATAGTGTGTGAAGATAATACAAATTAGGCTTGTATTGCAGCTCTGCTCAAAAGTTGGTAATTTAGGTTCAATTAAGTTTTGTTTTGTTTATTATAATTCTGAAAACATTTAAAGGGAAATAATTTTTTTGTGTTTTGCGTTTTCCAGCTTGTAACATATACTGCTTAGCTTCTTATATCAAAATATATACTTTTCTTTTTGACATACATAAGCTTCTTTTTGCTGCATCACCTTTCCTTTGGTTCCGAGGTTTTACACTGACTATAATCTTTCCATTTCTAAGTAATATGTTCTGATGGAGAACAGTGTAATACCTATTGCTTTCATTAGATCAGAGTATGAGTGTGAAAAACTGGGTCTGTGGCTTAACAATCAGGAACCCGTTTAAAATAAATAATTGGTTGGCTTGATCTCCATGGGTGTACATACTCACACAGCTGTGGGAGGTTGGTGAGGTATTTGGGGTGAGACCCACCTGCATCTTAGGGGTGGTCTGTCTCAATAGCTTCATCAGCTCTCTGTGGTGTGTGATTGAAGTGCTGGACTCACAGAGGCAGACAAAAAGGCAGCTGGTACATTAACAAGAAATTGGAAAATAGGACAAAAGGAAAAGGGAGGGAGGTTAAGGAAAGAATGGGGAGAAGACAGGAAGGGGAGAGAGCCAGTGCAAGTGAGCAAACAAGAGTCAAACGGGAAGTCCCTTAGGTGAGCATATGCCCATCATTCAGGGGCTGAAGGAGGTCACTTTGGCTGCTAGAGTAACTGAGGAGCTGCTCGGTTGGAGCGACCTTCAATAAGGATGGGAGAAAGGCAGCAAGAGCTGCATAGGTATTGAAGGCTCAGTGAGGTGGCCTACTTGGTGGTGCCATGGTTCATAGGGATGCAAGCCTGGCAGTGGGAGTTGGAGGCTCAGTTGGTTGCCTTGCTGGGGCCATAGATGGCTTCAGGGGTCCGAGCCTAGGAGCAAACACAGAAGGTTGCCTGAACTGCCAATTAGGAATCTCTTTGACTGCAAGATCTTGTTTGGGGTAAGCTGAGGTGATGGCCATTTTAAGGTGAAACACCAGGGTCTGGTTTTTAAAGAGAAGCTTTTTGTCTTAGGGATTTTAACTTTGCTTTTAATGGATCTATTTATTTGACTGGTTTGTAACTAACTCATTTCACTTTTATGGATTATTTATTTATTGAATGGACTGCACTTTTTGAACACTGTTTAGATTTTTGATTGTTTTTAATAAAAGCACTATAGCACTTTTGCACCAACCCCTTGCTTTGTGTGTTGTGTCCTCATCCGCTTCCTCAACCCTCGGGTACTTTATCAGCAGTGCTGGTTTCCAGAGGCTCCCGGGATGCAGCTGATAGAATGGAGCCAACCTGCACTGTCACAATGAATGATCTTGCAATGTTTGGTCATGCCACACATCTGTAATAGAAGCAACATTTTTAAATCACTTTTGGTGTAATAATTATCCATCTATGGACAACATAAACAGTTCGGTTTTAGCAATTCTCTACTTAACCATGTTTGATATACTCTCATATGTAACTCCCATGTGATTTCATGTTCAGAATCCTTATGGATTGATAGTTAAGTTTTTTTTCCTCACTTCATATTGTAAATTAAAATTTCTTTTAATGTAATCCTTTACCACACCTGTAAGTAAATATATTAAGAATCGCAACAAGGCTATTAGGGTCACTTTACTGTTAGTGCTTTTGTATATTCTCAAGTTGCTACCCTGTTCATGAACACTGTATGCCTACACATGCAAAACATTATTAGTGACATTGGTGTTTTTTTAATTCATACTTTTTAATTAAGATTTTTAAAGAAATTATGTGAACACTAGCTGTGGTTCCTCTTTACTGCAGACAGGTCTAGCACAGTTTCCCAAAGGCTAATATACAGACTCCCCCATTTTACACTATGCAAACTTTCCAGTTCACTATGTTGACATACCTACAGTATCTGTGCTACATCAACCAAAGTGTGTCTATGTAGAAAAAGATTCCCAGCTGCAAGAAACACCACCAATGCTTATAATTGTTAAAGGAGAAAGTGTTCATCAACATCGACAGCTATTGGAGATAAACATTGTTTATTGTACTTGCCATATTTTGTTCTGAATTTAATACATTTCTTTTTGTGCCCATACTACGTATTCCCTTAAACCCGGTCTCAGTAAAGTTTGATCTCTCTACTTTGCTGCCTGCTTGACTATAACCTCATTGTTACTTCCATGCCTATATTATGAAAAGTGGCTCTGCAAAATTGGCTTCCTTGGCTTCCTGAAAAATTCAGCGTTAATTGAAAAATTTCTTAACTTCAAACCACTCCATAACCTTCCTCCATTATACCTCCCTTACCTCATATGTGTCTATACCCCCAACCGCACTCTTAAGTCCTTTACATTTGGTCTCCTCATTGTCCCTCCTCCAGGCCTAATCACCATGGGTTCCAGGGCATTTGCTTGTCATCTCTGGAACGTTCTACCACAAAACATTCCGGACATTCCCTACCCATTTTCAAATCCCGTTTTAAGACTTACTTATTTAGATTGGCTTACACTATATGACCTGTATTTTTATTTGCTCTGTTTATTTTCAGTTTCATAGATGTAGGTGTATGTTTATTTTTATATGCATGTTTACTTATTGTTGGTTTTATGATTTTATTGTTTTTATGGTATCCTTGGGTGATTAAGAAGACACACTGAAATAAAAAGTATTATTAAAATCATTCATTGTATTTGCAGTTTCACATCAAAGAATGCAAACTGAGGAAGAAAGATGAGAAGGGCTATATAACCCATTTTACCTAGGTCTGTTGGAGACTGCTTTGTTGTAATACTTGATTTGATTGTGTTGTGCTAATTTGTTTCATAGGAGTAACGTGTAGTTTGACAAGCAAGCCTTAAATAAATCTTGTTTTCTGTCTAAAGTGCATTGTGAGTTAGAGGGGTTAGAGTTGCTGGGGCTTAGGTGATAAGCATTATTTTTTTTCCTAAATTGTTTTTTTGTGTTCAAAACAGCTAAACGTTTTAAATAGTTTTTATTCACACCCAGAGTTGCTAAATGTTTTGGTGAGGTTTTTAGCTCACTGGCAAATTGCAGAACATTAGTGAAATTCACTGCATGCTATAAGACTCACTGCATGCTACAAACCTCTATAGCATCTTGGTTGCCTGTTCCCTTGCTTAGATTTATTCAAAATTATACACCACATGTACAGCAGTGATCCTTGAGAACACCTACAGATCTAATGTTGATAACTGACCAAACAATTTAGTAACAAGAAATAAGGAAATTGTCATGTATTGTCTGGTTTTACTGTCTTTTTTTTTTTTTTTTTTTTTTTTTTGGTGTGTGGCATTCAGAGTCTTGAAATGTGTTTTGTTCTCTTAAGAATTTGCTTTTTTGTAATGCCATTTGCCCTAGACATTTGCCTTGTTAATTCAAACTGTATTTGATAATTATATTCAATAACAAATCTCCCTGAGGAACTTCCAGTGTAAGACTATGGGTGATCAGTGCAGTTGTGAAACAAAACGATTGGTACAAAATTTGTCAAGTTTAAAGCACTTGTTCCATTTTAGAGAAAGCTTTCTTCTATGTTTGGGCAGTTCTGGGGGACAAAATGAGCAGGGGGGTCTTTTTCCAGTTGGCAAAGATTTATCTTAAAAAATTAAGGAAGGGATTTATTGTAATTGTTTCATTTATGTATAATGCATTTATTACAGCAAAACTTTTAAATAGCTAATAATGCAGTATTGGGTAAATCTCGAGTATTCAGGAAAAACAGCTCCTGCTTGTTTGCTGCTGTTTGTTTGGTGTTGTGTATATTCCATGGGCCTTGTGTGATACTAATTTAAAGGGGTATTACAAAGATAGTACTCCAAGTGTTTTCCAGTGTCTTTCTAACTTTTTCTATTATATAAAATATATTGCTTTATTAATCGTGTCTTAGTCAGCCTTTTCTAATGAATAGTTGTGATGATGAAGGATGGATAAATAAGAAATTTTGTATTGTTGTTAATTCTGCATTGTACAAATTGAGCAGATTTTACATCTCATTTGTGGATTTTATATAAGGCATTGTTACACAAGTACAAGAGTATAAGCCAAGGAATAACATTTGACAACTAGTGTTATTATAAATGTACACACTTAAGATGAGTACAAAGAAGAATAATTACCTTTAACGGTACACAAAATAATAGTAGTACAGTGGACCCTTAACTTACGAAGACAATTTGTTCACAGGGGCTGGTTGTAACTCAAGTTGGTTGTAAGTCAAGACTATTTTTCCCAAAAGAAATAATGTAAATACCCATAATGCGTTCCAAACCTCCCACAGCAACACTTACTTAAACTTTTCATAATAAAGGGTTGTATAATGTACATAATTTACCAAAAACACCTATAATTTTTCTAATGTACTAACCAAACAGTTATAAAAAGTGCCTAGCCTACCAGAAACAACAATTTCATACTGTACTCACCATTTAAGTTGACATCGTTGGCTTGCAGGAACGGAGGAGGAGGAGAATGAAATGGAAGGTGGTTATTGTTTGGAAGGAGAGCCCCCTTCCATAAGAACATCAGGACTCTGGCTCTCTGGTGTCCTTTCTCTCCTTGGGAGAGGCTGTAGTCCACAAGGACCTGCTTCTGGCTCACTAGGTCTCAACCTTTTCGAAAATAAAAACTGGTCTAAGGTTGTCTTTTTTCTGTCTTTCCTTCAACACAGTTCTGTAGTATGACATGACATTGTCATTAAGCAAGTTAATGCAACGATTAGCTTTTTCTCTGTCTGGGTGGGTCTTCTGTACAAATGTTTGTAGCTCTGTCCATTTTTTCAGGATGTCCTTTATGTAATTTTCGGCAGCCCTTTTATCAGCACTGGTTGCTTCACCATACCCAACTACGCTATGAATCCCATTTCTTGCTTTAAAATTGTGAAACCACCCCTTACTGGCACGAAATGTTTCACCACTATCATTTGTTGTTGGCTTATCCTTTAACAGATCTGCATTTATAGCCCTAGCTTTTTCACAAATTATAGACTCAGATAGGCTATCACCTGCTATCTGCCTTTCGTTTATCCATACTAATAATAGCTTTTCTACCTTGTCTAACACTGTTGATCGTGACTTACTAATTTGAGTAACACCTTTAGCAACACTAGCTTCCTTATACAAATTTTTTTGTTGTGAATTTGTCGAGATGGTGGATTTTGACATGCTGTACATGTTAGCGAGATTGGTCACACAAACGCCACTCTCATATTTACACACAATTTCCTTCTTTGTTTTGATTGTGATTGCTTTCTTTGCCTTCGTTGTCTTCTCTTCCTTCCTTAGCTTCTTTGGGGCCATTTTGATAGCAATTATCAAAATAAATGATACAAATCACTGCACTGAGCGAAATTACGTCCACAAACACATGTATCTGGGCTCTGACTGCTGTTTGTTTACAATCGCGCAAGCGGATACACGTGTCCGCATTCGGGCCATAACTCAAGATGTTGGTCGTAAATCAAAACAAACATTTTGTTCGCATGTCAGGCTGGTCGTATATCACGGGTCGACTGTAATTCAAAATTCAGCAGTATCCATACAAGTAACAGAATTCAAAATGCTTATAGCCCTAAGCTTTGCTGAGCTTTGATAACTCAGTCACATCATTTTAGCAAGAAAAAATATTTGAATAATGTTACAACCATAAGGAGATGAATGACCAATTTGGAGCACATTTATGTAATACTTTCCCATAATTAGTAGGGACAGCTGAGGATTACATGGAAAGTTGTTTGTTTTTCTCTTTCACAATTTGATATGACACAAATATGTACATTTTATATTTTTAAATGTATGTATATATCTCTGTATATGTACAGGTGTGTAGATGAGATCGTCTATACATGTATATGCACAAATAATTTTTCTTATGTGATGCTCGGTCTTATTTGTTCTTAATCTAATTCTGCCAACAAGCCAATTGAAAAATGCTGAAACAGAACTCCCAAGAGCTCAAACTAAAAATGAAGGCAACAGTTTTCATAATCAGCATAAAACTTAATGGGACAAAAAGAAGTTAACCTTATTTTATTTTTTTACCTGACACGTAGTGTGGCCAAATTGTTTTACCTTTGACTGCTCTACCCAGATCATTTATATTTAGAAATCTTGATTCACACCTAAGTAATCTGTGTCATACTTTTGTCTCAATCTTAAAATTTTTGGAAGAAAAAGCTGTTTCTTTCATCCTAATCGACTATGTAAACCAAGTTTTTTTTGTGCATTTTGACAGTTTTTCCATCAACATAACACTAGTGTTTATAAGACTGTTGTTTAATGGAAGCTTGAAAATATTTTGTAGATAGTTTGAGATTTAGGAAGAAACAGCTATTTCCACTGTTGATATCTTTTTCTTTCTTTTTTTTTTTTTTTTTTTTGTTTTTTTATAGTTTAACAAATCTAGTGACTCTTGAGCTCAGGGAAAATCTCTTGAAGTCCCTACCGACGTAAGTACTATTGAACTCTTTCTGCACTTCCTCCATTGTCTCTTTCCTTTGATGTAGGGCAGTAGAAGGCTAGGCTACCACTTTACCTTTTACCAATGTTTCATTTCCTGTTTTGGTCCGAAAATATAAAACTCTTTTAGTATATTTTAAGAAAGTGAATAAATGGCTCAGTCTTTACAAGTAATGGGGAATAATGTGAAATAGGTTATTGTTAAAATGTTAACATTAATACTGAGCTACCAAGTTAATGTAGGCCAACATAATTAAGTTTATTGTCTATTATAACAAAAATCACATCCTTTAGAATGATCTATGTTCCTTTTCTAATTTGACATAGCCTTACTTTGTGTTTCTTAATTAGAAACCAGTTCTTCCGATATATGAAACAAGTCATTTAATTTGGTATTAGGCAATATGTACTATATCTGTGACCATTGCATGGAGTCAGGAATTCTTTCCAGCCTAGATTTTTCTTTGCTGAGTAAATCTTTAAAAAAAAAAAAAAAAAAAAAGATTAGATCAATTAGATCCTATTATTCTTGCACCTATTTTTTCTTTCAATATATTCCTCAGCTGTTTTATTATAAGCATCTACATAATAAGCATCAATATTTAAAATTAAAAGTGTCTTTTAGAATTTTAGACTGAAGTAGAGATAACATTGTTTTCCTTTATGAGACAGCAAACTGCTGGAACAAGTTGTTAAGATAAACTATGGGTTCAATTATAAACAAAACTCATATTAAAATAAGAGATTGGTTACAGCAAAGAACAGCCTAAGACATGTAATCCTTCATCGTGCTTCTGCAGGATCTGACCAAGGAACTACAGAATTCTGTAGCTCCAGTACTATATAAATTTTCATGAGTTTACTATAATGGAAATGTAATCCTAAACAAGAGTTCTATGCCTGAGTGGATACCAGAGTAGAAACTATTATTCTCCAGTAAGAACATTGCTGTCCTTTTTTTTGTCACAGACCTAGACAATGCAAGAAGTTATTATTAAAATCTTTTCTAGACAGATTAGATTAACATAAGACTATGTTGACATTAAAGAAAAATATTTTGGGTGAAAGTTGAATATAGCATTCAAAGAAGGCCACCTTTTCCCAACTCTCAGGGTTTTAAAATTGTAATGATTGGGGTTTGTGTAGAACAATAAAATCACTGAGGGAAAGAATACATAGTAAAAGTGAATATTAATGTATCCATTTGAATGATAAAAACTTTCAAAATAAAGGTCATACAGAGTAACAGTGACGGTAAAAATAGACAATA
Source organism: Polypterus bichir lapradei (assembly GCA_026402145.1). Lineage (NCBI taxonomy): Eukaryota > Metazoa > Chordata > Cladistia > Polypteriformes > Polypteridae > Polypterus > Polypterus bichir. The sequence goes on from JANRMT010062817.1 coordinate 26,152,650, forward strand.
ATCTTCAAAGGAATAGTTGAAATGAGTGGTTTTACTTGGGAAGGTCGAGACAACATCCTAATCAAACTGAAATACTGATTTATTTATTTATTTATTTATTACCAAAAGTCGGCAATTCATACTGTATAAGATACCCTAGAAACACCACTAAGATGACATAGTCCTGGAAAGGGGAATGGGGTAGAATGATTAATTGGTAGTGAGATATTAATATCTTCAGGAAATCTTTGGCAGTTTTCGTTACAACTGAAGATATGTCACCAGTTGCTAAATCCAAAGGTGTACATTCTTTTTATAGAAAAACGGTGAGCATTGGATTAATTTGTAAAAATGGAGGATATTTCAGTAGATTCTTTTTGTGTTACATATTTAATAAGAGTGTTCCTATCATTTGATCAATAGATGAAGATAAAATCACTTTTTAGGTCATTTAATGCAGGAATACAGAGTATATTTTAAAGAGTTTTTTTATATTTCTCACATGTGAAACCTAAATTGTAATGCTAGCTGAAACAGTGAATTAATGTGGAGGGTGCTAAAAACAAATGATAAATCAGTTTTATCAGCTGCATTGTTAATATTTTAGGTATAATATTCACTTTAGGGGTACCTCTGCTTCCTTCCACATCTTAAAAGCATAAATTATAGTTTAATCAACTAATCTATGTTGAGCTGTAAATTTATAATGCCAGATATTATTTTTGAACCTGTTTATGCGTATAAAATACGTATTTATGAATTTTGAAACAATTTGTTTCTCTCTTGAGGATCAACATTGAGGTGTTTATATGTTAAAGAGGCAGCTGTTCCTGCACTTGGCTTATGCCATTGTAACAGTTTTGATCCTCTAATAGGAAGTAATGTTGAAAAACTAAATAGATTTTTGTATTAATAAAATGTTATTATGAAGTGGACAAAAGCATAAGTGTTATTGTACTGTGTGTGCGTGTGTTATATTTTATTTTTTTAGGTCGCTTTCGTTCCTTGTAAAGCTTGAACAGCTTGACCTAGGCAGCAATGAACTTGAAGTCCTGGTAAGAAAAGCCAGCCTAATTTGCATACTACTATCTTTACTGACAGATTTTGTGCAAAATAAATGTTGATTGTAATTAAGTCAATTGCAATAGTGTATTTCATAAATTGTGGTGTTTTTAACATAGACTTATGTTACTCAGCAGTTAGTTTGAATATTTTTTGTCCTAAAAGAAGAGTCTTAAGTTGATATTGTCTAGAAAACACTTTTACTACTGAAATCGTTTTAAACACAAACATGCAACAGAAATGTGTTTTGCTCAGTTAAAGTACCACTGTTCAGCATGTAATTAATTTTTTGGTCAGAAACCTGTTTATTTGCATAGTTTCACCCGTTTTTTTTTTTTTTTTTCTTTTTCCTTTTTTACACACCCCAGCCAGATACTTTGGGAGCGTTGCCAAACCTCCGAGAATTATGGCTTGATAGGAACCAGCTGTCTTCATTGCCACCGGTAATTAGAACACATTATTTATAGGTCAGGAGTTTGTTTTGAAGTGTTGTTCTGTCTAAATGCATATTTTGAATTCCAAAGTAATCAAAACATTTTAATATATGTGATTGTAATACAGGAAACACTCATTTATGGCCATGCCAAATCACTTGCCTAGTTTCTCCAGTATATTTTTTCTGATCTATTCTTATCTGGCTGTTGTTTTGCTTTATTTTCCTACTCAACAAGGAGCTGGGAAATCTTCGGCGGCTAGTATGCCTTGATGTGTCTGAGAATAAGTTGGAGCAACTTCCTAAGGAGCTGAATGGCCTTATGGCACTTACTGATTTGCTTTTGTCTCAAAATCTGCTGGAAACTGTTCCTGACAGCATTGGTAAGAAACATAACTCACATGTATAAAATGATTTCTAAGTTGAACAAAGTTTACTCTTAAATACATTGTTTGCATAGTTTATTGTTTTACCTTTTGCACAGCATTACAAAGTATAAATTCAACAAATGCATGCATCTCAATTTATTTGGTGCACTTGGCTGAAATCTTTCTTTTGCTGTTTAATTCAGAGACAGCAACTGTTTTAAAGTTAAGTACAAGATATTACACCCAAGGATGTATTTTTCATACACTTGATAATAGCTGTGTGTTTTACATAGTTTTTGCTGTCCTCTATAGTTACTGTTGGTTAACAGAAATAATGCATTTTTCTCTTTTCTTGTCACTTTTATTGTTAAACACATTGTTCTAAGTAATAATAGTCTTCCTCTCATTCCAGGTTGTCTGAAGCAACTTTCTATTTTGAAGGTGGACCAAAACCGGTTAACCCATCTTTCTGACTCCATAGGAGATTGTGAAAACCTGTCCGAACTTATGCTGACAGAGAATCTTCTTACAGTGAGTGTCACACCTTCCACATATGTCTCCAAAATTTCTCTATTAAAATAAGTTTTAATATTCTTTTTGTGCTTTTATATAAGTTATTCTCTGAAAAGAGTATTTAAAGCTTGGCTAATCTTACATTTATTTCCCTAGAATATTTTCAAACATAGTTTGTATATCAAAGTACTACATCAAATAAAAAGTTACAAGAAAAGAAAAAGTGTTAAATTATGTAAGAATAATATGATTAAGTAACAAAAAAAGTAAATCAATTTGGGTCTATATAAATCAGGCATAATTGGTAGAAACATCCTCAAAAGAGTCCTCATATATATCATATTGCAAGTCTCTAAAGGTGAGTATGGTGATAAAGTCAAATCACTGGGAGAACATAAAAAAGAAAACCAAAATAAAAACATTTTATATGAGCCAGAGAAAATAAAATGTACAACAGTTGTGGACCAAAGACCATCCAGCCCCCACTGTCCATTCTACCCAACATAAATGTTCTTCAGTCATTCCTCATTGTTTCTAGGCTTTGTCCTTGAACATTCAGTGCTGGGGGTCTCGAACAGTCGGGGCACCTGCCTTCATTCGAGCATGCACAGTGCCTTGAACAGGTGGTGGTGATGCTAAACCTCAGTACAGGAAAACTAAGAAAGTGAGGCCTCCGTTTAAATTTCTTATGCTTGAAGTTTACACAGTACATGTCTAAGTTTAGGGGTTGTCTATAATAGTAGTGTGTTTGTTTGTTTGTTTGTTTTTTTTAAATTTTTGGATACAAGTGTAATAATTAACCACTAGTTTTTGGTATAATTATTGTTTTTACCCACCTTCTGTATTTAGACATTGCCCCGCTCTCTGGGAAAGTTGAAGAAGCTGACAAATTTGAATGCTGACCGGAACAGATTAACTTCCATACCCCTAGAGTTGGGAGGCTGCTCTAATCTAAATGTGCTCTCACTTCGGGACAACCGTGTTACAAAGTTGCCTTCAGAGCTTGCTAATGCAACTGAACTTCACGTTTTGGATGTTGCTGGAAACAGGTGAGTACCTTCACTTTAGATCATTTTTTTTCTTATATGTAGTTGAAGTTTTGATAATATTTAAAAAGATTTACAGGCACTACTCTGTAATATATTTTGAAATACAGAGACTCTGACATGCATGGTGAAACAAAAAAAAAAATATATATTTTTTTCTTTTGATCAGAATAATTTGAACAGTCCACTAATGAAATGAAATGGAAAATGCTTATTTGATATTTCCGAGACTCACTTTATTTTTTTTTTTAAATTGGAATGTTTTTTGATACGTGAGAATTTTGTAGTTTCTATATAGAGTATTTATTGTATAGCATGCTGAAGAATCCTACGAAAACCTCCAAATGTAAAAGAACTTTCCATTTCCAATTCTTTGTGTATTATAAAAGTTTCTACTAGATTAAAGTTTTTAGATAGGACACAGTTCAATTTTGTATTCAAGTTAAGTGTTTTATCAAAGAAAAATGCTTTTATTTTTACTGGAACATTTATTGTTCCATGTGTTGTTTGTCCTATGTGGAAAATAATACACCTTGTTATATCTGAGACTTACCATCATAATACAAGGCGAAAAAGACCACATACATTTTGATCCAAAACCAAAAAAAAATTAAATAATAAGAAAAATTCAAAAAACAATTTCCATTAAATAACCAAAAAAATATGTCCAGAGAAAGACAGGCCTAAACAAGTAAGGAGCAGCAGCTTACAAATATGTATTTCCCTCAGAGGTCATCAGCACTTTCCTTGCCTTTCATTGCTATGCATTGTATTAACTTTATTCTTTGCTGTTACTAGGGCCAAACACTATGTGTGTATATCTGTTGGTTGCTGTAAATCCTTGCATTGTTAATTATCTGTATTTGGTTTCTAAATTTTATTTTGAGTTATTTACTGTAAAAAATAATCTAAAAGGCTGCCTTCCCACAACAATACAAAAAATAATTGTTAAGCTGGAATTTAACCTACAAACTTCAAAAATCACAATTCTAGTACAAAAGAAAAGCTGTAAGATCTCAGAATACCAGTTTTACTGTTTAATGTTAAAAATGCGTTACCTTCTATTTATTTACTTTCCAATGCCTGCTTTGTGCATTAATTCATGAATGAAAAAAAATGTTTGATTTACAATATCCTTATATAGATTATGCTATTATTTGTTATAATGGGTATCTAGGAGAAAAGCTAAATGAGTGTCAACAATTTTTATAGTTCACATCCACACAGGCATGAGAAATATGACATTAACGCATTGCTCAATTGATAATGTGGCATTTTTAGTTGCTTTTAATTTTTGCATGCCTTAATCCAGAGAAATATATGGATACATGTGACATACCTTTAGGTGTCTTTTAAGGCATAGCAACTTATTAGAGCTTTCAAAGTACTTGTAATTTAAGCAATTTCATTGCTTTATTATTTGTAATTGTTGTATCTCTTAGGCTACAAAACCTACCCTTCTCTCTTACTAATCTCAACCTTAAAGCTATGTGGTTGGCAGAAAATCAGTCTCAACCAATGCTTAAGTTTCAGACAGAGGATGATGAAAAGACTGGAGAAAAGGTTTTAACGTGTTACCTTCTACCACAACAACCTTCACCTAGCCTTGGTAAGCTATCTCAACAGTGTAACTACTCTCCTACTTATAAGGAAAACACTGGTAATAGTGTTGTTTGTTTGCATTCAATGATGTGTTTGTAAACAAAGTTGCTAAAGTGGATTTACCCTTTAATGTATTGGGATGTGTACACCGAAATATCATATTTCTTTTAGAAATTTAATTGACAGTAATTTGCATCTTGACATTCTAATTCAGTTGAACATCCTTAAAATGACAGGAAGTCAGCATTTTGCTTTTGTTTTTTTGTTTTTTTTTTTTTTTTTGCTAGAGCATTTTCCAGAACCTAATAATTGTCACTATTTTCTTACATTTTACGTCTTGCAAACTCCAAGTTTTTTTTTTATTTTCTGAAGTGTAAATATTTCTATTAAAACAGTCAGTTATATTTCTTTGTCATTCAGTGCATTTTTGGGTTAGTGAAGCTCTTTTCAGTTTACCACAACAGACAGTGTGGTATAGTGGGGAAAGAACTCTAAGGAGCAAGGTTGCTGGTTCATTACCCAACTCAGCCCAATGTTGTGGCTATGAGCAGATAATCTAATCTGTCCATTCCTAAACTGTAAACCTTCTTATTCTTCTTTCAGCTGCTTCTGTTAGGGGTTGCCACAGCAGATCATCTTCCTGTTACACCCACCACCTGCATGCCCTCTCTCACCATATTTATAAACCATCTCTTAGGCCTTCCTCTTTTCCTCTTGCCTGGCAGCTCTATTCTTAACATCCTTCTCCCAACATACTCATCACCTCTTCTCTGCACATGTCCAAACCATCGCAATCTCGCTTCTCTGACTTTGTCTCCCAACTGTCCAACTTGAGCTGACCCTCTAATGTACTCATTTCTAATCCTGTCCATCCTCGTCGCACCCAGTGCAAATCTTAACATCTTTAACTGTCTACTGTCCTGTAGGCTTTCCCTTTCACTCTTGCCAATACCCGTCTGTCACAAATCACTCCTGACACTCTTCTCCACCCATTCCACCCTGCCTGCACTCTTTTTCACCTCTCTTCCACAATCTCCATTACTCTGAATTGTTAATCCCAAGTATTTAAACACATCCACCTTCACCATCTCTACTCCCTGCATCCTCACCATTCCACTGACCTCCCTCTCATTTACACACATGTATTCTGTCTTGTTCTTACTGACCTTCATTCCTCTCCTCTCTAGAGCAAACCTCCAACTCTCCAGGGTCTCCTTGACCTGCTCCCTACTCTCACTACAAATCACAATGTTGTCAGCAAACATCATAGTCCACGGGGACTCCTTTCTAATCTAGTCTGAGAAAGGGCTCAGAGCAGATCCCTTATGCAATCCCACCTCCACTTTGAATGCATCCGTCATTCCTACTACAGTTTTCACCACTGTCACACTTCCCTCATACATATCCTGTACAACTCTTACATACTTCTCTGCTACTTCTGACTTCCTCATACAATACCACAACTCCTTTTGAGGCACCCTGTCATATTATTATAGAACTACTTAGCTGCATGCGGTCTTTGGGACAAAAAACAACCCTATGACTCCCTAGCAGTTTTACTATACTTGGGAACTTGGAGTGGCATCAACTAATTCTTACGAATTACCCAATGCAGAAGATGAGAACTCATCTCATACTGGCAATACCATATCTTAGCCATATTACTGGCATATTACAGTGATACCTCGCTATATCGCACTTCGACTTTCGCGGCTTCACTCCATCGCGGATTTTAAATGTAAGCATATCTAAAAATATATCACGGATTTTTCGCTGGTTCGCGGATTTCTGCGGACAATGGGTCTTTTAATTTATGGTACATGCTTCCTCAGTTTGTTTGCCCAGTTGATCTCATACAAGGGATGCTATTGGCGGATGGCTTAGAAGCTACCCAATCAGAGCATGTATTACATATTAAACTAAACTCCTCAATGATATACGATATGCTTCCCGCGCGGTGCTTGATTGTTTGCTTTTCTCTGTCTGTCTCACTCTCTCTGCCTGACGGAGGGGGTGTGAGCAGAGGGGCTGTTTGCACAGAGGCTGTTTGCTTAGAGGATACGGACTTCACATTGCTCCCTTCTTTGCGGCCGGCCGCTTTATCGCGGTGCTTCGGCATACTTAAAAGACAAAAAGCACATATTGATTTTTTGATCGTTTGCTCTTCTCTGCACCTGACACGCGTTCCTTTGAAGAGAAGATATGTTTGCATTCTTTTAATTGTGAGAAAGAACTGTCATCTGTCTTGTCATAGAGCACAGTTTAAACTTTTGACTAAAGGGTGTTATTTCATGTCTAGAGGGCTCTAATAATGTTAACAGAGTGGGAGAGTTTATAAGGGCTTAAAATATATAAAAATAACCATACAAACATATGGTTTCTACTTTGTGGATTTTCACCTATCGCGGGAGGTTCTGGAACACAACCCCCCGCGATCGAGGAGGGATTACTGTAGTCCTATTAATCTTTGTCTCGAGAAAAATATTACTACTTTCTGCTGGTGCATTCATCCAAGACAACTTATAACATTTGAAAGATACAATTGGTTACATTTCTGTTTTTTCAATTGTAGACCAAGCAGTTGAAGTGAGTTGCTCATGGACTCATAGTCTCAGTAACAGGATCTGAACCTGCAACCTCTGGGTTTGAAATCCAAATTCTAAAGCCTTAACCACAATTCCACATTGCATGCTCTAAAGAAAAGCACTTTTTATCCACCATAGAAATGGAACATGTGCCGTCAATTTGGAAAAGCAGCAGCAAGCTGTTGCATGATTTTCATATGGAAGCTAAAGTTTACTTTTGCAGTCTTAATCTCAAATCATTAGACAATTTCCAGATTCTGAGAACAAACCCCCAACTCTGCTCCTCAAGTATTTATATATACTCCTTGCTTGTTCCTTGTTGGTACCTTGATCATCTCCATCTTCATGAGGCTGAATGAGATTAGATGATTGTGAACATTGATGATTAATAATGAAGGCTGTTAAGAGGGATATTTTTGAAACTGTTTATGAAAAGATTGTCTGTTGGTGCTCAGTGCATTTTTTTACTTAATGCATAGGTTTTTTTTTTTTTTTTTTAACACCTTTCTTAATAGTTTGATTTTTTTTCCATATTATTAGACCTACTTTGTTCGCTTTGTTTTATATTTTATACATTTAGAATCTAGATATACGTATTTAACTTTATTTTAAAGTATGTTGCATTTCAGATTAGTTTATTACTATGGTGTAGCTTGTTTTGTGGTGTAAACACATAGTTCAGATATAAGAGTGTTTAAACAGGTTAGTTTTGTGTCCCTAAACCCACTTCCAGAGAATCTTCTTCAGAACAGCGTTGATGAAAGCTGGACAGACACCAACTTGAACCGGGTCAGTGTGATTCAGTTTCAAGAAGAGCCCAAACCTGAGGAAGAAGATGAAGAGGCTGAATCAGAGCGTAAGGTAAGAGATTGTATTGCAGTGAATATTAATTTTGCATCTTATATTAAACTTCTGAATCTTGTAATACTATGAAACTGCATATGCATAATTTGCTTGATGTGGTGTTACTGCTTAGTGAAGACTCATTTTCAAAGTCACATACATATGCTCTTTATTGCTTTTTTCATGAACCAAAGAATGTAATCTCATATTGTAAATATTACAGTAACTATACATGTCAAACAGTGTGATCCACTGTCAAAGTTATACTGATATTAAATATATAACCTTTTTTTAAGTAAAAGGTTTTATAGCAGCATTCTTAATTATATGACAATAAACATGTATCTTAGAATATGTACACCTAAACATGTGTTTCTCTGTGTTTGTTCAGTATACAAAATGACACCACTGAACCTGCCTCTACAAGATTTTGCACAGATTCCCTATTTGTACAGGGTAGGATTGGTGGCTTATGTTTCGTCCAGAAGTTAGTTGGTTCCTACACCTTACCAGTGCTTGGTTACCCCTGTTCATTTTTGTTTGGTATGCAAATCCACATTGTTGAATCAATGTCCAGTAATTTTCACATGGATTTAACATTAGAACAGGGACTATTCTGATACATAATAGTGAGTCATGGCGGTTAAAACGATGAAGGAAAGATTAATAATCTTTTGTCTGATCTATTCGTTTTAAAATACGGGTTTTTATCAGCATATATTCTCATTATTACTTAGTATTACTAGGGCGCTATATGTTTATGTTTTATTGTGCTTAATTATTTATCTATTTATTTATTTTTCTCTTTTTCTTTTCTAATTATCTCATCTCTACCCTAAACGAGACTGTTCAATATCATACCCTAGGTTTACTGTTATTGCTATTACTGCATTAAGACTGGTTATGCTTCTTCTGGACACATTTTTAATACCATCCCCTGGGTTTATTATCTGGGTGTATCATCTTAATGCACTAAAATTGCTGAAGACTATATATATATTTTAAGTGTAAAACTCCTTTTTTTTTCTTTCTTTTATTTTATTCTTAGAGATATCTCTATCTTTTAACCCTTAAGCGCCGCTGCATTGGAGCTTGTTTTGCTTTGGACGTACTCTGTCTCTGGGTATGTCAGAGGACTGGGACTATGTGAAGTGGGTTTTAGCCTCACTTGGGGAGGCAAAAAGGGAGGGTGGGGGGTTAAGGGGGGGGAGAGAAAGAGAGCAGGCCTGATCTATACCTAATCTATCCTCTCAGTCTTTATAATTATAATAAGACTATAAAATGACATCAAAAACTCAGAATCAGTGTCTCCATGATGGGACAGTTAACTTCGTAAGCTGGAATGTTAAAGGCCTGAATCACGAATTAAAGAGAAAGAAAGTACTCTCTCACCTAACAGGTCTAAATGCTAAAATAGTATTTTTACAGGAAACTCACTTAATAAGCAAGGATCAGTTCCGGCTGCAAAAAGACTGGACTGGCCAAATGTTCCATTCTAGCTTTACGAAGAAAACTAGAGGTGTGGGAATTCTCATACATAGAACTGTTCCATTTGTAGCATCAGATGTAGTATTGGATCCTGAAGGGAGATATGTAATGGTTATGGGAGACTTATCTAACTGTAAAATGATCTTGATAAATGTTTATGCACCTAATGTTGATGATAAGGAATTTATACAAAATTTGTTGGCATCCATTCCCAATCTGAACACTCATAAAGTTATAATGGCTGGGGATTTTAATTGTGTTATGAATCCACTTTTAGATAGGACTTCCTCCACAGGGGGAACGGCATCTAACACTGCAAAAATAATTACAAAGTTTATAACTGATCACAACTTATCAGACCCCTGGAGGTTTTTAAACCCAAATTCAAGAACATATTCTTTCTACTCACCAGTACATCATTGTTACTCAAGGATCGATTACTTCTTTATAGACAATAACTTCTTGCCTAAGATTAAATCTTGCAAATACGATGCTATTGTTATTTCTGACCATGCACCTATGATCTTGGAGCTAAAATTACTAAGCCCCATGCACTCACCCCGCAGATGGCGCCTCAACCCACTTCTATTAGCTGATGAGAATTGTACTGAATTTATATCCAAACAAATCAAATTCTTTCTAGAGACAAATACATCCCCCGAGATCTCTGCAGGGATACTCTGGGAAACTCTTAAGGCCTTCTTAAGAGGACAGATTATCTCATATCTTTCCCACAGAAATAAATCCGAGGCCAAGAAAGTAGCAGATATAAAAAGCGAAATTACTAAAATAGATGAAGAACATGCCAGACTACCAAGCGAGACTCTACATAGGAGAAGGCAGGCTCTACATTCGGAATTAAACCTCTTGACAACTAAAGAAACTGAACAACTAATTTACAAATCCAGACATCATTACTATGAACATGGGGAGAAAGCTAATAAGCTTTTAGCTCAACAAATTCACAAGCAA
>JANRMT010062817.1:26163940-26225204 GCA_026402145.1 Polypterus bichir lapradei
AAAAAAAAAAAAAAAAAAAAAAAAAAAAAAAAAAAAAAAAACAACAGTGAATAGTCATAAGCTATATTTTATTCCAAAATGGCTTAGGCGTCTCTGGGTTACCCCCGCTAGAGAAAGAGCGTGTGTGTATGAGTTTGTTTGTTTGTTTATTTATTTATATATATATATATATATATATATATATATATATATATATACACACACACACCTTTCGGAGATGGATAGAGAAAAAAAAAAGTGAGAAAGTGTTACAACATGCCCTACACAAACTGATTAGAACAAAATATGCAATTTTTAACAAGTGCATCTCCTTTTTCAAAGGATGATATTGTGCAAGGAGAACTGAAATGAATAGGAGCAGTTGAAAGTTTTAAAAGAAATAAGTTATAAAATAACTTCCTCCAAGAATTTATAAGACTTTGGTATTCTTGCCTTTTCCAATGAGATGCCAAAAGGATCTTAACAGCTAAAGGACATACTGAAATCAAATTCTTATTGAAGAATAAAAAAGGAGTACAATGAAAAATCAAAAAGTAAAACAAAAGTTTAGGAGAACCAAGAATAAAGACACCCAAACAAGCAGATAAGATGCGGAGACGTAATCATGCCTAGATTTTCTTAAATATGTGAAATGCATATGAAATAATAAAACCTAATTTATTAGAGCTAGACTTCGTTTGGTATGGATTGAAAAAATACAGTATGTGTCAGATGCTCCTTCAAAGCTAGACTGGTTTCATTAGAGAGCCATCACAGTGAATATTATTAGATCTTCAACCATAAGGGTCTATAAGTAAAATAGTAATTCAGTGTTGATACTTATTTAATTTAGAACAATCTAGATGACAACAGGCTATTCAGCCCAACAAAGCTTGCCAGTCCTATCCACTCATTTCTTCCAAAGTCGAGTTTTGAAAGTCCCTAAAGTCTTACTGTCTACCACATTACTTGGTAGCTTATTCCAAGTGTCTGTCGTTATTTGTGTATAGAAAAGCTTTCTAATGTTTGTGCAAAATTTACCCTTAACAAGTTTCCAACTGTGTCCCCGTGTTCTTGATGAACTTGTTTTAAAATAGTCTCGATCCACTATACTAACTCCCTTCATAATTTTAAACACTTCATGTCACCTCTTAATCTTATTTTGCTTAAACTGTATTTTCTCAGCTCTTTTAATCTTTCCTTATAATTCAGCCCCTGTAGCCCTGGAATCTGGGCCGGTTCTGGACAGGCATATATGAGGGGGCAGATAAAAATGTGAAGGGGGCACATGGTGGCGACGGAGGCGAGAAAGGGGTAGGGTGTGGTGGTGGGGGTCATTGTAAGTGTTACTCTGGATAACTGTTTTTGTCATGTAATTGGATTGCACTTTGTCAGGCCTCTACCCTAAGACCTGTCCAACTTGGGTGTCCCACCTGAAGGCTAAGCTTCTGCTGGTGTAGCTATTAGGGTCACTGAGGCACGCAAGCCACCTGACCACAATAAGGTGGCAATCCCTCAGTAGGAAAACTGAAAAATAAAACAACAAAAAATAAAATATTCCTCATCAAATTATAACAACTAAAAATGACATTTACCTTAATTGGATGGCCTGTATCAAATATATTCAAACCCAACAATAACACTTCTCACTATTGCCAATATTAACAAAACTAAAAAGGGTAGGCCAAGTTATTAAAAAAAAAAAAAAAAAAATCAATTCACCAAGTCTTGAAAAATAGAATAAAAAAATAAAATATAGAATAAAATAAAATATCCATCCAGATCTTTACAACCAACAACATAAAATTTATCTTAATTGGATGGCCTAATTCTCAAATAAATTTGCAAAATAAAGTTAGAATAAAATAAGATCTCTCAATAAAGGTCTGTTTCCTTTGAACATTTTTTGAGCAGCATCTGTTTTGCCACAAGAACTTCATTTTTCAGACTTGCAACATCTGCTTCAGTGCCAGCCATCATAGCCAGAGGGTGCAACAGGGTGGGATCTAGAAATGCGCTAGATTTGGGTGCAAGACTAGATATGGCTCTCATCAGGTCAATATTCTTGTGTGAAAATCTAGTTTCCATTTCTGAAATGGCCCTTTAAAGATGTTGAACAGGGATCTTTTCAGAGACTGATGTGGGGAAATGACCCTACACCAGACTCTGTATGGCCCAAAGTTGAGAGCACAACACTTTGACCCAGGTGTTTGCTCATTGTTCTCCTTCTCTTTGTTGGATGTGACTCATCCTCGGCAGGAGATGACACTCCCCAACAGTCATCCTCACGGATGTTTTTTTTAAGGAGTCCAGTGCTGCACTAACAACCTCAGAAGCACTGCAGAGATCAACTGACTGAGACTGTAGAATAGAATTTGCTAGTTTTAAGACACCAAGCACCGGCACTAGGAACTTTCCAATCTCAAAGAAGTGATGCCTCTTAATTTGGCATAGCAGGCCTGATGCCTCGGTGCACAGGTCCACTGCAGCATCATCATCCTCTGTCATCTCAGATAGGATACTAAGGATTTGTTCTTGATTGTCCACAGTGCACCTTGTCACTTCATAGTGGCTTGTCCATCTGATCTCAAGCAGCCTTTTTAGACAAGATGCATCATGTTTATTGAGCACATAGTGGTGGTGAAAAAAGTTGTAGAGTGAACTAGATAGGCTAAAAATCTTTTTGCACACGGCTCACTCTGCATGGCATGCACAACCACTAAGTGCAGTTGGTGGTTGTAGCAGTGGATGTATGGAACATATCTGTCAAGCTTCTTTTGGAGCAGAGCTTGTACACCACCTCTAACCCCACTCATCACAGAAGCCCCATCATAACGCTGGCTAAGTATACTGTCAGCACTGTAGCCAGCATTAGAAAGGTGTAACAGCATCTCAGAGGCGATGTACTCTGCATCAAGCTGTTGCAAGTCAAGCAACCCAATAAGATGCTCCTCTGGCATGGAATTTCTGACAAACCATATTATCACAGACAAATTTTTCACATTGCACCTATTCCTGGTCCCATCACTTTTGAGGCAAAACCTTGTAGAATCAGCACTTTCATATTTTTTCCTGACCTCTCCAAGCACCATGTCAGCCAGTGTTTGGATAATTTCATTTTGGATATCTTTAGATGTGTATTTTGCATTTTTTGGGATACCCTTAGCAATGCTTGCTAGCTTCTCATCCTTCTAAGGTATATTCCATCAGTTTTAAAAAATACCTGAAGCAATGTTATCATCATTACCCGCTGCATCATGTCTCAAGGTTTCTGCAGTCCCACGGAGCCCCAACTCATTTACACAGAGAAACCTTATAGCACTACCAATACTCTTGACATAGTAATGGTTTTTTTCAAGTTGTGTTTTACCAGCCAACATTGAATCCACAGTCCCCCCCGTGGCCTCTCTGCTTTTATGCTCAGTCCAGATGGTTAAAGCATGCACATGGTTGTGGCTGGACGTATGCCTCTGTAGCCCCTTGTCTCGATCAAGTGCTGCTTTCCAGTTGTTAAAACTAGTTAAGGTAAAAACTACATCCCTCTCATTAACAGTGCTGCCAGATTTCCGACATGGGAAACAGAAGCATGAGTCCCGTACAACAGAGTATTCCAGCCATGGTCGTGTGCGGTACCAGGCAGGATTGAATGATCTTAATGTTGTACCACCAAATACACGTTTGAGATAACTACCCAGTGTTGGCTGGGATGGTGTATTACCATTTAAGTCACTGGGTAGCTGAGCGGGTTGCTTTGGGGCAGCAATTGTTGGCAGAGGTACAGGAGAAGCAGTGCCTGTTGATGCCACAGGAGTAGACATGCTAGCTGCTGTCTCTGATGTACCAGCAGCAGCATCATTGCTACTGCTATTGGTACAGGCAGGAGCAGCGCCACACTTTTTAAAAGCTTGGGGTACTAGGGTGATTACATCTTGCCTGAAGAAGGGGCCTGAGTTGCCTCGAAAGCTTGCATATTGTAATCTTTTTAGTTAGCCAATAAAAGGTGTCATTTTGCTTGGCTCTTCTCTAAAAGCTTGGGAAAAAGGATGCATCTCACAGCATTAACTTTCCCTTTGTGAGCTGCTGGAAGCTGGGGTGGAAAGTGAATAAGCTTTACTAAAATCGCTGTGATTACTTCAGTATATGAAATGAAAAAACTGTTGAGTGCAGAGTTGAAAGCTGGGGCGGGGCTTTGTGTTGGGGTCTGACAGACACAGGTCCTCCATTCGGCTCTATGCAGCAGACAGGCTCACAGTGGTGCTTGTGGGATCGAGAAAGAAACACTTCTCTACCAGACTGAAACTGTGAGAAGAACAATGGACTAGTCCCCTATTGACTGTACAAATATGGATGTATTTTTTAGTTGTTAATTATCTCACGAGTCGCTATGATTTTGATGACAGAAATTTGCTGCTTCCTCAAAGCCTACCGCTGTTGCGCAGCCCTGCCTACTGAGAAACCTGACACCGGGTCGTTTGTATACTAATAGTGATTGGATGTTTAGCTGGGGGAGGGGGAGTGGGGGATCTCTGCCGAGTGCTGGGTGAGCCTGCGCACAAACAGAGCACAGAGGGAAAGAGTGAACAAGAGATGAAACCTATCATCTCATTTTTGCATTTTCTAGTGGATTTTTCAGCTACTGTAGTAAATCTTGTCCATATTCAGTTTGTGGGTAATCTATTATTTTCTTTCTCAACTTCTAAAAATTTGATTTAATGGGGCAGGACGTTTGTTTAAGGGGGCATTGCCTCCTCTTGCCCCAGAGTAGAGCTGGCCCTGCCTGGAATCAGCCTAGTTGCTCTTCTTTGCACCTTTTCTAGTGCTGCTATGTCCTTTTTGTAGCCTGGAGACCAAAACTGCACACAGTACTCCAGATGAGGCCTCACCAGTGAATTATAAAGGTTGAGCAGAACCTCCTTGGTCTTGTACTCCACACATCATGCTATGAAACCTAACATTCTGTTTGCCTTCTTAATGGCTTCTGAACACTCTATGGAAGTCAGTAGCTTAGAGTCCAGGATGACTCCTAAATCCACCTCATAAGGTGTACTCTCAATTTTCCCACCTCCCGTTGTATTCAAACCTAACATTTTTACTTCCTATGTGTAATACTTTACATTTACTGACATTAAATTTCATCTGCCATAAATCTGGCCAAGCCTGTATGCTAGTCCTTCTGTAATGATACAACGGATTCAAAATTATCTGCTAATCCACCTATCTTGGTATCATCTGCAAACCTAACCAGCTTGTTACTTATATTCTTAATCATTTATATATATTAAAAATAGCAGCAACCATAGCACTGACCCCTTTGGAACACCACTTTTAACATTGGCCAATTCTGATGAGGTTCCTCGCACCATCACTCTCTGCTTCCTTTGTCTGAGCCAATTCTACACCCATCTAAAACATCACCCTGAACTCCCACTTCTTTTAGTTTGATGCCCAGCCTCTAATGTGGCACCTTATTAAATGCTTTCTGAAAGTCAAGATAAATATCATCATATGCTCCACTTTTTATCAAATCCTTTAGTTGCCTCCTGTGACAATGCGGGTTCTGCTCCATGCTCCATCTGGCTTCTGGGAGCTCTTCAACCCGACACCGTCGATAATGTAACCAGATGAGCTGAACAGTGAAGACATCAACAACGAAGCAAGGGGATGGTGCAAAATGTGCAAAGTGCTTTAATTCAAAACAAAACCAAAAACATTGTCCAAATAAATAGTGCAGTGCATAAAGTTCAATATATAAGTAATCCATTAAAACAAGTGAAAAGTGTGGAGGTTAAAATCAGATAAATAGATCCTCTTAAATTGAGGTTAAAACAATGGCTGGGTGCAGTCCTTTTAAAATCAAAGCCCGGTGCCGCCTTTCTACTGGTGACTCCCCTGCTTCTCCCATCCAGGTTATGCACCAGGGGAGTCACCCTACCTGCAGCTGACCACCTTCACTTGGCTGGTCTGGTGGCCTCCCGATAACTGGCTTTGTTCAGCCATCCACCAGACTGAGACTTGGCTTCCCCCAATGGCCAGAACACTCACACTGGGGTTCCACTCCAAATCTCAGACTCCCGCTGCCTTTACTGCAGCATGCCAACCTTCTTCCGGTCACTCCTGCTCCACACCAGTGCTCAGCAGGAGCGACCACTACCGTCAGCCAAATACCCCACTAGGGCTTGCCTGTCCCAGCTGCCTGCAAACATCAGCGAGTTTGCGCTCGCTCGCTCACTCTCTGTCACGCACACACCAGCTCCCTCGCTTCCAGCTGCCGCCTTCTCCCTTAACCTCAGTTCATTTTTTCTTTTTTCCTCCTCCCTCCACACTCACACTCCTATTATATATAATGGGGACGTGGATCAGGTGTGGCAATTAGCAGTTCCTGGCATCAGTTACAGATGAGGATGAGTCCTTACCTGCGCACTTAAGGACCACCTGGGAACCACTCTGGCCACACTACCACGCCCCCTCTTTAATCCACGAGTGTGGCGATTATCTATTTTTAAAAAAAAAAAAAAAACAAAAAAAAAAAACAAAAAAAAAAACTGGTCTTTTTAATCTGAGTTGTGGACCCACTATACCACACCTCCTCATATAATTCCAGCATGTTAGTAAAACACAGTCTCCTTCTTCTGAACCCATCCTGACTGTTCAGAATAACTCCTGTCCTTGCCAGATGTTGCTCAATCTTATCCTTAATAATTCCTTCCTTTAATTTTCCTTTGATGCATGTTAAGATTACTGGCCTATAGTTGCTTGAGTATGCCCTGTCACCCTTTTTACATAATGGGATGACATTTGCCATTTTCTAGTCCTTCGGAATCTCTCCAGTGCACAGTGACTTCCTAAAAATGTGTGTCAAGGGTTTATACAGTGCATTTGGAAAGTATTCACAGCGCATCACTTTTTCCACATTTTATGTTACAGCCTTATTCCAAAATGGATTAAATTAATTTTTTTCCTCAGAATTCTACACACAACACCCCATAATGACAACGTGAAAAAAGTTTACTTGAGATTTTTGCAAATTTATTAAAAATAAAAAAACTGAGAAATCACATGTACATAAGTATTCACAGCCTTTGCCATGAAGCTCAAAATTGAGCTCAGTCCTGTCTCCCCTGATCATGCTTGAGATGTTTCTGCAGCTTAATTGGAGTCCACCTGTGGTAAACTTAATTGATTGGACATGATTTGGAAAGGCACACACCTGCCTATATAAGGTCCCACAGTTGACAGTTCATGTCAGAGCACAAACCAAGCATGAAGTCAAAGGAATTGTCTCGAGGCACAAATCTGGGGAAGGTTACAGAAAAAATTCTGCTGCTTTGAAGGTCCCAATGAGCACAGTGGCCTCCATCATCCGTAAGTGGAAGAAGTTCAAAACTACCAGGACTTTTCCTAGAGCTGCCATCTAAACTGAGCGATCGGGAGAGAAGGGCCTTAGTCAGGGAGGTGACCAAGAACCCGATGGTCACTCTGTCAGAGCTTCATAGGTCCTTTGTGGAGAGAGGAGAACCTTCCAGAAACACAACCATCTCGGCAGCAATCCACCAATCGGGCCTATATAGTAGAGTGGTCAGAGGCAGCCCGACTGGAGTTTGCCAAAAGGCACCTGAAGGACTCTCAGACCATGAGAAACAAAATTCTCTGGTCTGATTAGACAAAGATTGAACTCTTTGGTGTGAATGCCAGGCGTCACGTTTGGAGGAAACCAGGCACCACTCATCAACAGGCCAATACCATCCCTACAGTGAAGCATGGTGGTGGTGGCAGCATTATGCTGTGGGGATGTTTTTCAGTGGCAGGAACTGGGAGACTAGTCAGAATAAAGGGAAAGATGTCTGCAGCAATGTACAGAGACATCCTGGATGAAAACCTGCTCCAGAGCGCTCTTGACCTCAGACTGGGGCGACGGTTCATCTTTCAGCAGGACAACGACCCTAAGCACACAGCCAAGATATCAAAGGAGTGGCTTCAGGACAACTCTGTGAATGTCCTTGAGTGGCCCAGCCAGAACCTAGACTTGAATCCGATTGAACATCTCTGGAGAGATCTTAAAATGGCTGTGCACCGACGCTTCCCATCCAACCTGATGGAGCTTGAAAGGTGCTGCAAAGAGGAATGGGCGAAACTGGCCAAGGATAGGTGTGCCAAGCTTGTGGCATCATATTCAACAAGACTTGAGGCTGTAATTGCTGCCATTGGTGCATCGACAAAGTAAATCCATTTTGGAATAAGGCTGTAACATAACAAAATGTGGAAAAAGTGATGCGCTGTGAATACTTTCCGGATGCACTGTATATGTACTCACTAGCCTCCTTAAGAACTTGAGGGTAAATATTATCTGGTCCTGGTGATTTGTTTGATTTCAGCCTATTTAACCCCAGCAGTACTTCTCCCTCTACAATTTCCAAATCCCTCAGTACCTCTTTACTAGTTCCACTTACCTCGGGGTGGTTATCCACTTGCTCACTTGTGAACACCTCAGAAAAATGTAAGTTTAGGGCATCCACTATTTCATTGTCTGTATCTTTTAATTCCCCTTTACTATTTCTGATGCACTTCATCTCCTCTTTGACTGTTCTTTTACTACTAAAATACTGAAAGAATCTCTTTATTAAACTAATGTATGCACATCCCATGCAACAAATATCCACCTTAATAACCTCAGTAGACGTCTCCGACTTAAAGTTTAAATCCAGACAATATATTGGATCTCTTTTCGCTGTTCCGTTATTTCACCGAGTAATAATTTCCATTTGTTTTCGCTAATGCGATCTTTACGATCATTTTTTTGAGACTTTAGAACTTTATTACTTTCATTATCTTTAACCTGCTCTGCATGAGTATCGCACCAATGTTTTTGGACCTCTTTACGACGTTCTACTTTGTCATCTACTCTTTGTCTTTTATTTCCTGTCCCGGGCATGGTTAAATCTCTTGACACAAAGTCTCGTCTTGCGGGACATGAAAGGATCTCTCTGGAAAAAGTCACGTCTTGTCCCAGACTAAAAAGTCTCATCTCATCTGAGAATTTTTTTATATAATAGATGTATTTGTCAATTGCAAACTTAGATTCATTTATTGCAAGCAGTTTTAATTTGACAGTGAATGTTCTGATTAAAAAAAGAAATCTCATTTAAGTTCTCTCAGAAAAATATGTATGTTGTTTTTCACACCTTGCCACAAATATAAATTTAGGATTTACAGTTGTCAGTTAGACTCTTGTTTTTGTAATGTGTGAGGAAAACTGGAGATTAAACAAGGAAAACCCATCCAGGCAAGTTAGGAATATGCCATCTAGGCACAGGAATCATAGTTGGGGTGCTGGACCTATGAGGTAGCAACACTATTACGTCACTGTGCCCCCTTAATTTAGTAAAACATTTTTAAAGAATATCTGCCTATATAACACACATAACATAGTGTAATATATTTAGCAGTGGGCATTTAAGTGATATAAACAGCAATCACATATTTTTCTTTTCATTAAACGTGCAAAATAATTTCAAAGTAGATACCTGCAAAAATGCCACATTCAGGTTTATTCCATAAGAGAGCTTTGCATAATTATGCTTTTGTTTATTTTTGCCCAGGATTGAACACAAGACTGCTGTCATCTTTCAACAAGACGACAGTGGAGCACAGAATGTGCCCAATAATGCCAAGTTTTACAGTCAACAGCAAACTTAACAAGCACATTAGATGTTGTTGGAAAATGATCCTTTCACAAAAATGCACATAGACTAAAGAGAGAATTTGCAGACTCTATAAAAGCTGATCTTGGGTTAAGATTTGTACGCAAGACTCTAGAATTGTACATTGTGTTTCCTAGTACAAGTTTAACACACATGTATAAACTGCAGGGTTATTAAATCCCTTGCCAGTGGTCAGTGTGTAATAATAAAAAAAACTTTTTTTATTATTTTGTTGCTGGCTAACATATCAACCTTGAGTACCTTTCAAGGCTTAACTATAATAGTTGTTTACATTTTTTAGCATTTAAACATACAGTATGGTTTAATTTCTAGTGCCTTAGCTATTATGCCATGCTGTCTGTTCCAATCAAATCTGAATGGAATGGAACATTGAAAAAAACATCATGCAGATACTTCTGTGTAACTCTGTAGTCTATTGCTACACTTAAGATAAAGATATCAGTGGTTTTAAAAATAAATGAAATGGCTATCAAATGTTTGCTTTACAGGGACTTCAGAGACGAGCAACACCACATCCTAGTGAACTGAAAGTAATGAAGAAAGTTATTGAGGAGCGCCGAAATGAGGCATATGTAGCAAGGCCAGATGAAGAACTGGATTCTCCTGATGATGAAGTATATAAACTGTGTTTTTATTTATACTTATATAATATATAATTTTTTTAAAGTAAACTCTATTTTAGTCTCCTTACTTCCTGGGTTTATGTAAGGAAATGGGTACATTAGCAACAGATGCTGCAAAGGTTCATATTTTAATAAAGGTTCATATTTAAAAAAAACACCAAAATCTCACTAGAATATAACTCCCAGAATAAACATATGACAAAGAAACTATTTAGTTCTAGACCAAGCTGTATTATGTATCCATATGCCTGATTATTAAGACCTCCTAAGACACTTTCACTACCTTTTGAATATTTCTCAGATCTGTCTAGCCAGTTATGTGGATGTCTCACCCAGCTTACACCAAGATTTGATCATTTGACATATAACCTCAAGCCAGACAACAGAATCTGAGCAAGATACTGTGGTACCAGATACGCCTGTGAGCAACCTGGTGTTGTAATAGGGTGTTTGTCATGGGTAGACAATTACCAGCACAAAATTTCACTACTATCAATTTCAGATTGTCCACTAGGTCATTATTTTAATTTAGCATCCCAAGGACTAAATCTACAGTATACAGAGCCAGTTATATGTTTGAATACCTGATCAACTATTTATGAAAAAAAACAAAATACTTTTATTGTGTACAAACATTATTCACAGTTTTCTAATGTCCAACTTGAAGCAACTATCTCATCCATTGGTGCCAAATGTTTATCCTTCTGGTATCACATTTACATTTGTTTAATCAGACACTTTTATCTAAAGCAAATTGTAAATGAGATCAACATAATTGAGTTTTGAAAGAAGTGTTACAAGTTACATAAATCGATCAAAGCAACTGAAAAATGCTCTAGACCTTAGAAGTAAGCAACTGTTAAAGCAATTACAATAAATGACAAATGAAATTGGCATCATAAAATAACTGGCACCAGTAGGGAGAGTAGTTGAGGAAAGAGGCCTTCCATGCATTGATTGCAGGGCACACTTTAAAATTTGATTTGAAGGGTATAAGCAGGCCAAGAAAGCAGTAGCCTTCATAATGAGTGACTAAAGACCCTGTGAGAGAAGTTGTTTTAGTTCATAGTAAATGACTTTTGAATTTTATTAGAAAGATAAACATTTTGAAGCTATCCTCAAAAAAAAAAAAAAAAAACTGGATAAAAGTTGACTGGAGATATCATTCATAGGTAGAAGGAACTTAATGAAGAACTCCTAAACCAGGTAGACACCCCTGGGATAAAGCAGTGCAGGAAGCCTTGGTTGTGTTTTTGTGGCTAATGTTACAGACTAAAATACTCTAGTGTTGGGGCCACTAAGATCTAACTATAGATGGTAAAAATACTGTCTATCAAAAGGCTGCCATAGTCAATATGTCTGTTAAGTATTATATCAAAGATTAAGTGATGGCAAGCAGTGGTAGAGGTCCCAAATTTTAAAAAGTGGAACTGGGTTGTTTTTTTGTTTTCCAGTTATTAAGGATTAATAGTTCTTGGTCAACCTTGCAGCTAGTAAATGAAAGATGCATATTAAAAAAAGGCAATACATAATTTATTCTGGCCATTCAGCAGTTGACCAAGACTTTATTTTTGTAAAGATAATTGATGGATTATAAGGGACTGAAATTTCTTTCTATAAATAGATTGCAGACTTGGAGGAAGCTTATGACCATGTTATTAACCACTGGTATGTTATAGGAAGTACTACACAAGTGGATTTTAGGTTGCTTCTGCATTCCTTTCTATTCCTGTACTTGTGGAGTGTGAGTTGTGATTACATACCTGGTATTAACTTGATTGGAGTTAAAATGGATTTAAAATTCCACCAATGGTTTATCTTACCTCTTCTCTAATGCATTGGGTGCTGCTGTAGATTGAAGAATATGGATTTGAGTTCCTGAGAATTGCATCTGTGTTTGCTGCTGATATAGTTCTCTTGCCTTAATCAGTTCATGACCTCTGACAACTGTGGGGTGTGCTGACTGTGGCCTGGTCTGCATGAAAATCAGCACCTCCAAATCTGATTATACAGTGCAATTTTTTTTTCTGTTTCTCCAGTAGGCTCTAGCTTGCTCTTCACTTTACCATATAGATAGATAGATAAATAGAAACTTTATTAATCCCAAGGGGAAATTCACATACTCCAGCAGCAGCATTCTGATAAAGAACAATATTAAATTAAAGAGTGATAACAATGAAGTTATAACAGACAGACAATAATTTTGTATAATATTAATGTTTACCCCCAGCCCCCCCCCAAGGTTGGAATTGAAGAGTCGCATAGTATGGAGGAGGAATGATCTCCTTAGTCTGTCAGTGGAGCAGGACAGTGACAGTAGTCTGTCGCTGAAGCTGTTCCTCTGTCTGGAGATGATCCTGTGCAGTGGATGTAGTGGATTTTCCATTATTGACAGGTGCCTGCTCAGTGCCCGTCGCTCTGCCACGCATGTCAAATTGTCCAGCTCTGTATCTACAATAGAGCCTGCCTTCCTCACCAGTTTGTCCAGGCATGAGGCATCCCTCTTCTTTATGCTGCCTCCCCAGCACACCACTGCGTAGAAGAGGGCGCTCACCACAACTGTCTGATAGAACATCTGCAGCATCTTATTGCAATTGTTGAAGGACGCCAGCCTTCTAAGGAAGTATAGTCGGCTCTGTCCTTTCTTACACAGAGCATCAGTATTGGCAGTCCAGTCCAATTTATCATCCAGCTGCACTCCCAGGTATTTATAGGTCTGCACCCTCTTCACACAGTCACCTCTGATGATCACAGGGTCCATGAGGGGCCTGGGCCTCCTAAAATCCTCCACCACTATATGTGAGATATCTTTCCCAAATTAGCATTTCAAATACCATGATCATGTCTAGTAATTTGGTGGTATCCATGAGGTTGCCAAACAAATTGGCATAGTATCCATGTTTTTGCCCATCTTGTGCTTGTCAAGGGAAATCTCACTCTTTAAACAAAGTTTTTGGATTTGTATCGGCAAGTCTTCTCTGGAATCAGATTTAGATAAGGTGCATATTACATTGAGCATATTTCATGGCTTTGGTAATGATTGCCTTTAATTAATTTAATTACTGTAGATCATGTAAGTTCTTTACTTTCCAAGTTTCAGTATGTAAATCTTATGTTAGCTCTTAAGTAATTGTATGGATTCAGTTTTACTTTTTTGTTTTGTAACTCTAAAAAGATTACATAGTTTGGTATGCATTTACAGCTGTTCTTAATAGTTACATGCTGATAAATTATTCACTATTAATGTTTTGTGTTTCCAGAATAAGAGATTAAGTGGACTATCTAATGATAGCCATGATTCCCAAGCATCAAACAGTACAGTGTCTGCAAAATCAGAGGGCTCTGAGTGGGAGGAAACTCAGAAACAAGAGCCTCTTGTTCCACTGGCTTCACATGAGCCATTGCCAGACAGTAATAATATTTATCTAAATGAAGAGCAGGAAGATGAGATGGAAGTAGAATATACAGAGGCAAGTACTTCATTATATTCCCATCATTGTTAAAGAGTTAAATTATTTAAACTACAGCTTTAATTCTTAAAGGGAATAATGTTAATCTTATAGAATGTATAGATGTGCTGTGAGGTTTTCAGATACTGAAACAAGGTGACTTCTTAAAGATACATTTACCATATACTTCTTTGGAAGTGTTTTGCTTCTATGTGCACACAGAGAATACTGCAGCTTTTAAAATGAGCCCTTATATAAATTAAGTAATTAACTGTTAATTTGGAAAGCTTTTGCTCTAATGCATAGTAATAAGCTGTTGCAGATATAAATTCACATGAAAGCAGGCTTGAAAATGTTGAAGTGTCGATGCACATTTTCTGGATTCTATTATTGTTCAGATAAAAATTATCAACCTTAGTGCTTTTATGTATAGAAATTATGTGTTAAATTAAATGTACTATATTTGATTGGGTTTTTATTATGTTGTGTATATATAGGTGGAAACTTTTTGTGTCGTAGATAATGTTTTTATTTCGAAGAGAAGATAAAAAAAAAAATTATTGCTAATTTTAATTCTTTGGCACAATACAGACAAGCTCAATATAAGCTATTAGTTCCCAAAGTTATATGGTTGTTTTCCTTAATTTACATTGCTCTGTACTGTAGTAACTGGCCTATCAAATTAGTTAACTATTGTCTTATTTCATTTTTAAAAATAACTACTTTATAACTAGTCACAAAGTTTCTTCTGACAAAATTGTTCAGTTTGAAGGATGATTAAGGGATTATTTTTTGAGATATAAGAAATTTCACTTGAATTAGGTGATCTTGGCAAAGTGACAGCCTTCAAAGTAATATTTAGTTTTACAAATGTAATTATTTTATTAGTTTAGTAAACATCTGCAAGTACTTAGATGGCCAGTCTGTATTTTAATATATGCAAAACCAGTCAGCAGCAAAATAGCTTGACTGAATCAAAAGATCACAATGCTTTTTAAATATATAAGAAATAGGGGGTTCTGCCTCCTGCTCGTTTCGCTTGCCAACCCCGGTGCGGGCCCTAAGCGCTAGTCATTTCCCGGATCTGTCGCTTTCAACGAATCATGCTGTGCTTTTGGATAAACACTAATATCAACTCTGTTTTTGATATCTCTGTCTTTCGACACTATTATCGTTAATAATTTGTCATATGTTGGCTTATTATATATGCGAGCATGATCTTTCAGATTCATATAGAAATCCAAGAAAACTTCTTTGTTGGTGTTTTTCAGATAAATTTTGTGTAAAGTGTGATACTTTTGGACGTATGGATTTTTATCCATTATTGGCTGTAGAATTTCTAATATGTCCGATCGTTTAACTCTTTCGATTCTTTGTTGCATCGTTTCTCCGTGATCATAAATATAAACCTGACTGAAGCGTGGTTTCTTTGAGATTAAACTTGTAGTAGCTCTGTCATATCGCCTATGTCAATATATTCAATCTGTTTTTGCTGTTCCGTTATTTCACCGAGTGATAATTTCTGTTTGTTACCGCTGATGTGATCTTTACTATCAGTTTTTTGAGACTTTCGAATTTTAGTATTTTCATAATCTCTAACCTGGTCTGCATGTGTATTGCGCCGACGTTCTACTTTGTCTTTTCTTCTACTATTTGTCTTTTATTTCCGCCCCTGCTTGGACCTGTTAGTGTTCATTTCATCTCTTGGCACAAAGTCTTATCTTGCAGGTCTGCGGCTTCAAAAAAAGGACAGGTTTTAAATCCATAAAGCCGTGTCACTTTCTGTGGGCGCAATTGTACGACCGCGGGGAGTTAATGAGGTAGCTGGGACGAGTCGCACCTGCACGTGTGTGTGCGTTCATTCTTAATTGCTTCATTGGCTTCCTGCGGCGTGTGATTAAGGCGCTACGCCTATGGAGACGTGGGTGTTATATATGGGTCCGCACAAGGAAAAGGGAAAAGATAGAAAGATCAGATAGAGGTTAAAAGACGTTAAAGGCAGTTTTGTCGACTGATCTAGCCCCCTGGAAGGAGGAAGTAGTATGAGCTGGGGCCCCGCGGAGGAGTGTTAGCTGTGGCGCTGTAGGGGCTAGTTCGCCCTACTGAATATTCGGGCTGAGTATGGCGAGCAAGGCAGATGCCCTCCTGAAGGCTTCTGAGGTGCAACCAAGTGAGTGTGAAGGAAGAAGGGAGAAGAGCCGACCTCAGATGGTCTGTCTGCGACGTCTGGAGGTAGTCAAGACAGGGGTTGAAAAAAAGGAGTTCGTTGCTACTGAGTCTCCGCCGGCTATGCGAGCAATGGGTGAGCTGGGTAGAAGGAGGAGGAGGTTGGTTGAGATCAGGGCAAGTTAGTCTGCATTTTTAACCTGATTTTTAACGGATTTATTTACTGATATTTTTTTTTTTTCGTCCTCACTTTTCACTGGATTTTTATGGATTCATATATGTACTGTTTTTTAGAACACTGCACAATTGACACTTGTTAGTTTTACTTTTGTTTTTGACTTTTTTTTTTTAATAAAAGAACTTGGGCGGTTTTTCCACCATCCTCTGGCATCATCTGAGAATTGTCCTCATTTGTCAGCTTATCTCAGTCATAACTATCGACGGTGTTAGCAGACTCCCATGTGGGAAGAGGGAGTCTGTAGGGGACCGGCATCGTCACAATCGATTTTTTTTTATATAATAGAGAGATAATGTTAGGTTTATAGTCATAAGCTGAAAAATACAAAATTTAGTCAATATTTGTGTTTATTCGCCCAATAATGTAAATTGGGAAATGCAGTATATTCAGGAATTTTTTTTTTTTTTTTTAATATTAAGTGGTGGTCTGTGCCAGGAAGTAGTACTTCAGTAGGGTGTATGTATTTAGTTTTTGTGTTTGTGTTTATTAGTTGCTGATTATTTATTTGTTTTGTTTTGTTTTGGGGTGGAAGGGGGGATTAGTGGTGGTAGTCTAGTCTTCAATTATTGAAGAAGCTCATGTTGAAAACTTTTGCTCTTTGCACGCGCATTAGTATGTGTCCTCCATGAAATGTGCTTTATGAAATATGGCTTGATTATTTGATTGTTTGTCTGCTAAGAAGACAGTTGAAACATCATAACATCTATCATGATCATGCACTATCAGTATTTTTGTCAAAGAAAATATGTGAAGATTTCTCTTTTTTCTTTGACTAGTAATTGTCTCAGTATGTGTGAGAGTGAATATGTTTGTAAGTGTATTAGTGCTTGTCTTCACCTCAGTCTTGCCCTGATATGTGGCTTAAAAAAGTCCTCAGAAAACATTTTAATTAATGGTGAAATGCAACTACAGAGTGTTATACAAGACATTCTAGAATTGAAAGCACAAAGTGTGTAGGAGTTCTGTCATGGTATAACTGCCAGCTTACTGAAGATCTGTAAGGCTGCTCTTTTTAAAATGTAAGCAAATGTATTGCACACATTTTTAACATATAACAGTTTTTGAGACACCCTTTGTAGATACTTGTTACAGTCCTCTATTGTGAACTCGTGTTTTGTTAGTCTTTAAGCCATAGTACTCGGCTTTCCAATGATGGTGTACAAATTGATCTTTCCAAATTATAGTAGGCAAATTACAGGCATGTTAATCATTTTGCATGACTGAAGTACAGAGTCAGCATCCGCACCGTTTGGAATAGTACACCTACTCTGTACCTTTTTAAAGAGGAAGCACTGACAGATTTCAGATATTGTTTGATTAAAACTACATTCTTTTGTAGTTTGTATTGCAGCAAGTTCTGTTTAAGCAGACAATATTTAAAAAAATAAATATTAGCTGTCAGCAGATCTTAAAAGTCATAAACTATGTTGCTTGTTTTTGTATACACACCTTGCACATTAATATTTGCTTTTGATAGTGACTGGTTTTTAGTAATTTGGATTTATAGTTATTTTTTCTCAAACAAAAAGTTAATTCAAATAAAGATTTGAGATAATGCCACACTTTTGAGCTGCTGTACTTTACTAAACTATTTCTCTTTTAACAGCATTTTAAATTTGACTGATATCGTACTTAGTTTTTTGCAATTAATTCATGTTTTTGCAATTAGTTCATGTAGCATTGACAGAAATCCAAATATTATGTTATTTGCAGAGAAACCATTCATCTACACAATATGTCAAGTTCAGAACTATGAAAAATACAAAAAACAAATCCCATAAATGCTAGATGTTTACATGTTGTCCAAATGATGAATTGATTGTCAGTCTTTTGTGAAAATCTTCTTAAGTTTTCACCGTCTGTGTGCATTGTACCTGCAAATAAAAATTTTGACCTTTTATTTGTTATTGGCTCTGAAATACAAACAGAATTTCTTTATATTTTGAAAGAAAGAAAAACCGCTTGAAGGGAGTTGTATCATTTAAAAATAAGAACATATAGAAGTCTGAGAAACCTTTGGGTTCACATATCAATCAGATCATAAAACAACTCAAAATATGTTGCTATAATTAAGCAATATAATGTATATTTAGTGCTTATAGGTAAACTCTACTAAATATACATATGCAGCCATTAAAATGATCGAGGACAGCTGTGTTATTTTGATATGTGCCGCTTAAAGCAGACTTTATTAGATCATACCCAAGTAATTTTCACCAATGTATCTGCTCTAACTTGAAAAACCACCAGTTACAGTAGTGAAATCTTTAAATTGCACGTGGAGCATTTGAACTGCTACTAAAAAAGGCATGCTTTTGAGTCCTGGTCAAGGCTTAGTGACAATCTTTTATTTATTCAGTTTTTTTAATTATATAATTTAATTTGCATGCTGTTAAGGCCTTTATTGATTCTGTAGCATGTGAATGTGGTGTGCGTTTTTCCTTTTACATCCACATGGTGAAAGTTGAAAGTAAATTTAAATCATCACTTATATTACATGATAAACCATAAAATATATATACTGTACATGGTGGTTACTCTACAGTTAAATACTCTGAAAATACACAAATAAAAATTCTATAATGGGTAATGGTTTTAACATGCTTGATCCAGAATTGCAATATTTATATTTTGTACTTTATAAAATGATACATGCACAATGTTTTATCTGTACATGCTATCTGATTAGCATGCATTTCTCATTGCACAGCAACTGCATAATAGTTGGAAACAAAACAGCCATGTGAAAAATTCATTACACAGCACACACAAGATATCTGTCTTATTTGAAAGGAGTACCTTATTAAAGTACCTTATATAGCCTTTTGATTACAGGAAAATGGCAATTAATGTGATATTTAAGTAGGCTGGAGTTGAATTGGAGCATCATTATCAGTTTAACCAGTTGGATGACTGGTGGCATCACAGTGCAATAGGAAGAAAGGGTTGTTATGTTCTCCACATCAGAGTAAACTCCAATTTCCTAAAGTCTCTACTGGAAATTTGCAAATAGACATGTTACACTTAGGCCTCACTTCACTTAGTAAATATTATATCACTCTTTGAAGATCTCGGTGGGAATGTACTCCTGTTATAGCTCCACACCAAATATTGGCCACTATAAATAAATTGGTTTTAATCTATATGTGTTGTCAAATATTTATTTATTATTTTGTAGTCAGTCTATGAAATATTAGACCAGTTAAGTTCATATTTGTTAAAATGGGTGTAAAAAAATCTAATGGATGGCCTACTGTATATGTTGTAATGAAAATCTCCATTTATAAGTGGTAGATAACCTTTATATGAGATATAAGTAAAAAATAGTTATGGTAGCATACATTTACAGGAGAGAAAAATGTGAATTTTGAAATGTGAGTCGTCTTCAGGTTGTAAGGTAGTGAAATTTAATCTATGATATATACTATGTTGCATCAGTATTTAAAAGCGGGTTAGGGGGACTGATAGTTTGAACAAATGTTTTTTAAAATGTTTTCTTAATTTTCAGTTTGCCACATTAATACTAGAGAAGTGTTTTTTATGCAAGTATAGGAAAATTCATATGCACATAACGCTGATGAAATAAAGCTTTCATATGTTTTATAGAGCAAGGCAGGTACACAGTATGAATTTTTCTTTGTTCTTTTAAAAGTTTTATATTGTGCTGCAGAAAAAAATAATTATTAATGTCAAAGCTCATCATGATCTTTTAGCCTACTGTACGTTTTGCTGAAGAACCCATCATACGAGATGAGGAAGAATATGAGGATGGTGAAGGTGAAGGGGAAAATGGAGAGGAGGAGCGTCCAATGCTCCCAGTTGAAAAACAAAGGCTTATTCGTAAGGATACTCCACACTACAAGAAGCATTTCAAAATCAACAAACTACCCAAACCAGAGGCAGTTGCAGCTTTGTTACAGGGTCTAAGTACTGACAAGGTTCCACAGGAAGAGGATGAGGATTATGGAGTTGTTCAGGATCAGAGTAGTGAAATGAAGCAGCTGATGTTCCTTTTGCCTGACAGTGAAGGAGATGGTGAGGATCAAATGTTGCTCAGGTTGAATGACAAAATTAATTCCTCTCAGCAACCAGTAAAGGTAAGGCCTGTGCATTTCAGCATACTTTATAAATTATTACATTTTTCTTACATGTTTGATGTTTTTTTTTAAGATGTGTTGCCTTATTGAAGGTTGTGCTTCTGTTCTTACATTTGTGAAACATATATACAATATGAAGAAATACGGATTTTGAGGTTTTTAGATGGTCTTCTGAATTTTTAATAGCCTGCTTTGTCTTACATTCTGCACTGCCTGTTTTTGATA
Organism: Polypterus bichir lapradei; assembly: GCA_026402145.1. Taxonomy (NCBI): domain Eukaryota; kingdom Metazoa; phylum Chordata; class Cladistia; order Polypteriformes; family Polypteridae; genus Polypterus; species Polypterus bichir. The sequence continues at coordinate 26,184,437 of JANRMT010062817.1, forward strand.
GTTTTTGGATATATGGCGCTTAACTACATGACTATGACTTGATCCCTGGAACCTCATGTCATTCAAACTAAAGTGGTTCTAATGAATGATACATAATTTTGATAAGTCAGCAGTGTTTCATCAAGACTGGTATTCTTTCTTTTAATTTTGCCAAAAATTCACAACAAAAAGACCTTCTCAATTTTAATTTATTGTTCATGCAAGGACACCTGTACATCTGAAGTATAATGTACATTTTGTAAACAGTTTTCTTTTCACAGTGCCACTACAAATACTCTTAAACAGTATTTAATTAAGTTGACTAATAAGGTCCCTTCCTTATTAGATGTTCAAGTTTATTTTCTGGCAGTATTGTTGGTTAACAAAAGTGAAAGTAAGATTTAGAGTCATTAAACAGATAAGTTTTCTCTGCTGTTCATGAACAGAGCTAATAAAAGTTTTTACTTTATTATGTATTTGATTTTCCAGTTTAGTGACCTTAGATCACATTAAGTTGGTTTGAGAGTTTTACATTGTTTGTGATGAAGTGTACTTAGTTTTTCTTAATTTTGTTTACATTATATATTATTAATTCACTTTACATGCATTCAGAACTCCACTCACATGGCAGTAATAGCTATATTTTAAACTTTTAAAATATGTTATTTATTTTGTAAAAGCAACTTATCAGATTCTAACATCTATTGATCGTTGCATGAATTCTGATAATAATTTAAATGTAAGGAATTGTTTATTCCTACCAAAATTATCACCTTCACTGTTCTGTCCTTTAAAATCGTGCACTTTTTAAACCATCCTGTCCATCCATTTTCATATGTATTTGAAAACATGAGCACAAAGGCAATAGTAACCTTTTACGTGTAGAACATAATCGATGGTGGTAGGTTCGTTTTCTGACCTGAGATGGGCAACTGCAGTTGTACTTTTCTGCCATTTTTCATTGACGACTCAAAGATTAGCTTTGAGGTGCTCTACATATTCAATGTTTTTTTGCTTTACTACAGCTGAATGCTTGCCATTTTTGTGCTGTTATTACATGCTGCTAAAATTGCTGCCATTTGCTTCTAGACTGACTCTAACTTATCGCAGTTGTCAGTAATTTCAGTGGAGGAAATTTAAGCTACTTCATCACCAAAACTTTGAGTTCATTAATTGTTAATGCATAATCAAAGGCAATCAACTGCAAAATGGTCTGAATGTAATACGAACATTTTGTTCTACCCCAGAGTCTAATGTTGCTCTCTGAGTTCATTGTTTTTTAAAATTTTTTTCATTGTGAATTATATGACTGAATTTTCCTTGTCATTTGCTATCAAGGAACCACGGAATTTTGACAGATAATTCTTTTTATTTTAGGTTTTTTTGGTCCTCATTTGCACACTGTTTAATGTATGCATATATGTGCATTATATGTATGCATCTGTGAGTGTATATATGTATACTTAAAATATACACACTGTATATATATATATATATATATACACAGAAAATACACTTGTATTTCCATGCATATATTATTAAAGTTATTACTAGTTTGCAAAAGTATGATTGTAGAATTTTTTTTATTACCCACTTCCTCACCCATTCTTTTTTTTTTTAATGTATCTCTCTTAAATATTTTGCTCTCCAGCTGAATCTTTGTTTATTGCTTTTTGTTTTTAATATCAAAGCAAAAAATAAAGCAAAAACCCAATCTTTTATTTGATTATTAACTCAAACTATCTATATGCTGCAAATGTTTCTGCTCTGGACCCTTGGACTTCTTCGCTCTGATGGTTTTGATCTGAGTAGGCCAAAGTTTTAAATACTTCTGATATTATAGATAACTGTATTGTTCAGTAAATATGTTTCAGACACCTTGCTAAATATATGGTTTGCTTCATTGTAATGCAGTGTTTGTTCTGAGAACAGAAGTCCGAGGGCTAAGAGCATTTGCAACTTACTTATAAGTAAAAGGTGGATGGGTCCAGTGTGTCTGTTGTTGGTTACTGTGTGCTTGAGTAGCTGATGAGTTTAAACCTTAAAATGTGTTTTATAGCATGGGAAGAAATTCAAGATGATAAATATATTTGCATTTAATAAATAAGCACCCCTTTGCTTAAATTTCATTGTTGACAGTTAATCTCTCTGCCAGTAACTACAAATTTACCATTTGTTAATTAATTACAGCAGTCCCACAATTGTGCATCTCTGCAGTTCTGTTTTGCCATTAACGCATTTGATATCATATCATATCATTAGAGCAATTTGCCTTGCATTAAACTTAATAAGCTGAAACATAATGGTCAATGATACAATGGATAATTTGTAACCCTGATGTATATTATTTACAAAATTTTATTTTGTGCCTGATATAGTCATTACAAAGAGCAGTTATAATATAACAATCAGACACACATTGCTGTAAACCAATGGTAAAAAGTCAGTCCAATCAAAATATAATATATAATCAAAAAATTAGATCACTGAAATGGTGATTTGCTAATTTTAACACTGAAGCCCCTACCTTAACTTAGTGTAGTGAGCTGATTTGAAGTGAATAGGCTTTTATGTTTTCTCATGTTGATTAAAACAAAAGCTAAACAGAAAATTTGACACAAGTCCAACAGACTAAATTTAGGCAAAAATTATGAATTTGTGTCATGTTCTGAAAAATCTCTGCACAATTACTTAAAATATAGCCTTTTCTAGTTGTAGGTAATACAAAATGTAATTTTCCTATTGAGGTATAGAGGGTGCATTGAGATTCCTGCAGTTGTGCAAGATTAGTTGATTTGATAACATATAGTGTAGAGCATCACTGTCGTTGATAGTCTAGTTTTCGTTCAATATAATTTTAAACACTATTGTAAGTGGATTTGGGAGGATTCTAAGTCTGATGTTTCCTGATAAGTTTAAAAAAAAAAAAAAAAAAAAGAAGAAACATTTTAATTTAGGGCATTCCCAAATTATATGCCCTAGGGAGGCCAGGGCCGTGTGGTATCATTTACAATCAGGATATAATCCCTAGTATCATAAATTTAATTCTGGGATGAATGTATAGTGCAATTAATTTTTTATATAGTGCAGATCATTTAGACATCTGTGTAATATCACAATAGGTACAGATATGGAGATTTTGTCCAAAATTTACTTTGAGTTTTACTTGCTGCAATTGTAGATTTGTGTACAAATGGCACTTACTGTATGGAGTTCACCATGTATTTGTGATGTGTCTTCCTGCATTCAAAAGATGTTAGGTTAAGGTTAATTAGCAGGTATAAAATGTTTGCTTTTCTTACTTAATTAAGAAAGTAAGCAAGTAAGCTGCTGGTAGTGGACACCAGCTACCCAGACCTAAATAGGTGGGTTAGAAAATGAATGGATGGCTGGATGTATAGACAGACAGACAACTGTAGTCATGATTGTTTCAATCAGAGGATAAATTACAAAATTGTCTATGGATCTGTTTTGTTGTGATTAATATTTCTTGTATTCAACTGCAAAGCACACATTGTTGAGAGAGGTGTATCGATTTTAACTTTCTCAAAATCTTAATGTATTTTTATTTTTTTATATCACACTATTGTGAAATCAAATTGGTATAAACAAAGGCAAAAACTTTGACTTGAGAACACAGTGTTATTTTTCTGCTTTAAACCATAAGTGATTCATAAGTAAATAAGTCAACTGATGCAGTATATACAGTATCTGTCTTGTTATACATGACACACATGTTGTATAGTAGAGATATAATAAAATGAGATGCAGTGACAAGTAAAGCTAAAGGTTTCCAGTGCTTCTCTAAAAAGGTTAATTGCCTTATTCTCTTTAATCATAGTGCCACAAAAAAGTATCCGATTTATTTTTGGTTTCCTTTATTGATTTTTAGAAAAAAAGTCACCTGATTGAACAGATAACATTTTGCAATATACAGAATCTACATTTTTCAGTTTAGACCATTTTTGTAAATGGTACTAAATATGATAATGTAGTAGATTTGAATGTGACCAACATTTCAATGCTAGAATAAAAATTGTCTGGAAATTTATATTCCCCTGCTAAATTTACCTAAATGTTTATGCAACATTTGTCCTATCCCTGCATTGAAAATCAAGATGGATAAAAGTACCAAGTCAGCCTGCCAAAGGAAAGAAAACAAAATGTCTAACTTAATAAGCAATTGAGTGACTGTTGCTAGTCGCAGCAACCCAGTTGCTACATTTTGTTCGGTTCTTTGTACAGATATGACAGTGATAACTGCACATAAAGAAACAGCTTTAACTTATTTCATTTCCCATTTCTTTTTCTTGTAACCATGAACTGACAAATTCAGAGTCCTTCACTAAAAACAATATTAAATTGTACAGCATCCAGCATGCTGTTAGTGGTCACGATGACGTATTAGGTGGTAACTTTTTGGAAAATGTGTTTCTGTTAAGCCTTACACATACGGGGCTTATTCTGGATAGATATTATTTCACAGCTATATCAAATGGGGGTCATTTATAAAATGAATTTTCACCGTCAAACAAGAACATATGAAATGCAAAAAAAAAGTAGTAATAAAATTTAAATCACTTTTAACTTCAATGTAAATGTAGCTTTAGTTTAGTGCAATAATATAATTGCTTCTTTTACGCATAAAAACCGTTTCGCTACAAACACTTTCTATAAGTCAATATCAGTCTTCTTACCACTATAAAGTAATGTGAGGCTGCTTGTCCTTGCAGACCTGTCTTAATTCAAGAGCTTTCTGTTAGGCTTTAGACTACGAGCTCCTTTAAGGCTGTTTTCCAACATCTATTTGATTTTGGTTTGAGCTTTGATTAGGCTGGTCGAAAACTTTAGATTTGATTGTTTTCAGACTTTATGATGCATCTGTATCAGTATTTCAGATTATAGCCTTGTTACATTACCCAGCCACAATTCAGCTCACTTTTTTTTTTTTAATTTTTAATTTTATTTTTTAACATTTTTTCATACACAACCAAATTCCTGGGTTCTTTGGTTGTTTTCAAAAAGACCTGAAAAAATGTTTACTAGCACATGAATTTCATAAATTCTTTCTATTGTGCAAGTGCCATTAATGTTTAAATAAGTAAGAAGATGAGCTATTAGGGTACAGTTCCTGATGATAATAATAAAGACCTTTTTTATTTTTTTTTTTGCTTTTTTTCAGATATAGTGTAATTTTGGAATAAATTAGTTTGTAACTGCAGTATCCTGAAAGTGTTCTTTGTTATTTTCCAAGTAGTATGTACATATACTGTAGTATCTGTAAAAATAAGGTAACATTTGTGCATGTAAATCTTTTTGCTCTGGTTTCAAGTAACACTGTTTTATTCTGAAAATGCAATAAAATTGTTTTTAATAATCTTAAAATTATCCAACTATACATTCATCTTCTAACTTGGAGTTCACAGGGAGCTGGTGCAATTCATATCTGCAAAGGCAGTTGTACTAACCTCTGCCTAGCCTTACTGCCTACCTAATAGATATTGTGAGTTCATTTTAGGAACTGTCAGAGTCACATCAACATTTTCTTATGTCTTGCACCATAAGAAACTAATGTAATCAATGAAAATGTCCATTTTAAATATTAACCATAATTGCAAAGTAGGATAACTTTAACTTACCATCCTCCACCATACATTCCACTGTATGAAAGTAACAATGATAAACACTTTATTCCTTCTTAAAATTTTTCTTTCCTTGAAACATGCTTTTCCATTTATAGGATTGCATATTAAGTGATCACAGTATTAGGCAGTCTTATAGATGCGTATTCAACTAAAATGTACTTTTTTAGATGTGGGAGGAAAAAGCTAGAAAAAACCCTCCTAAAAGCAGGGAGAATGGTCTTACTGTACACAGTAAATTGACTGGATTAGAAATCAAGCCTGTGTCCCAGAATTTTTTACAGGGCAACAATGTTAAGTACTGTGCCACCATGCTTCAAAGTATTGCTCACTAGCTTTGTATGACTGGTAATTTATGTGCATTTAATTTGTTGAATTAAAACAATTTGCTTTTACAAAAATAACAGTCCCTACAGATTCACTTATATGTAGTACACGGTGCACTGTGGGTTGAACTTTGGTGCTTGGATCTATCGTGACCTTTGAGTTTCTTCCCCTGCTCTTAAAAGTTTGATTGCTGGGTTTTCTGTGTGTGGGTGTGTGATTGATGTGTTTGTCTGGTGTTTTTAGGCTGAACTAATCCGCATGCTTCTTGCTGGTTCCTGTCCTAACAGGGGGTGTCGTTTGATCAAGTCAATAATCTGCTGATTGAACCTGCTCGAATTGAGGAGGAAGAGGTCTGTACCCTACTCTTTCTGTTCACTGTCTTACAAAGTACAAATTCACCATTAACACAAGCCAATGGAAGAGGAAATGACATGGGCGCAAGCTCTGGAATCATTGTTAGTAGGGTTTTTTTTAAAAAAAAAAAAAAAAACAAATACCAAGAATAATGAGTCATTTTCCATTTTTATGATGTGCACATATATAAATGCTACTGTGTTCCAGCACTCTCTATTCTTTTACCTTTTGGTATTGACACATTTCCTTGCACTACTATGTTGATTTTTCTTCCTGTTTTCACTTCAAGGATTAGCCTGATTACACAACTATGCCTAATATTTAGTGGCATTGCAAGAACTAACTAAAAAACATCTAATATTATAGACAATATGAAATAGCAGGTTATGATTCCAATTATTGGTAACATTTCTTAAGAAGAAGCATGTTCATCATGCAGTTTTTGGTGCCTTATGATGTTCTGTGTTAGGACCTTAACTCCTGTTAGTTATAGACCTGCATATTCTGAATATGTGAACAACTTTCAAACCTTAATGGCAGTTTGCAGTGATATAACCCATATAAGTAATTAGTTTGGAGTTATTGAACATAAATAGCTGTTAGTTTTCTAGATGTTTTACTACAATTATGTGTGTGTGTTAGCAATAATGATGTAATTGACTATTTAGCTTGAGGTCTTTTGGATCTTTCAGTTCCCTTGAAGCTGTCAATTTACAATTTAGGTTGGTCTTCAAAAATCTGCATGGATATAGCTGGTGGGAATTTTCAGGGGCCACTGATAGTATAATATCACTTTTTTTAATTTATTAAATCTTTTATAATATATTAACCAGGGTTGGACAATTTGGTAGTGTGGACGCCTGGTACTATCAGTTTTTAATTACAGACAAGCACAGTGAACTACCATCCATCCATCCATTATCCAGATGTTTTGAATTTTGGTCAATGCAGTGTTGTCCTAATCAAAACTAATTTGATAAAACCAAAACCCTCAAATCTTATGTACAATCTTAACTGGGTGTAGCTTTTAAAGGCAGTTTTTTATCGTGCACTAGACTGCTGTAACAACTTCATTACCAGCACACACTTACTAGCAAGCAAAATAGCAAAACTGCCAAGCAAGCCTATAAATCAATCAAGAGAAACGATAGTGTTACTTTTAAAACAACTGGGCCAAGAATCGTGTTGTCATGTAATGCAATATAATTAAGGTAATTATTAATGCATATTTTGTTATTAATTAACAAAAAAGGACAAGGCAAGCCTTTCTGCTACTGCTACAATAGCAGTTACAAGTGTATGGAATCATAATTACAAGCAGCATTATATTAAATATAAAGAGAAAAGGTATTTTCAAATATTCTTGAAGAACTCTTTTAGCTGATTAAATACAGAAGTGTATAACAATACTTTACAGATTAACCTTACTATAAAAGGTTGCTGGCATACCTGACCCTGTACATAAAGCTAGGCTACCACAAAGCATACCTGGAATATGAGGTTTGGATAGCTCATACTCCAACACACCACTATATGGATTTGCAGCTTGTCTACTTCTGATTAGCTGTATGATTCTGCAGTATATTGGTATTTATATTTATTCCTTTTTTTTTTTTTTTTTTGACTGAAGTTAAAATTAAAAACATATCTCAATAGGGAAAAATGTTGATTCATTTCACAAAATCAGAGAAACTCTTGACTCAATTCTGGACAATAGCAAACATCAAAAAGTTCATGAAAAAATCTTATGTTACTTGTGTTGTATAAACCACATGTTAAGTTATACATCCAATAATATGCATGGAACATCCCAAGCACACATTTATTTATTAAGATATTGTTAAATAATCAATTTCTGGAAATCTATGTCATACACTAGAATGGAATGGTCCCATATGTGACTGAGTATTTGAAATGGAGATTGTCTCCCCACCTCATTAACTGGTGAAGAGTCCAGCCCAGTAACAACTTATTCATTGGCAAACATTGCACATTATGTGATGTACAACTAAAGTTTAAAAGTTAAAGGAAAGAGTGAAATCATTATCAGGAAGAGACTATGCTTCCTACTTGTATACAATTGAGATGCTTCAACAAGCAGAAGATCACTTCACCCATGCAGTTTTACAGACTGTGACTAAGCAATCCTGAGGTAGTCCAGGTGGGGCTGACATCTATGAATATAAACTTAACAACTCAAACTGGGTTGTACAATTGAAGTGCTCCTTTGCGTCTAAGCGTGTCCCATTTTCATTCGTGTGAGTTTTTTCTGGTGGAGGTTTATTTAAAATTATTTTAGCAAAAATACACCTGTTTGAGACCTTATGAGCATACAATTTAATAACTTGTCACCTGGATTATGTGACTTGAGTAACATGAGATTTTTTTCATGGAAGCTTTTGACATGTTTGCTTAGTATGCCTTTCTTCATGAAAAGATGACATTAATAAGTACATAAGCAACCTTGTTTTGATGTTTTGCCTTTATTTACTGTATATGTAAATACTCAGACATTTTGTTGCAGCGGTCTTCGAAATAAACTTTAGTCAGTCAGGATGACTGTGAGCAAAGTGTCTGAAGGAGCCTGCGTATGATTACTGATTTTATCTGAGGTTTCTTCCTTCTGTCCTTTAGCATTGATTATGCCATTTAGTGAATTCAGTATAAACTTGGAGGTCTGTGTGGGAATAAGTGTTACAGGACAAGGTTATAAAATTCATCCTCAAGTGAAGAGCTCAAAACAGAATACAAGCTTTTTACACTTTCTTACTTATACAAACCTATCAAAGCCACTATCAGTTAGTCAGAATTCACCAAATTAGAGTCTTGAAACATTTCTTAAGCAGATTGAGTTAGTTAGCATATTAGATGGTTGTGAATAGCTCATTCCACCAGCTTGGAAATATCCATGAAAAGGGTTTGTTTTGAAATTTTGTGGCATCACCAAATGCTATTCATTAACAGACTGAAGTGGTTGTGAAGGAGCATAGGCCCACAGAAGTGTCTTCTTACTTGTATAGGTGTTGACCCATTGACTGCTCTGTAGATGAGCATCAAGAATTTCAACTTAATACGTGTCACTACAGGAAGGTGTAGGTTTAGTATAGTACATTTTATTGTATTTAATCATGGAGGATTAATATTTATTTTTCTTTTCTTGCTGACTTGTTGCAGCTCTGTCTAGAATTAAACTTCCCATGAAGAAGTTTGACCAGTCACATTGTATGCAAACAAACCAATCATAATACATTCGTGAAAACAGCAGATGAGTCGGTTAAGTGATTTCAGCTGAGATTTTTTTGTCAGAAACAGTGTCCAACTAAAGGATAAGGAAACATAGCACAAGTATATGCTACTGTGTACTTCTTGATTGTATCAGTTTACACAGAGAAAATGTTCTAAATTTACTATAAATCAACCTTTAAGCACAACTCTCAACTGGAAGGAGAGACCGTCCTAGTTTAAAGTTTTGCTGAAGCACTTGATTTTCATTTTTGAGTTCTTTCAAATTGTTCATTTTATTTCATATCACACGCTAACTTCCATGTGAAAATCAGAATGAAAAGTTCATCCTAAATGTGGAGAGAAGTTTTTTTGCTTTTGAATCTGTTCAAAATTTATCAGATTGGTGGTGTTACACTTACTAGAAGCAGTGTATTTTATTAGGATAGCAGCAGTGCAGTGCATATCATTGTTTTAAGTTCCCATATATGGCACAAAACATCACTTCCGTGTATGATTTTTTTTTAATATGCTGACATGTCATAGATAACAGCATTAATGAGGAAAACTGACATTCATAGCTGGTTGCCGTACAGTTACAGTAAGTGCATTGCTCCTATTTTAAAGTATGTTGGAATCCAGAAGGAGGCTACATAATATATTTTAAGGCAAGTTATAAGCATTTTAATGTATTACTCCTCAGTTGATGTCTGTATTTAAAAAAAGTAGCAATCACAGTTTCCAGTGCAAGTGGTTAAGCCCTTATACCATTTCACAAGAACTTGTATGTAATATTGAGCTGCAACAAAAACTATATGTTTATTCTGGAGTGACATTATTGTCAGTGTCTAATAAACATGATTATGACCCTTTTTTAATTTGACAAAGCAGTTCTTTGATTTGCCATCTGCATCTACTAAAGAAATACCTTTGGTTATTTGACTGTGCATGAATCCAGTTTACAGAACAAATGATCAGCTGTATATTACTTACAGGTTTAGTTGTGCAGTATTGCTCATTATGTAACCTGAAAGTAAGGCAAATTAAATTCAAAATTATCTTTCCTGGCAGCAGAGTGAAAAATTTATTGCATTTGCTAATTGTAAAAGGTACATTGTCCATGAACATGATCAACAGTACTATTATTATACTATTTCCCAGGGAAGTTTTAATAGCTTCTTTTAATGCCTTGCTTCTTTGACTTGGGCATCCCATTGAACTCCTTAAAAGTAGGCTTTCATCTAGCTTGTTGTTGATTACCTAAAGTTATTAACTAAGGAAAGAAGCCATGTTGGACCAAGTTTTGCTAGTAACTGTCATTTTTTAGTCTTTATTTAACAACTCTGGTGTCACAGAGTAAAGCAACAACAATGGTAAAGTTACTTAATCTAAAACAACAGTAAACTCAGGCTTTTAAAAGCAAAGCCAATTGAAAATTGAAGCAATTTGAAGTAGGTGTAATTTTGCATCTAAGTTACAAAGTCTGTCTTTGTAATCAGTTGACTGTTTTAAAGTGGCATTCAGTCAGTAGATCTCAAAAATTTGTTTTGTGCTATGTTATGGGATGAAATCATGTGGTGTGTTCCCACATTATAAAAAGACAAAAGAGCTTTATTTGTGCATAACTTGACCATTTTCTTTGTCCAGCTTTCATTGTCTGGAATGACTTTGATTTATGCACAATAAATAGATGGAAGGAGAAAATAGAGTTACGAGTTATTATTATTATTTTGTTTTTTTAAAGATTGAGAGATCTGATGAATGTTACACATTATTTTAGTTTTTGTGGCAATTTAGTAACTTAGTTTTCTTTTTACTTTTACTATAGTTCTCTTTGTGGGATTCAAGTGAAGAAATAATTAAATGAATAATATTGTACACAGAATAGGATATCGGTAGTGCAGGAAGCTAAGTCAGAAATAGTCATTAACACAGAAAATATGTAAGGTAATTGTTTAACAAGTCAAACAAGAATTGTGAAATGTAATAAATGCATAAATTTTAATTTTTTCACCTTCATAACTGTATTTAATAAAAGCAAGTTAGACAATGTATGCATGGTGTGACATTCACAAATAAGTTAACTCATGTTAAAGTTGGAGTGTTTTACATTTTTATTTACTTCATCCAAAAATCAGTTATTACATTTTTGTTTGCTAAATCATTTTGTAACAATGAGCCATATTCAAAAGTAACAGGAATAGTAGAATGCAATTACATATGTTAGAGTACATTAAATACCTGCTTTTTAACAGCATATTACACTTGAGTTAAAAACAAAGCACAAAGAGGCTTGTGGTGGCTCAATAACTGTTGTACATAGAAGATTGCCATTGAAGTGATGAAAATGGCATTGATTGATGTGTGTTACCAGTAGAGTGTCGGTGACTAATTGTTGTTCAGTTTTTACATTTACTTGTTTATCAAAGGTAACTTATGTGGTCAAAATTTAACATCGTATTAAAGAAACATCTCTAACAGGACAATTCAGTAATCCGGCAGGAGAAAAGCTGTTCATTGTATCTATTAATTACTCCTCAGCAAAATGCCGTGGAGGGAGCATTCTTCAGAAGCAGTCCATTACAGCATGGTCAGAATGGCCAGGGAAACACAGAATAGAGGTTCATTTTATAAACTGTTGAATTTACATACAGTGTCAATCAATGTATACATTTTTACTCTGGTTGGTTTACAAATAAAAGTCTATTATATTATATTCTGGTTCTTCTTAGACTTTTTCAGATGAGCCACCACCCTTGAAATTTCTGTGCATATAACAGTCCATTCTAGTTTATAGGACATCTGCTGATTTCTTAGTCATCTCTTAGTCATCCTTCACTACATTTTGTATATATTACATCAACCTTTCTTCTGCTACATTCTTTATTTTACTTGACCATCTCAGTGTTTCTCCTAAACCAATTATTATATTTCAGTGTACATTTAGTTCACTTGATCTTTATCTCGTTTTCAACATTAACCCTTTATGCTATTTCTTAACGATGAATGCTATGTTACCCTAAAATTATTCTTCCACACTTAAAACATTTTATGATACAATTAGTTACATTTCTTTTGGTTTTCCAATTAGAGCAGAGGCAGGTCAAGTGATTTGCTTATGGTTACACAGTGTCAGTAACGGGATTTGAACCCACAACCTCACAGTCTGAAGTTCAAAGCCTTAACCACTACAGCACACAACATTTTTAAAAGTATACCCAATAGAGTAACATCTAATAATTAGCAATTGGAAAATATTTATTAATACAAATTGACCATTGCTACCATAAAATCAGTTTTGGTATTACCCAATGAAAGGAGAAAAGGAACTGAATTAAGTTTCCATTATAGCTATTAATATTAGATCAAACAAAGTAATCTGTTAAAATGATATAAATAAATAACGACTTGGAAAGGAACTGATTTATTTTATAAAAGGAATATGAAGAGGAGTCAAGCAAAATTACACCTTTTATTGGCTAACTAAAAAGATTACAATATGGAAGCTTTGGAGGCAGCTCAGGCTCCTTCTTCAGGCTAGATGTGATTACATCTTAGATATCTGAATGAAAATGTAAATGTTGTGATAAATTTCGTTGAAGAATAAGTGTGCCACATCTCAACAAAATTGGTCCATGGGGCGCCCGACCTATTTTATGCAGACAAACTGACACAGGCTTTCGCTATTGGTGCTTTGCTCATTATATGTGAATGCACCAAAGAATTTGGAAATATGCTGTATATGGTCTGCTACTTATACTGCTGTAGAGAGAACTACTTCTGTTATTGTAGCAAAACATTTCTGCCTTGCCTGCTTATTGTGTTTTTATATATGCCTTTTTTGTGCTTTTTAGTTTTGCCTAGGAAATAGTTTGCTGTATTATTACACATTATTTATACATTATATATACACAAATACATACATACAAACAGAGTGTTGACTTTTTGTGTTATATCAACATCTGGCCAACAGTGTACCAATAGATGAACAAAAAGAAGTGGTGAGAATATGTAAGGAATAATTTGGTTATGAACAAGACAGCAGCTGTACTCAAGTTTCTTTAGCAGATTGTTATCTGTTCCTGTCTAATTTTGAAGTGTATAGTTCAGGCTTACTATCTTGTTTCATTTATCATTAAGCAGAAAATAATTTGTTTTTTGCATATTGCATTTCTCACCTACAATAATAAATATATTTATACTGAGCAATGAAGGTATTTTTTACCTTGCGCTCCTGTTTCTCTCTTCAGATCCTAAAATCCTGAAAGAAATTTGCAAATTACATGAAGAGCATGTCGTTGAATTCTGATGGTGTCAGCAAGCCGTATATCTATCTTAACATATTATTTACCATTTATGACGTGTTTCGAAGGACTTCTTAGATATAGATTCCTTTAGAAAAGTTATAATTTTTATTTTCATTTTCTACTGTTTTATCTGATGGATAAAAGAGTAACTTTTTTTTGCTGCTGAAATGTGTTTTCAGTGGCAGTGTTTCATTAGTGGTCGTTTAGTTATTGTTTCATATATGCAATTAAAGAAAAGAAACAAAATGAACCATATCCCCCTTCTAACTGGTGTTAGTGCGAATCACTGAAACATCTTAGTTTCAAAGAACACAGGCCTTCCAAATAAGCCTAACTCGGATCAGACATACATGGTCTCATATGCCGCAGCAGACAGTAAGCACAGTTAGCTAGTGACTTGCTTTTCTGTATATAACTCTCCCTATGCTGAGGCTTGTTAACAATTCCTTACTGTATTTATCCAGATGTGGTTATACATTCATCAGTCCTAAATATTAATTCACAAACATTTTGCTACTTAAAATGCCTCAAACATTCATTTAAGGGAAAGTAAGCCTTCAGTTTTTTAATAATGTTTGTGGAAATTTTAATACAACAATTCTGATTAACAGGATGCATATATTAAAATCTTAAAAATGTGTTACTACTCAGTTTTTAGTATTAGGTAAAGTCAATATATGGTTTTGCTGCCAAAAAGGAACATTCCAGGTATTAAAAAAGGCATTTCCACTCAGTTTTTAGTTCTGCAATGATATGTTTTTACTACCAATATGAACATATATTTATAATAAGTAATATTTTCAATTCTCAGAAAGTATATATTAGGTATTTGCATGTGTCTTCCATCCCACACTCTTTTTTTTGAGAAAATACCATTAACAAAATAAAAAATTAAAATGTTATATTTTGTAAATTCTAGAAATGTAAACATTTTTATTTTGCTTCCAGCTGACACTTACAATCATCCGTCAGACTGGAGGTTTAGGGATCAGTATTGCAGGGGGTAAAGGATCTACACCATACAAAGGTGATGATGAGGTAAGGTTACTTCTGGAAATATTGTGCCTCGTTAAACCATAAGAAGACGTAAAAAGAATACAGTATTATAATATGAATCCAAATAATGTGTCTCTGGAGATGCAATGTTTTTAGGCCTTTGCAAAACAAAGTAGTAGAAGTTAATTTTGACCTTAAGAAAATACAGAAACACAAGTTTCTAGTCACAGAGTCTTCATTGGGTTTGTATATTACAGTTACAGCAAAGTAATACTTAAAAGCAAAAGTAACCAATTAGGACATATTATAGCCTCAAATCAGTCTGTAAAATCAATAGTTAGTTGTACAAGTGTATAAATAAAGTAGCCAGTAGCATGTTTCTTTAATTTGTAAGTGAAGCAGATATAAGTATGTCACTTAAATATACTTTGGCACCTATTAATCTGAGCATGTCCAGCTTGTCTGTGTGTTTCCCAAATTGTTTAACTGTGCTATATGAGGTTTTATAGATCCATAGACATAAGTGAAACTGTAAATATTAGATGAATAGTACAGTTCCTTGCATAGCTTACATGAATTTTTTTTCTTTGGCTCTGATCAAAAGGTTTTATAGGTCAAAAACAGGGACTTTTTTATTATGAACTTTAATGCAGGACTAACAAATATAAAATTCAAGAAAATATTATAATTATTTAAATCACAGTCATGCCTCACCAGGGTTACTGTAGATTGTCAGCAGCATCAAATTGGCCGTGCTTAATGGAGAAATCTCACAGACCTCCATCATCACTTTCATCAGGCATTTTCACTCTCATCAGGCTTTATCTGAGCCTAAGGTGGCTGGTTTAAATCCTGTTACTGCCAGAAGGAATCCTACTTCTGTTGGGCCCTTGAGCAAAGCCCTTAACCTGAAAATTGCTCTGGACCTGCGCTGTGACCTCCTAAGGTCATGTGAATAGACAGTTTCCCCTAGGGGATTACTACAGTGTACTAAATGCTAAATGTATTTGATTAACGTACACAAATATCACTCTTACTCTCTATATGCACAGTGTGTTTGGGACAATTAAAATAAAAATAAAAATTCCATCATGCAAGCTTGCAAAGTTGCACAAGAATTTCAACCATGAACAATATAAAAGTGCAAAAATTCATTAGCACTGGGCAACTGTAAGCGCTGCTGAGGCCCACTACAGTATGAAATAAGCCAATTGTAACAATTGTGACTTTGTGATGACACTTAAAAGTGGCATGCAAAATTACAATTTCTTAACAATTTAACATACAGATAGGCTGCATATAATTTAAATTTGTAGCTGAACAACATAAAGAACATAATAGTAGTAGATCCTTCTATTCTTTTGTGGACCAGTGCTGGTCTGTGGCCTGGTGTCTTTAAACCCCTGGCTAACTCATCCATAAGGGAGGGGGTTAGAGGGTTCAAGCCCCCATGGTCTCCCTTTAAGTTCCATTTTATGGCGCACACCATGGTTTAGGATTATCAGACTGCCACTTTGATATAATACACAGTCAAAAACACAGTATGTATAGAAAATATAAGAAGAAGTAAAATGCTTGAAATATTAAGTTAGTAGGCCTTTTTCTGATGCTGCCTTTGGCACTGGTGTGCCAATCCTCTTTCACACCCGTTACAAGCCAGCCCTGCAAAAGCCAAAATATGAACCTTCATGAAACTGACAAGTAACAGCCAAATTTGATTGATTTTCTTGTGTTTTATTTACTTAGTTTTATTATTGTTCATCATAAAATACAGATATGAAACCCACACTTACAATCAAAATTATTTATTTATTTTTTTGAACAAAGAAAAAATGAATATTGCAACATTACTTCTCTTTTCCAAGTCCGAATGCTAACATAAGACAGAATTAAATGCTGTTCATTTTATTATGCAGGTTTTAGTGTTTGTTATTTTAAGCAAAAACAATGTGAATACTTCCACCTGTTAAAACAGTCTGTGTGTCACTTCAAGTAGATGCAGCATACTGTAGGTCAGAAGGCATGGAAAGTTCTTTTTCACATTTAAAAAAAAAAGGTAATGCATTGAATTCAGGCCTCTGTAGGTTGATAATTTGCATCTCAATCAAACGATAAGGCATCCTTTCGTTCCTAACACATTACCCAGTCCATGTCAGTATAGATATGCAGCATGTTTTTTCCCCATTGAGGTCTGATGCGTTTTCAAAGTGGTCCTTTAATTTTTTTGAGTAGTGATGTATTTATATTTTTATTTATATATATATATATATATATATAAAAAATGTGACTATGCAATGCGCATTACATGCAATGTTTTTTTTTTTTCCTCAACTTGAAGGTAAATTGTACATCACTACCTCTACAAAGTAGACTACAGCTTTTTACTTTCAGGGGTGAAATGTCTACTGCAGAAATTGAGTTACAAACAGCTGCAGGAGTTTTCTAATCTGGCTTCTTTTGTGGTGTCTTCCCTAATCATTTCCAGGGTATCTTCATCTCCAGGGTTTCAGAAGAAGGCCCAGCTGCACGCGCAGGAGTTAAAGTGGGAGATAAACTGTTAGAGGCAAGTCTTATAAAAGGGTGCTCAGTGATACGTTGTTGTTTGTTTTTAACAAGTAAGTGTAGTTCTGTTTGTTCCCAGAGGATACTGGGTGTTTCCCTTTTTTTCATTTATGGTGTCTGGCCTTCGTTGTTACTGGGGGAACATGTTTATTTTTCCTAGTACTAATGTGTGAATGTTTATTTTCCTGATTATCAGGAAATATCAAAGGATCAAAGTTACATCATGAAAATAGATTTTAATATGGTCTGTTACTGTTTATAATTATATAAAATAATTTTAAGGGTTGCTTTTCCAGTTGTGTACGCATCGTAGACGTAAGTTAGTGGACTGCTTTAGACTTTATAAGTAAGTCAGATTGCCCCTTATTCTAAGTCAGTAACTATTTAAGATATGCCTGTTATTTTCCCCTGAAATTCACACTTTTTTTTTGCATTTCCTCATGAGTTTCTCTTTAACCTTCTATTAGACATTTTTATTAACCCTACCTCTTACATTGCAGTCTGTCCTTATTATAGTCCTTTTAAAAAAAAAAAAAAAAAAAAAATCCTTGCTGTCTGTCTGTGGTGCATACATCTGTCCCTCAAATCATTGAAAGTGCTTTCAGAATGATATTTTAAATGCCGATTTGTCTAGTACTAGATCTCCAGATGTGTCACATGTTCATTATGATCTTGAATGTCCAGGTTACTGTTTGACCATAGACGTTCTGCCTTTTGCTGTCTCCTCTTAGACGTGCACTACTACCTCTTGGGTAACTTGTTATGTTTGATTAACATAAACAGACATTACCAATACTTTTAAGGCTTTTGTCACACTTAGTCTGAAAATGGGTCCTTTGTTAGCTTTTCAAAAGATAATCTAATTTGTTATCTTCCATTTTACTAATGGGTAAGCAAATTTTGTACTTTCTGTATTTTATACAACAAAAATGGTGTCTACTATAATGTTGCTGAATTGGCATATACTATTTGTAAAAGTACATTGTATATACTGGCAGTAGCTACTGTATCAAGTTTACTTGAGTGTCTTTATAATGCTTGTTGGTGTGTACATGATGCTCAGGCAGTGATATACAGTGCATTCTAAACATATTCAGGCACATTTTTTTTCATTTTGTTTTCTTGCTGCATTTTGCTAAAATTGTTTACATTATCCCCCCAACCTCATCAGCAACATTCAGTACCTTGGAATGGCAAAGTGCAAAAAGATCATTAGGAATTTTTGCGAATTAAAAATAAAAAACTGAAATATTACATTGAAACCAATACTTAGACTCTTAACTGTGAGACTTGAAATATGGCTAAAGTGCATCTCATTCCATTAATCTACACCTACCAGTTTGAAGTCTACCAGTGGTAAATTAATTTGACTGGGCATTATTAGGAAAAACACATAACTCTCTATATAAGCTGCTACAGTTGACAATATGTATCGGAGCAAAAATCAAACCATGAGGGTTGCACAAACTACCTGCAGAGCTTAGAGAGAGGATTGTGATGAGGAACAGATCTGAGGAAGATTAAAGAGAAATCTCTGCAGCATTGAAGGTTATTCCCAAGAGCACAGTGCCCTGTATAATTCTTAAATAGAAAACATTTGAAACAGCCACAAATTGTCCTAGAGCCGACTGCCCGGATAAATTGAGCAAGCAGGGGTGTAGGACCTTGATAAAGGAAAGTGACCAAGAACCTGATGGGCACTCTGGCTTTACTCCATAGATCCTTTGTGAAGATGGCAAAAAGTTGCAGAAAAACCACCATCAATGTAACACTCTACCGATCTGGGAATTTTTGCACTGTGGCATGATGGTAGCCTGTTCTCAGTAAAAGGTACATGAAAATGCACTCTCTCACAGACTTTGAGAAACAAGATTCTCTAGTATGGTAAAAACAAGACTGAAATGTGTGGCATCACTTCTAAGGATCATGTCTGGAGGACACCAGGCACTGCTCATCACCTCTGCAATGCCTTTCCAGTGGTAAAGCATGATGATAGGCAGCATTGTGCTGTGGAGTTGTTTTGCAGGGGGATCGACTGGGAGACTAGTCAGGGTTGAGGGAAAGCTGAACAGAGCAAAGTACAGAGATATCCTTAATGAAAACCTGCTCCAGTGTGCTCTAGACCTCAGACTGGGCCGAAGGTTCACCGTCCAACAGGACAAGCTTGGGGACAACTCTGGGAATGTCCTTGAGTGGCCCAACCAAAGCTTGATTCAAAAGTAATTAAACATCTCTGAAGAGATTTAAAAACAGCTGTCCACAGACGGTCTTCCTCCAACCTGACAGAGCGTGAGAGGATGTGTGGAGAAGAATGGCAGAAAACTTAGTCATGTCATACCCAAGAATACTCCAGGCTGTAGTCGCTACCAAAAAATTTTCAACTAAGTACTGAGTAAAGGATCTGAATACTTTTGTCATTGTGATTATTTTAATTTTATATTGTTAATAAATGTCCTAAAAATCCTGTTTTTGCTTTATCATTTTGGGGTATTGCTTGATGATGGGGTGGAATTAATTTAACCAAGTTTAGCTTAAGGCTTTCCACATTTGGTACAGCACATAATAAAAGCAATAAAGCTGTATTTAAACAGAAATAGTGCAACAATACTGTAATCCTCAGTTTGCAGTTGTGGTGGGTCATACTTGAAACTGTCAAGTCATCTGTCTATTTCTGCCATTCAGAGTCTTGTTAATTTTGCTTAAATTTCCTTAAAAATTCATACTCTATGCCATTTATTTACCTCAGTTTTATAGTTTTAGAGGTTACTTTATTATGTGTTAAATTTAAACACTGCGTATACAGTACATTACTGTGACATTTACAGCATCTTCAACAGAGAAATGACAACTTTATTGCAAATGGCAACGGATCACCCAGCCCTAGTTTAAATTTGTACAGTTGTGCATGAAAGTTTGTGAACCCTTTAGAATTTTCTATATTTCTGCATAAATATGACCTAAAACATCAAGAGATTTTCACTCAAGTCCTAAAAGTAGATAAAGAGAAACAAGTTAAAGAAATGAGACAAAAATATTATACTTGGTCATTTATTTATTAAGGAAAATATCAAATATTACATATTTGTAAGTGGCAAAAGTACGTGAGCCTTTGCTTTCAGTATCTGGTGTGACCCTCTTTTTGCAGCAATAATTGCAACTAAACGTTTCTGGTAACTTTTGATCATTCCTGCACACCAGATTGGAGGAATTTTAGCCCATTCCTCCATACAGAACAGCTTCAACTCTGGGATGTTGGTGGGTTTCCTCACATTAACTGCTCACTTCAGGTCCTTCCACAACATTTCAATTGGATTAAGATCAGGACTTTGATTTGGCCATTCCAAAACATTAACTTTATTCTTCTTTAACCATTCTTTGGTAGAACGACTTGTGTGCTTAGGGTCGTTGTCTTGCTGCATGAGACAGATGTTATGACATTTTCCTTTAGTATTCTCTGATATAATTCAGAATTCATTGTTCCATCAATGAAGGCAAGCCATCCTGGCCCAGATCTAGCAAAACAAGCCCAAACCATGATACTACCACCACCATGTTTCACAGATGGGATAAGGTTCTTATGCTGGAATGCAGTGTTTTTCCTTCCTCCAAACATAACACTTTTCATTTAAACCAAAAAGTTCTATTTTGGTCTTATCCATCCACAAAACATTCTTCCAATAGCTTTCTGGTTTGTCCACGTGATCTTTAGCAAACTGCAGACGAGCAGCAATGTTTTTTTTGGAGAGCAGTGGCTTTCTCCTTGCAACTCTGCCATGCACACCATTGTTGTTCAGTGTTCTCCTAATGCTCATTAAAATGAACATTAGCCAATGTGAGAGAGACCTTCAGTTGCTTAGAAGTTACCCTGGGGTCCTTTGTGACCTCGCCGACTATTACACGCCTTGCTCTTGGAGTGATCTTTGTTGGTCGACCACTCCAGGGGAGGGTAACAATGGTCTTGAATTTCCTCCGTTTGTACACAATCTGTCTGACTGTGGATTGGTGGAGTCCAAACTCTTTAGAGATAGTTTTGTAACCTCGGAAATCCCCTTTGTTCATGCCATGATACACTTCCACAAACATCTGTTGTGAAGAAGAGATTTTGATAGATCCCTGTTCTTTAAATAACACAGGGTGCCCACTCACACCTGATTGTCATCCCATTGATTGAAAACACCTGACTCTAATTTCTCCTTCAAACAAACTGCTAATCCTAGAGGTTCACATAATTTTGCCACTCACAAATATGTAATATTCGATCATTTTCCTCAATAAGTAAATGACCAAGTATAATATTTTTGTCTCATTTGTTTAACTGGTTTTTCTTTATCTAATTTTAGGACTTGAGTGAAAATCTGATGATGTTTTAGATCATATTTATGCAGAAATATAGAAAGGATTCACAAACTTTCAAGCACAACTGTATGTATGTACAGTATTTAACACATTTTAAAATGTTTACATTATGTTATTACTAGTACTACATAAAAACTGTAATTAATAATAAGCAAACAGCAAAAAGTCTATAGAAACTAATGCATATTTTTGTTTTACACATTGTGCACAGTGATTTTGTGTTTTACTTTAATGCATATTTTCTGTATTAGATCCCCCGAATTTTACATTATAATTAAAAGTGCGTTAGCTGTAAAGTACTAAATTTTACCTGATTTGAATTTTGTTAGGTGAATGGTGTAGATTTGCATGATGCAGAACATCATAAAGCTGTGGAAGCCCTTCGAAGCTCAGGGACTGCTGTTTCTATGACTGTTCTGCGAGAGCGCATGGTGGAGCCAGAAAATGCTATCACTACTACCCCTTTAAGACCAGAAGATGACTACTTCCCTAGAGAGAGACGTAGCGGGATGCCTTTCCCAACAGAAATTGAGGAGGAGTCTGGAAAGCGGGAGAGACTCTCAACATCCCTCATGCGAAATGATAAAGGATTGGGGTTCAGCATCGCAGGTGGTAAAGGATCTACTCCTTATCGTGCAGGTGATACGGTAAGTCAGGGCTGCATTACAGTGGAAAATCGGTTTTTACATCGTACTTCTCCTTTGCTTTGCTTATTTAGGAAATTTAAAATTTTTCTAAAATTCAAATAGTATATTGCTTGTAATATATTTTTAAATGTCAAATTATTAGCATTCCAGTTATTTTGAAAAGTATAAGTTTGGATGGTGAACCTTGGGTAAGTTTGTAATCAGTTTATTCTTCCACCAAAATAATTATTCTACAGTCAGAGCATTTTTTTCTTCTTTTTTTAAAACACCAACTCCATTTGTGGCACAACATTTTTTTACGTTGCTCAGGCAACTGATGTTAAGTATAGAAATATCTGATACCTGATAGGGTCAGTGACCAACCACAGTTACATGGAATGGTATTTTTGGATACAGTTATTTTGTGTGTACTATGTACATGCTTTCTGCATTTACAATCCTGATCTTTTTCCTGAATAGAACAAAAAGGTTCCCTTCATTGGGTAAGTGTTTCAGGAGGAGGCAGTTATACCAAGATGGAGCTGTAAATTATAGTAATATTTACTCAAGTAAATGTTGCATAAGTTTATTTTATATTCACATTTTTCATTGTAAAAGAAAGGTTTATTTCTTGTTCAGTATTCTTAAAACTTTTAGATTGAAGCCTTTTAAGTTTTGTGTCTTAATATACATTAATGTAGTTTCTTCTCTTTGAGTAATTTTATTTATACACAGCACCATATGTGTTTTAGTGAATGCATAACTCTGTTATAGGCAAGTTTGAAACTGGGGCATTGCAGTGAGACAAGGTGTTCTTTCTAACTATGCTTTTATTCAGTGTACTGTTAGCTCTGTGATGAAGACCTTAACTAATTAGCTTTTCTTTTTACAAATATCTTATTTCTGAGTTTCTGAGGATGCAGGTTTTCATTGCTTAAGTTTAAGGTTAAGGTTGTACTTTTTTCAAGCATTTGTATATATGTCCAGATTTGTAAGTTTTACTAAAACAGTAAAACATCAAATGTCTTTGGATATTTGGTAGAAACCTAGTTTAAGACTCTCAATAATTTGTGACTAGAAAATAAGTATAGTTAATTTAAAAGTTTTTTTTTTCCCCTCTGGGTATTTTGTAACTTACCTATCACATTCAACAAGTAAAACACAATTCAGTCAAATGTAAAATAGGTACATTTCAATCTAAAAGTCAATTATTAAACAAATAATTTAATTGATTTTGATTAACAGCTGGACCGCGCACCTAATCCCACTGTAGTCCTCAATAATAGATGTAACTGATCTGGATATTATTAATTGGTCTTAAAATTCACTTGTCTTGAACAAGATAATTCAGTTTTGTAATTCTTCACAAGGTGAACAAATTTAATTGAGCTGTTTTATGTGGTTCAAATGTTACATCACTCACAATTAGGGTCTTGATCTGGGTGCATTTTATGTACCCAAAGTCAAGATAGTTATGTGCAGTGTATAATTTGTAGTTAAATTACACCATCTTTACATAGATTTATGAGTATATATTGTCACAGGTTTCATTCTTTATCTGAAATTCTGATTGATAGTTCCCTTTTCATATGCTATTTCAAGACATTGTAGAGGGAATTTAAGTATGGTAGATGTACTACATATATATTTCTATTATTGCAAGATGTTTTAGTTTCTACTACATATATTAAAGCAAGTAGGGGAGTTTGGCAAGTACTCCTAACAAAAGTTCTGACTTGTATGTACTAGAGGAGATGGTTGACTAGAAGTTTAAATTTGATAATGCAGATGCTTGAAGAATGTAAATATATAATCAATACAGAAGTCATAATGCCAGATATTTTCCATGTATTGAAAGCTTTCTTAAGTGTGGTTGGAAAAGATGATTGCATTCACGTTGCAACTGACAGTAACATCCTGGCTTTGGAGTGTCTTCTGTGTTGTTAATGTTGAACCCCTGAATTCTAATTTAATGAATGGAAGTCAGTGGTAGTATTTGTACAGAACATACCCTATAAAGAGGACTTGAAAGAGGGTTTCATTTTGACAGTATTAATTCTCTCCTGTAATGTAAGCTGAAGAAATGATGTTTTATTAATATCTAGTATAACACTTTCCAATAGGTTGTAAAAATTAGATTTAAATTGATCTTTACATTTGTGCCTTCATTTAGTTGCATTTCTTTAACAATTGTGATTCCAAGTTATTTGAACACTTGTGAAATTTGGTCATATGCAGATGGAAGTGAAAAGATTTGACTAGGAATATCATCATTTTATTGAACTTAATTTCTAACCCAGAAATGTTAGGTAATTCCTTCAGTATACCTATTACACTTGATAATGGTAAATATGGATTTTTAGAATAAAGTACCATGCAGTCTGCATAGCTAGATATTATTTTCAAGCTCTTATCTTACAATGTCCTGATTATACTGGATGTGCTATTTTATGAAAATGGATGGTGAGAGGTTAAGTAGAAATGACAAAAATAATTGCCAACAGAGTTTATCTAGTTCCCCAGTCTAAAGCAAAACATTCAGAGTCATGCTATTTACACTAACAGGTGCTTCTGGTCTAATATAATAGTTTCATTCATGCATTCATGTCATATCTAAACTCAATATGATAAACAATAAAACCACAAAATATTGCTTTAATATAATAATTTAATGGTTTCAATTAAATATGCATATATGCAGTTTACTTTTTTATTTAAATTTTTAATACTAATTTATTCTACCAGACCCTTTCTCTTATTTTTCTTTAGCAGATCTCCTAAAACCAAGTGATGTTTGATCTAACCATTTCTATTTCAACAGCACACTTTAGAGTCCTCTTGTCTCTTGGTACTGAAGGTAAAACCTCCGTGAACCTCTCTAATAATAATCGGATCTGCCCCCAGTGTGCCCATTCAAGACACCACCCATTACAGTCACCTTCCCTTGAGGCACCCCAAACACGGTCTTCATCATCCTATCCCAAATTTAATGTTTCTTTTTATAGCGTCTGGGAACCTGTCGAGCATATGCCTAAGACTATATTCAACGGTCATTTACTAATAGTTATGTTAACACTCATTCTACTCTTATAACTTACTGTAATTACTTTGTCATCCTATTTTCTTACACAATTCAACCAGCTTCAGCATTGACATCACTGCTCCCATGCAATAAAAACTTAGACCTTCTGCTATTCCACTGAAGTCTATTTTGCATCTTTAGCTTTCTTGTCTCTTGTATATGACACAAATGAGCTCTTCTTCTGTTTGCTTTGCTCAACATTTTCCATTTCATATTCTCAGCATTCCAAGTCACAATCCTTGTATTGCCTCTCCTTCAGTACTCTTAACCATTGCCTGTCCTTCAACAACCTTGACAACAAATTAGGTCCCCTTCACCCCTCCCGTAAACACAGTACCATAGATCAAGGGCCATGATAAAGTCTTTTTCCCTTGCCTGTTATTTAAAGGGTTCCCACACTTGTTTGACATAGGCAGGTGGAGTTGGCCACCGGGTACTTGTGCACTGTGTAATTTCCTACACAGTCTTAGGGGTAGGTCTAGTCCTTGAACAAGTAACAGATTCACCAAAACCTTTCTGTTTGTCATCCTCTTGAATGTTTTCTGCTGTGGCGAGTTGACATCCAAAATTGTCACACTGTATTTCACTCCTCCTATTTTTTTAATGTATATTCCATTGTTTTTTTCATTTCTACTTTGTTATATCCTGGTACTGTTTACTAGCTTTTTCTGTTCTGTCCTTTGAGATTCTTTCATATAGATTTTTTTGACAACTGAACTCCCTCTCTTCCCTAGCTTGTGCAGGCCAATATAGACCTAATAGGATCTTTATTATAAATTCTGTGTTTGTGTGCTTACAGGCAATATTTATTTCTCGAATTGCTGAAGGTGGAGCTGCCCATCGTGACGGGGTTCTTCAGGTTGGAGACAGAGTTATTTCTGTAAGTGAGCATAACTTCATCTTTTTATTCTTATAAGAAGTAGGAAGGTACATTTCTATAAAACCTGTGTGCTCGGTCTAATCTCCTGCTAGTGTATTACTGTTCTCTTGGTATATAGTTTGCAGTTAGTATTTTCATTAAGACTTGAAGCTGTGATCTCCAGAAACATTTAATGTTCTGAAGATAATAAAATTCAACTTTTGAAAAACAAAAAAACATTTTTCAATACATTCTTACTAATATTACATGTTAAGGCTTTCATATTTAGCATGTTAACACAATATTTTAAAATGATAAATTAAGTGTCCCTTATAATAACATACCCTGTTTCTTCTGTAAGTTTTTTGTTTTGGTAGTAATTGTAAGTCTTCAGAATCTTAAACAATTATGAATAATATAAACAAAAGAATTGTAAACACTTGTGCACTCAAAGCTGTGACTGCAATAAGAATCTTTGGAAGTTGCATAAACGAAGAAGTGAATCCTGTTTATAGAGTATGTGCTATCGTTAGAGATTGTATTAGTCATATAATAGTTGAAACTCATTTTATCTACTTTGCAGGCTTACTTTAAAGCAATAAAAACACAATCTGTTGTGCTGATATGTGTTTGTGTGTGCTTGTTGGCAGCATTAATCCCCCAAAACCACCTTTGCAGTTTTTTGTGTTTGTTTGAATGTCGATGGTGTGATCAAAAATTTGATTCTTAATTATACTCATCTCTGTTTTTCATTGTTCCTTTTTGCATGGATGGGATTATTTTTCACTTGTTTGTATTCATATTCCTGCAGAGTGTTACTTGTTACACACTGGATGTAATCCATACTACTGTTACATTCTGGTATTTAACAGCATTTTTTCACTCTTTGGAATGAGCCTTTAAATCTTGTTAATTTCCTCTGGTTTTGATTCTAATGTCTCACTTTTCCTCTTCTCTTAGCTTAAGAGTCTTTCTTCATAATTGGGCTCTTCTGTCTGTCTTTTGTATTTCACTTCTGTTTAAAATTGCATGACCCTGTATTTTCAGCATTTGCTTGGTGATGGTGATGGGGATATATGTGCTAGCTGCCTTGCTAACAGCATGTGTTATCAATGCGGCAGCAACATATCAGCCAATGGTAAGAGCTGAAACTGTATGGTCAGTGCTGACTTCTGTTTTGAGCTATAACCAGTAAGCCTTGTCAAAGCATGAAATATACAGGATTTAGTTAATTACCACTTTTAACATTCTAAAACCAAGACCAAGTGGTTCTGTATGTGTTTATGAAAAATCCAAGGATCAACAGTTACATTTTGTCTACTCTTTTTGTCACTGAGTCTATTACTTACTCAAATAATAATTTCTGGTAATATTACTTCTTCAAACCCTAAAACCTCAGAAAAGCATAAAGAATGACAGGCATCATAAGTTGCCTTTGTATTTCCAGAAGTTTTATGATAAATAACCTTAAACTGTGTCTTTTGCCATTTTGAAAAAACATTTTAAATTTTAGGTGGAATGTGGAAATAAGGTCAAATTACAGTTTTATTTCTGGATATTTATATGTCCATATGCTATAACATTTTAAATAGAGCAGTTTAATTTAAACAGTTGAAAAATAAATAAACATAACACCATATACATTGTTAGTTTGAGAATGAGTAACCTTGTGTGGGTTTGTGTTCCTGGATGACTTGAATTTTTAAACTTCTACATCAAGATTTTGAGTTTCTATTCACTATACCTCTGAATTTATATAGTACAGGCCAAAAGTTTGGACACACCTCCTCATTCAATGTGTTTTCTTTATTTTCATGACCATTTACATTGGTAGATTCTCACTGAAGGCATCAAAACTATGAATGAACACATGTGGAGTTATGTACTTAGCAAAAAAAGGTGAAATAACTGAAAACATGGTTTATATTCTAGTTTCTTCAAAATAGCCACCCTTTGCTCTGATTACTGCTTTGCACACTCTTGGCATTCTCTCGATGAGCTTCAACAGGTAGTCACCTGAAATGGTTTTCCAACAGTCTTGAAGGAGTTCCCAGAGGTGTTTAGCACTTGTTGGCCCCTTTGCCTTCACTCTGCAGTCCTTCACTATTTTGAAGAAACTAGAATATAAAACATGTTTTCAGTTATTTCACCTTTTTTGTTAAGTACATAACTCCACATGTGTTCATTCATAGTTTTGATGCCTTCAGTGAGAATCTACCAATGTAAATGGTCATGAAAATAAAGAAAACACATTGAATGAGGAGGTGTGTCCAAACTTTTGGCCTGTACTGTACACTATGCTGTTATGCATACCTAGCTAACAAGACTAAACCATGGGTTTTTTTTTGCCTTGTGTGCATTTTCATTATAAAAGCACAGCTTGGAAATCTGAAATTTTGGGCGAGCTATTTCTTTCACTATACTGTATATATAGTTCTTTGAGCATATTTCAATCTTATCCACCTTTCACATTTTAGTGTGTTCCATCTTGGGATTTTGTACGATTCACATATTCAGTTTCACAATTCCCTTACTAAAAGAAAAAAATGGTACACATTAAAATAATAAAAATCCAAGAAGATAAATTTAATTTTTAAATATACATTCATCTTATGCATGGTTATATTAAAGCATCTCATGCACTTATAACAACCTGGAATTTGGCTGAACGTTTAACTTGAGAATATTAACTTTGAGCCTCATGTTGGAGCAATAGCTGTTAATTCTTCTTATTAAAATATCCAGAGTTTTAGGCCTTTTTACTTATTTTGATGATATTAAAATTGAGACTTTTACTGGCCACTGATGGACATATACAGTAATTTCTTAATTTCAAGTCACTGAATTGTGTTACTCTGTCAGTGTACGTTGGTCCCTGTCCTGTTGACTCACGCACCTCCCCCAAGTTGTTTACTATGAACAAGTTTTCATTTGTGTCCCCATGTTCTTGTTGAAGACCTAATTTTAAAGTTTGGATCCACGGTACTAACTCTCCTCATATTTTTAAATACCTTGATCATGTTACCTCCTAATCTACATTTGTTAAGATGAAAATGTTCAGTCCTTTTAATATTTCCTCATAGCTCATGCCCTGAAACCTGGGATTAGCCTAGTAGCTCTTTTTTGAGTCTACTCTACCAGTACTTTGTCTCATTAGCATTGTAGAGACCAAAAACCAAATATATAATCTATATAATATTCCAGGTGCAGCCTCATAAGTTTGTTATATAGTTTAATCATAACCTTACATAACTTGCGCTCCACACATTATGCCATATAACCTAATATCCTTTTAGCCTTCCTCATCATTTTGTGTTCCTTGTCTGAATGTAGAATGCAAAGAGTCTAGGTCCTTCTCATGAGGTGTACTTCCAAATTTCAAACTTCCCATTATGTATTAAAATGTAACATGTTTAAACCCAATATATAATACATATAATTATATTAAATTAATCTTCCACTGCTTGCTCCAAAATTTTGCTTTTGTAGGATGATGGGGAAGACTCACTATATACTGCAATCTTGCGTTCATGGATCTCCTTTGGCTTTTTTCCTTCTTTTATGAGAAATCCCTGAACATTGCTCCAAATCTAGTATTTTCTTACTTGATTCACATGGTGACTCTCCTGACATCCTGTCTCTTTTAATGTTAGACTTGCACTGAGCCACAACTGTGCATGAATAACCTTGAGACATGTCACAACATACCCAAGCTTGTTTCAACGTGCTTGCTTCTTTATTTCATACTCAGATAAATTATTGAACACCCCTCTTATGTTTGCTTCTGTGATGGTAAAACGCAGTCATAACAGTGCTGGCTCTTTGCCTTCATCTACTGTCAGAAATTTTTTTTGCAGTTAGTCAAGTAGTAGGACATTTTTGACTGTATATTTTTTTCTTTATTTTAATTAAAGTTGGTATGCACTATGCTCCAGAAATATAATTGTAATGATCTGTAATGTAACTTTTTGATCTCATTCAGTCAAAGAGGTCTGTAAGTTATTTTTCATTTTTGCCATTTATGACTTTTTTTTTTTTTGTTGTTTACTGTTGTGATGAAGGCTTTGCAGGTAATTTAGCATACATTAAACCTGTAATCTGTTTCAAATCCAAAATCGGACACAGACATATTGGTCACAGAAAATTTCCAATGCACTTTGCATTAAATATCTTCTTCTAATCAGTTAATTAACTATGAATTTATTTAATGTATTTAATGTTAAAAATGACAGTTAAAACTTACAGCTATATCACATTAGACGACTTTTCTTGTGACTTTCAGTTGTAATCTTCATTTTCGTATTCTTAGCCATTTGGAAGCATGCTCCAATGAAGTTGAGCATCTAATGTGACATGCAGAGTGACTGAGACAAACCAGACTCTTTGCATGCAAGTGTTGACAACCAATGAGCATTCATTTGGATGTACAATGCATAGACTGTAGCAATAAGAAATAAGGAACACAGTGGTTTGAACCTCACAGAAGAGAAGCTCATCTGTCTTATGTCTTCTGTTTTAAGTACTAAGAGAGAATGGAAAAAAGGAAAAAAAAACTGAGATTGTGACAGAAGGTACCATAGCTATTAACCCTTCGTTCTGCGATGTTCTAGTGCCAACACTCCATTGGCTGTGAGAAAAAGGGGTGAACACGATTCTGCTGGAAGATTGGCGCTCAGTCAGTAAGTGTGACGTGAGCTGTAGTATTTCAGTTATGTAATTTGACTTAGTGCACTAATGAGATCAGTGACTGTGATCAGCAAATCTGACATCCCCATGACAAATTGTCACCTAATGTGACATTGGCTTTAGAGAAAATCATGTTCATGATCCAAAGATCCAGCTTATATAGGAATGTTGGTCTGGATCTTTGTTGTTTTCTTATGCCTCTTTGTTTAGTATGTTTGTACTCTTAAGTACATAAAGATAATTACCTTTCAGAAGGAGGTGTGGATTTTACAAATTCATGGCATGAATGTAATAGTTTAGAGCTATAAACAGATGAATCACATACAACCTGTGATTATTTCAAGATAAACTTTTTAGATAACCTGAGATTTAAGCATAACACAAGTTCTTTTCTCAGATCATTTTTTGTATTGAAATATGATGCTTGTCAGACACAATTCTTCCTCTGTTGCACATATGCTTTGAGTGCTACAGAAATGACAAATTAAGCCAAAAAAAAAAGAAAAGATTCTAATATTGCAGAGATCACAGCAGCTTTGTACATTACAAACTCTGACCAGTGATTTATTTAGACTGTACTGCTAAGTGCTTCCTGTGTTTGCTTTGAGTCATTCGGAATGGTGGTTGTGATAGTAATAACTTGTTGTCGTTTATTGTATGGTTTACGGATTGTTTTAGATCAATGGTGTAGACATGACAGAAGCCAGACATGATCAGGCAGTAGCACTTCTTACTGGCACGTCTCCCACCATCACTCTGCTTGTTGAGCGTGATATCTCGGAGCCCACAGTGGATGCCAAGGGCATGGGTGAATCACCCAGCCTCCACTGGGTGCGGCCACATTCTCCTCCACCCTTCTTATCAGAAAGCGGTCATCAGGAAGGTGTTGAGGAGGATGCAGAGACTACACAAAACAGCCACCTAAGCCGAATGCTGGAGGATGAATATCCAATTGAGGTAAGAATTGCGTATTGTAGTGAAATATTCTTGAATAATGTTTATGATAATGACAGGGTGACAGTTATCATTCCATTTTAGCATCTTGGATTACTTTGTTTTTTGTATGTAGTACTAGGGTGATGTACCGTGTTAGCCATTATGAATGTAGAGAAAAGCCAAGCAAAATGACACCTTTTATTGGCTAACTAAAAAGATTACAATATGCAAGCTTTTGAGGCAACTCAGGCCCCTTCTTCAGGCGAGATGTAATACAGAAACTGGAGTTCCCTGTGTTTATATACACTCTAGAGTATACTCTAGAGCAGGGGTGGGCAAAGTCAGTCCTGGAGGGCCACAGTGGTTGAAGGTTTTTATTCCAACCCAGTTGCTTAATTATTCATTTAATTAAACCAAAAAGTACATGATAAATACACACAGGTGTAAAAATGAAACAAGCTAAATGGAGGACTGCTGGTTTCTTTTATCAGTTGAATCTTATTGCTAATAAGGAGCAAATAAAAATCAAGAATACAGCTATTTAAGCCTAAAGTAAGTAATAAAGGTTCAAAATCCTAATGAGCGACACAATAAAAATGAAGCAGAAGTGTTACTTGAGCAATAAGGGATTCTTATTGAGCAATTGGGTTGGAACAAAAACATGCAGCCACTGCGGCCCTCCAGGAACGACTTTGCCCACCCCTGCTCTAGAGTGTATATAGCCAATAAAATGTGTCATTTTGCTTGGCTTTTTGTTTTTTGTTAAAAAACAAACTATTGGTTACTCTGTTACATTTTTTAGCTGTAACGCTGAAAGGTATTACTAATATCCTATTTATGCATTTGAAATTAAAATTCATTTCATATCATTTTCAAGGACATAGAGTTCCTTTAGTGTGTCATAGTACTGTTGACAGATGTAATGCTGAGGTTTGCTTAAGAAACCTAGGCATCTTCATTAACAATGAGGGAAGGAATTATTTGATCATTGAAGCACTTTCTCTTCTTAATAACTTGTGAAGTATTTTATCATTTCTCAAATGTTTCTGGATTTTTTTTATCTTAATAGGAAGTACGTCTGGTGAAGGCAGGTGGCCCTCTAGGGCTAAGCATTGTTGGAGGTAGTGACCATGCTAGTCATCCTTTTGGAGTTAGTGAACCTGGAGTTTTCATATCCAAGGTGAGATTGCTGCATATTTAAATGCTAGGCAGACAGGTTTTTTTTTTGTTTTATTTTGCTGCCTGTGCTTTATTCATTGTAAGTTAATTTATCATCACTATATACAGTAGAAGATGGAGCTGTATTAAGCTGTTAATGTTGTCATTCTTTTACTGTTCAAAAAGCCAAAAAATTATGAAATGTAATGAGCTGCAGTATATACTCGCGTATAAGTTGGGTCTTGAAACCCGAAAAATGAATCATAAAACTAGACCCTGACTTATACGCCCGCTTAAAAATAGGACACTTAATTTAAAAAAAAAAAAAAAAAAATCTTGCTTCCTCCAATTTCGTACCAGTTTCTAAGACACACAGAATTTTGTTGCAGCAGCGCAGTTACCAATTTCTTTCACCACTCCAACGACTTAATTTAAAACCAGCTTCATATTTACTTCTGATCAAACGCTCCATTGTAGATAAGGGGTTCTCTTATGATAAAAGTGTATGAGGGTGTGAGATACAAAAAACAGTAAACAGTGCAAACGTTGCTTTGGAATAGTTCGGGTATTACCGCGTGGTCATGCAGGCACAATACATAGAAAAAAAAGGCAATGTGCTCCATTGTTACTCCCTCAGGTATGGAAGCATATTAGGGCCACAGAGAAGAAGAAAAAATTTGGAGACAGTGAAGAAAAAAAAGTTTATGTCGAGAATAAAGTTGAGGCGAGGAAGTCAGTTTAAGAAGTATGTACCAAGTTACATGGGTCAGGGAACACTTAACGCAAAGTATTTAATGTGCTACATTACTTATGACGAGGTTTGAGAAAATCTAGTAAATTAAAAATTGATTTTAAAATGACATTCACAACGTTCTACTTTAATGACAAAATAAACTACGAGAATAAAGTCAACATGTCGACTTTATTCTCGACATACACTTTTTTTTTTTCTTCACCGTGTACATATTTTTTTTTTCCTTGTCCGTGGCCCTAATACGCTTCCTTACTCAGGTGGGCATTATCATAATTTAATCTCTTGGACGAATAGCGTGTGACTTATACGACCGACATTATAAAATATCGGAAATTATACAGTAAAATCAAACCCCGACTTATTTGCAGGAGAACTTAAACGCAAGTATATATGTGTGTGTGTGTGTGTGTGTGTGTGTGTATATATATATATATATATATATATATATATATATATATATATATATATAATGTGTGTGTGTGTGTGTATATACAGTGGTGTGAAAAACTATTTGCCCCCTTCCTGATTTCTTATTCTTTTGCATGTTTGTCACACAAAATGTTTCTGATCATCAAACACATTTAACCACACATTAGTCAAATATAACACAAGTAAACACAAAATGCAGTTTTTAAATGATGGTTTTTATTATTTAGGGAAAAAAAAATCCAAACCTACATATGGC
The DNA here is from genome assembly GCA_026402145.1 of Polypterus bichir lapradei. Taxonomy (NCBI): domain Eukaryota; kingdom Metazoa; phylum Chordata; class Cladistia; order Polypteriformes; family Polypteridae; genus Polypterus; species Polypterus bichir. Next base: position 26,218,968 of record JANRMT010062817.1, read on the forward strand.
CCTGTGTGAAAAAGTAATTGCCCCCTGAACCTAATAACTGGTTGGGCCACCCTTAGCAGCAATAACTGCAATCAAGCGTTTGCGATAACTTGCAATGAGTCTTTTACTGCGCTCTGGAGGAATTTTGGCCCACTCATCTTTGCAGAATTGTTGTAATTCAGCTTTATTTGAGAGTTTTCTAGCATGAACCGCCTTTTTAAGGTCATGCCATAGCATCTCAATTGGATTCAGGTCAGGACTTTGACTAGGCCACTCCAAAGTCTTCATTTTGTTTTTCTTCAGCCATTCAGAGGTGGATTTGCTGGTGTGTTTTGGGTCATTGTCCTGTTGCAGCACCCAAGATCGCTTCAGCTTGAGTTGACGAACAGATGGCTGGACATTCTCCTTCAGGATTTTTTGGTAGACAGTAGAATTCATGGTTCCATCTATCACAGCAAGCCTTCCAGGTCCTGAAGCAGCAAAACAACCCCAGACCATCACACTACCACCACCATATTTTACTGTTGGTATGATGTTCTTTTTCTGAAATGCTGTGTTCCTTTTACGCCAGATGTAATGGGACATTTGCCTTCCAAAAAGTTCAACTTTTGTCTCATCAGTCCACAAGGTATTTTCCCAAAAGTCTTGGCAATCATTGAGATGTTTCTTAGCAAAATTGAGATGAGCCCTAATGTTCTTTTTGCTTAACAGTGGTTTGCGTCTTGGAAATCTGCCATGCAGGCCGTTTTTGCCCAGTCTCTTTCTTATGGTAGAGTCGTGAACACTGACCTTAATTGAGGCAAGTGAGGCCTGCAGTTCTTTAGACGTTGTCCTGGGGTCTTTTGTGACCTCTCGGATGAGTCGTCTCTGCGCTCTTGGGGTAATTTTGGTCGGCCAGCCACTCCTGGGAAGGTTCACCACTGTTCCATGTTTTTGCCATTTGTGGATAATGGCTCTCACTGTGGTTCGCTGGAGTCCCAAAGCTTTAGAAATGGCTTTATAACCTTTACCAGACTGATATATCTCAATAACTTCTGTTCTCATTTGTTCCTGAATTTCTTTGGATCTTGGCATGATGTCTAGCTTTTGAGGTGCTTTTGGTCTACTTCACTGTGTCAGGCAGCTCCTATTTAAGTGATTTCTTGATTGAAACAGGTGTGGCAGTAATCAGGCCTGGGGGTGGCTACGGAAATTGAACTCAGGTGTGATATACCACAGTTAGGTTATTTTTTAACAAGGGGGCAATTACTTTTTCACACAGGGCCATGTAGGTCTGGATTTTTTTTCTCCCTAAATAATAAAAACCATTATTTAAAAACTGCATTTTGTGTTTACTTGTGTTATATTTGACTAATGGTTACATGTGTTTGATGATCAGAAACATTTTGTGTGACAAACATGCAAAAGAATAAGAAATCAGGAAGGGGGCAAATAGTTTTTCACACCACTGTCTGTGTGTGTATATATATATGTGTGTGTGTGTATATATATATATATATATATATATATATATATATATATATATATATAAAGGCAAAGCCCTCACTGACTCACTCATCACTAATTCTCCAACTTCCCGTGTAGGTAGAAGGCTGAAATTTGGCAGGCTCATTCCTTACAGCTTACTTACAAAAGTTAAGCAGGTTTCATTTAGAAATTCTACGCGTAACGGTCATAACTGAATCCTACTTACGTACATATATACATCCATAGCCTGTAGTTCGGTCGCCGTTTGAGGCGGAGTTGCGTCCCCCATCCCCACGCCTCCCACGTATTTGGCTGCCTGCCTATATTGAGTCCCCGATTACCACGTAATTGGCTGCCTGCCCATATAAGGCCATCCGTCGCTCCGATCTCTTCATTCCCTTCCTTGCTTCGCCACGGTATTCATGTCTCCTTGTTGATAACTGCAGCCTTTTTATTTAATCCACGGCTTCTCCGCTGTTTTATTGTGCTGATAACTGCAGCCTTTTTATTTAATCCACGGCTTCTCCGCTGTTTTATTGTTCGTTTATTATGCTTATAGTTATTGTGTAGGTATTTTAGACTTAGTTTACATTGTTCAGGTACCCATTTCTTTTACCATTCCAACCGTACCCCCATTAACATGTCTGTTGCGGTGATCACCATCGATCAAAGAAATGTCACTTACCGAGTGGTTTCCATGCCCAGAGATGCCGCCTGCCTTTTACATTCTCTGTGTTACATATTGCATGGCCATATCAGGCTCAATCTTGATATCCGGAGGAACATTGTGTCTTATTTATTGAATGACTGGGACAGGTTCAAGGTGTGGACTGATGATGGTACAGGAGATAATTATACTACACAGGAGCACTCTAAGAGTGAAATGCTTAAGCCCTTCACCCATGCTTCTGCATATGAGTTGATGGCTGCCACTGAATTGTTCGGTTGTCGCTTTCAAGTGTACCGAAATGGCCAAATATTTTACACCTTTGGAGAATCACCAATGCCTCTTAAACATCTTAGATTCACAGGTGACAAGTTGAGTAGTGGACACTTTGATGTTTATGAATGTTTCAACTCTCAAAAGCTTGATGCGAAGTTATCAATGAAGCCGGTTGTATGCTTGCAACGCTTGACAGATGCGAATGTCACTCAACACAACAAGTCCTGCAAATACTAACGTAATTGAAACAAACCATGAAACTCAAACCGATTATGACAGCAGCAATCCAAGCTGTGAGAAAACAGTAAAAAGTAGGCGTGTCAGACGTCATGGTACATTTTCTGATGCAGCTAGACGGAAACAACTTTGTGACGCTGCCGCCAAATACTCGCAGAAAAATCCACAAGTTAATAGACATGTTGCCGCTAAATACTCGCAGGCAAATCCACAACTTCATAGAGACGCTGTCGCTAACTACTCGCAGGCAAATCCACAAGTTCATAGAGACCCTGTCGCTAAATACTCGCAGGCAAATCCACAAGTTCATAGAGACCCTGTCGCTAAATACTCGCAGGCAATTCCACAAGTTCATAGACACGCTGCCGCTAAATATTGGCAGGCAAATCCACAACGTAATACCGGGAATGCCTGTTAAACATCTTAGATTCACGAGCAGCGATTTGGGTAGTGAACACTTCGATGAATGAAACCTGTTATCTTTACAATGGTTGACAAACATGGAATGTAACTTGAACACAACACGTCCTCAAAATACGAACCTGATTGAAAGAAATAATGATAATCAAATCCTTGATGACAGCAACACTCATAACAGTGACAAAACAATTACAATGACAATCATGTTACGCTATTTTTAAAATGTTTCCTTTTCTTTTTCATAACTTCTTTAACACACTACTTCTCCGCTGCGAACCGTGGGTTATTTTGCTAGTGTATATATAATATTAGTTATGTTTCACTTTTTATTGTTGCTTTTGTGATTGTATAAAATTTCACAGTGGTGCTGAACTTTAAGTTGTAGTAGTTGCCATTGTAGTAGTATCGTCAGTGCACTGAATACAGTGAATTTCTTTTTTGCATTCTCAGCAAACAAGCAACACGAGGCTACTCTATAGTACAGTGATGAATTTCATTTTAGCTTACCTGATGCTCCCAACTCATTAAATCTTTTGGAAAAATTGTTTTGATTAAAACTCTAGTATAATTAGTGGGATTCTGTAGTAAGGGCTAATTTGACAATAAACAAATATGTAGGTGCAAATAAACCCTTATGTGATCTTTATCGTGGCTACATATACAAAAATATGTTTACAGTGTTCACCCTCTATATCACGGTTCAGCTATTGCGCCCTCGCTACATCGTTGATTTATTAATACTACTAGCAAAATACCCGTGCTCCGCAGTGGCGAAGTACTGCCTTAAAATTTTTATTAAGAAGAAAATTAAACCTTTTTAAACGGAGGGAAAATATACCAATAATTATTTGTTAAGGATCTCTTTGTATGCCACGTTGTCAGTTCAGCCCTCCAGTTGTAATATGACCAAGCTGTAGCTGTGCGCTGAGCTTACTCTTGAGCATGAAACGTACAGTTGGCCATGTGAACAGTAATCTTGTTTCAAATCTCACAGCTTGGATTGCTGCTGTCATAATCGGTTTGAGTTTAATGGTTTGTTTCAATTACGACAGTATTTGTAGGACTTGTGTTGAAGAGACATTCGGCATCTGTCAAGCGTTGTAAGTATTACAACCAGTTTCATTGATAACTTCACATCCAGCTTTTGAGAGTTTAAACATTTCTAAACATCAAAGTGTCCACTACTGAAATCGTCACCTGTGAATCTAAGATGTTTAAGAGGCATTGGCGGTTGTCCAAAGGTGTAAAATATTTGGCCATTTCGGTACACTTGAAAGCGACAACCGAACAATTCAGCGGCAGCCATCAACTCAAATGCAGATGCATAGGTGAAGGGCTTAAGCATTTCACTCTTCTAGTGCTCCTGTGTAGTATAATTATCTTCTGTACCGTCATCAGTCCACACCTTGAACCTGTCCCAGTCATTCAATACATAAGACACAATGTTCCTCCGGATATCAAGAGTGAGCCTGATATGTCCGTGCAATATGTAACAAAGACAATGGAAAAGGCAGGTGCCATCTCCGAGCATGGAAACCACTTGGTAAGTGACAGTTCTTTGATCGATGGTGATCACCTCGATAGACATGTTAATGGGGGTACGGTTGGAATGATAAAGGAAATGGGTACCTGAACAATGTCACCTAAGTCTAAAATACCTACACAATAACTATAATCGTAATAAATAAACAATAAAACAGCGGAGAAGCCGTGGATTAAATAAAAAGGCTGTAGTTATCAGCAGGGAGACGTGAATACCGTGGCGAAGCAAGGAAGGAAATGTAGAGATTGGAGTGACAGACGGCCTTATATAGGCAGGCAGCCAACAATGTGGAAGGCGTTGGGATGGGAGACCCAACGCCGCCTCACATGGTGACCAAGCTGCAGGCTATGGACGTATATATGTAAGTAAGTAGGATTCAGTTAGCGCTGGGAACCCGCGTACCAAATTTCTTGAAGATGGGCCCATAAGTAACAAAGACCATTGAAAAGTTCAATATGGCGGCCGACAGTGGCATCATATCACCAAAATAAGTATCAGATTTCAGCCTTCTACATACACGGGAAGTTGGAGAATTAGTGATGTTGGAAATTTCAATATGGCGGCTGGCAGTGGCGTCACACCACCGAAATAAGTACGTACATTGGTTTCGGTTAGCGCAGGGAAGGCGCCTACCAAAATTCGTGAAGATGGGGCCATGAATAAGAAAGTTCAACATGGCGGACATTGTTGACCGTTATGACCGTTACGTGTAGAATTTCGAAATGAAACCTGCTTAACTTTTGTAAGTAAGCTGTAAAGAATGACCCTGCCAAATTTCAGCCTTCTACCTACACGGGAAGTTGGAGAATTAGTGATGTTTGGAAAATTCAATATGGCGGCCGACAGTGGCGTCATACCATCGAAATAAGTACATACATCGGTTTCGGTTAGCGCAGAGAAGCCACCTACCAAATTTTGTGAAGATGGGATCAGCCTTCTACCTACACGGGAAGTTGGAAAATTAGTGACGTTGGAGAGTTCAATATGGCGGCCGACAGTGGCGTCATACCATCGGAATAAGTACATACATCGGTTTCGGTTAGCGCAGGGAAGCCGCCTACCAAATTTCGTGAAGATGGTGCCATAAAGAAGAAAGTTCAACATGGCGGACGTTGTCGACCGTTATCGACCGTTATGACCGTTACGTGTAGAATTTCGAAATGAAACCTGCTTAACTTTTGTAAGTGAGCTGTAAGGAATAAGCCTGCCAAATTTCAGCCTTCTACCTACACGGGAAGTTGGAGAATTAGTGATGAGTGAGTCAGTCAGTCAGTCAGTCAGTGAGGGCTTTGCCTTTTATTAGTATAGACTAGCAAAATACCCGCGCTTCGCAGCGGAGAAGTAGTGTGTTAAAGAAGCAATGAAAAAGAAAAGGAAACATTTTGAAAATAACGTAACATGATTGTCAATGTAATTGTTTTGTCACTGTTGTGAGTGATGAGTGTTGCTGTCATATATAATATATATATATATTTACACACACACACATAAACATATATATATACATATCTATACATATACACATATATATACACACACACATATATACATACATATATATATCTCTACATATATACTCATACATATACATACACACATACATACATACACACACATATATACACACAAATACATATATATATATATA
>JANRMT010062817.1:26230204-26245133 GCA_026402145.1 Polypterus bichir lapradei
ATATATCACTCGCTCGCTTCTTATTGTTTCGCTGCCTTCTCAATTATATAATGCATGTTTTCTTCAGCGCTTTTTGGGGCTCTTCCTGGTTTTCTACGTACTGCGTGATTACGTGGGAGGCGTGATGATGTCAAACTCCGCCCCCACGGGTTTCAAGCTCATCTCCATTACAGTAAATGGAGAAAAACAGCTTCCAGTTATGACCATTATGCGTAGAATTTCGAAATGAAACCTGCCCAACTTTTGTAAGGAAGCTGTAAGGAATAAGCCTGCCAAATTTCAGCCTTCTACCTACACGGGAAGTTGGAGAATTAGTGATGAGTCAGTCAGTCAGTCAGTCAGTGAGTGAGGGCTTTGCCGTTTATTAGTATAGATTATTGTCACTAAGGCGATCTGTCCCCTGCTCGCTTTGCTTGCCCACCCTCGGGTTTGGTTTACCAGATAAACAATTTAAAGAGATTGTTATTTTCATAGGAATTGTTACATATGCATTATTTTCATTTTTACTTTAAAACTTTTGTAAAAACAATATTTGTCCTTTATTTCCTGCCCCGGGCATGGTTAAATCTTTCTCGTGGCACTTATAGCTCTGCTCGCGTTGTGAAGGGGGGTTCTGAACGCACACTAAAGAGATGCGATCGGTTCAGCTGGTGTCTTGCTATTGCTGCTGGCCAGCTGTGTCTTGTGCTTGTTGCACTTTGTGTCAATCACTTAAAAGCCTGTACAGCAGCTGTCCTTTTGCAACTTAACATCTCTGCCGCTCGCTTTGTGAAGAGGGGAGCTGAACGCATGCTAAGCAGAAGTGGACGGATCAGCTACTGGGTTTGTGCTGCTACTGCCAAGATGCCTGTTGTGCTTGTCGCTCTGCGCGTTCTGAGGGGTGGGGGGGTGGTGTGAGGGGTGAACGCACGCTAAGGAGAAGTGCTTGGATCATCTGCTGGCAAGCTGTGTGTTCTGCCTGTCATCGTTTTAACTGCTGGGAGTACCTGAAGTTTGTCTGCCAAAAGCATTCCAACAACTGCTAGGTTAGATGTCAGTGAACTTGTTTAAATTGTTTGTAAGTAGGGTGTGACGTGCAAAAGTCCTTGTCTCACGGGTTTTGCTTCCTAAGGTTGTATTGTCTAGTCTTGCGTATTGTCAGGATGATCTGGTCTCGATCGCTTTGCTCAAAGCCGTCCCCCCAGGGAGGCGTGCTTTGCTCCTGCCACTTCGAGTTGTGTACGGGGTTGGAGGGGGGGGGCTGAGTGCACGCTAAGGAGAAGTGGACTTTGTGCTGCTTCTGCCAAGGTGCTTGTTCAGCTTGTTGCTCTTTGTGTCAATCATTTAAAAGCCTGTACAGCAGCTGTCCTTCTGTCTCACTGCCTTGTCTTGCGTGACGTTAAAATGTTTTATAATAGAGAGTTGTTACTTATATCCTTAGCCCGACATCCACATATCATATGTGTTTACAAAGTGTGTTTTAATAAGTTTACATGTGTTTAAAGTATGTGGGATGGGTATTTTAAGGCTTAAACTAAAAAAAAAAAAAAGTTTATTTATATGGTGTTTCTATATCGCGGATTTTCACCTATCGCTGATGGGTCTGGAACGTAACTTCCATGATAGGCGGGGGATCACTGTACACCTAAGTAATTTCATGCCCTGTGCAAAAGTGGAGTCTTTTGGTTTCAGTGTTGAAAAATTTGTCTTAGGGCTCATTTATACTTCACGCTCAGAACGCGTACGCTCCCGCATCATGGCTGCCACGCGTCCCCAGCGTTCATTTCATGTGTCCTCTGAGCAGGTCCTCAGAAATTGCGCAAGTTGCAGTACCAGCAAAAAGTCGGGGGGCGCAGTGTGCAAAATTCGGAATGTGACGTCAGAGTCTCTGTTTACTATCTACATGTGACAGAAAGCCTCTATGCAGATCCTACGGGGATCGATGTGCGTGCTTCGCTGTTTGGTGAATGGTTTGATGTGGTGAAGCAAAATGCTGACATACAGATGCATTCGTGGTGATTTTATATTCAAGCGTCGCATATTCCTGATTGTAATGACACGATGCATTTTAAAAGTCTCACATAACATGTTTGTGCCGTCTTTTTTTTTTTTTTTTTTTTTTTTGCAACTTCACAGCAGCAACATAATGTATATCGCTGTATTTGAGCCACTGAGAAAAAAATAAAGGACACGGTGAAAACGTGTATTTTGTGATTAAAGTGGAAATTTCGGCTTTAATCCTCAAATTGCCCACTTTAACCTCGTAGTTTACTTTATCATTAAAGCAGACGGTTGTAAACGTCATCCCAGTTTTTAATCACTGCGAGCTTCTTGGACCTGACAGCTGCGGCAAGCAGCAATATATCACCACACAGAAAAATTAAATGTATGATATTTCAACTCTCTGCACATTTAGAATCTTTAGATTTGTACTTGATATCACTTTCATGATTAAATGCATTAAAGTGTGTGTGTTACATTTTATATATAATTTTGTTTAAATAATGAATACTGTTAATAATTACACACATGGGGGTGACACGGCGGCGGAGCGATAGCACTGCTGTCTCACAGGGAGTTATGTTGCTGGTATATCCTGCTTGTATTCCACACTGTGCTCCGGTTTCCTTCCAAAGATATGCAGATTTGGGGATTTGGTGCCGCTAAAATGACGCTAGTGTATGCGAGTGCTTGTATTCACCTTGCAATGAGCGGAGTCCTTGTCCAGGGATTGTTTCTCAGTCGTGCCCAATGCTTGCTGGAATGGACACATCCCTGGATTTATGGATTTAATCAGTAAACATCCTTTTCAGAGATATTGCGGTAAGGTGTTATCGGAATTTAATAGGTGTTTTAGGCAATTCACAACACAGAGAAGCCGAACATGTTCTCACCGTGATAATATCTTGCACTGCCACCTGGTGGATTCCTCCAGATTTACGTAAAGTACGAGCGCAAGTATAAACACTACAACGCTTGGTTAGCAGGAGCGTCCTCTGCAGCATGCGTTGCGTCGCGTGAAGTATAACTCCGGCCTTAAAGGGTTTCTGTGTTCATTTAGTTATTTAAGGGGTGGCATCTCCACCTTGTTGCAGTTGAATTTGAATTGTATGATTCATGTTTTAGTCACACTGCTTTGATTAATGATGCTGTGAACAAGAAGAAAATTCAAAATGATTAAGAATGCAATTTTAGGTAATATCAAACTTATATTAGAATATTTGAACAATTTTAAGAACAGGCCATTCGTCCAAACAAAGCTTGCCGATCCTATCCACCTAATTTCTCCAGATTAACATTGAGCCAAATTTCTGAAGTCCCTACTTTGCCATTTATTGTTTTCTTTTGTTCAATGGTTCTCCTTGAGAAGAAGACATTTCCTAATATTTGTGTGAAAAGTTTTTGTGTGTCTAGATATTCTGTTTGGAGAGCCTAATTTAAATAAGTAATTGGGATTCACTATATTAATTCCTTTCATAATTTTAATAACTTAAATCACCTTATCTCTTAATCTCCTTTTATTTAATTAGCCTAGTTTCCCTTCTGTAGACCTTCTCTAATGATGCTGTGTCTATCCAAGAGAATACAGAACTGCACACAACACTCCAGACAAAGACTCTATAGAATATCCTATATCTTAAGCAGAATTTCCATGACACATACTCTGCACATCTTGATTTATAACCTAATTTCCTGTTAGCCTTCATTAATGGCTTTCATACACTGTCTGGACATAGACAGTGATGATTTCTTGGTAATTTTCAAAAGTTGCACATTCATGTTTGAAAGTTTCCATTATGTATTCCAAATCTAACATTTTTACTTCTAACATATAAAACGTTGTTTACTTCCATTAAATTTGTTCTGCCCAAGTCTGTATGCTGTCCAAGTCCCTCTGTAATAAATCAACTAATTTTACATTATCAACCATTTTCCCCTAGTTTGGGATCATCTTATAACTTAGCCAGACTGCTGTCTATATTCTTTTCCAGATCATTTATATTAGAAAGAGCACCGAGTCCCGGTGTGTCATGACATTTACCATGTGCCAATTCTTAAAAAAATCCTCTCACCACAAGCACTTTACAGAGATCTGTTTTCACTTTGACATTAAGTAATGTTTTGTTAATCAGTGTCAAAAAAGAAAGATTAAATCCATTGTGAGTTATTGTTATATAAAAATAAAATGTTAAAACTTTCAAGATGATGAATACTTTTTTTATACACACTGTGTGTGTGTGTGTGTGTGTGTGTGAGTGAGAGTGAATGCGTGTATAATGGACTCTAGGCTACATTATCCTGTTTCACTGGCCAACTATCAACATTGAATTTATATCAATTGTAAGACTCATTTTCTATATGTATTCTTGCTTTAAATGCAGTAAAATGTGAAAAATGTGTTCTTCTAAGCCAGATGTACAATCTCTTTTGGTCCCAACATTCACATGCATCGTGATTTGCAGGTAATACCCAAAGGCCTGGCAGCTCAGAGCGGCTTAAGGGTGGGTGACCGGATCTTGGAGGTAAATGCCATTGACCTGCGGCATGCCACACATCAGGAAGCCGTGAAGGCACTACTTTCTAATAAACAAGAAATTCGAATGCTGGTGAGGAGAGATCCAGCTCCTTCTGGAATGCAGGTTTGTACAACCATCACCAAATGCTTTATGTAACAAGATTTTACTTAGTGAAGTTCCTCCAGAATACCAAAAGAATTTGTTACATGTGAATTGTTAAAAATGTGTAACACATTAGCTCAAATGGATACATATCAAGATAAACAGCAAATACAAGTGCTTTCAAGTTGCCTAAAATTCTGAGTATATAGTGTAAAACTACCTGCCCTAGTATTCTTTCCTGTTGAACAGTGTAAGGACTCATTTATACTTCACGCTCAGAACACGTACGCACCTGCATCATGGCTGCCACTCATTCCCAGCGTTCTTTTGATGCGTTCTCTGAGCAGTTCCTCAGAAATTAACGTGACACGTGCTCTAGTTGCAGTACTAGCAAAAAGTCGGGGGGCACAGTGTGCTAAAAGTTGGAATGTGACATCAGAGTCTCTGTTTACTATCTACATGTGACAGAAAGCCGCTTTGCGGATCCTACGAGATTAATGTGCGTGCTTAGATGTTTGATGAATGGTTCGATGTGGTGAAGCAAAATGCCGACATACAGATGTATTCATGGTGCTTTTATATTCAAGCATCGCATATTCCCAACCGTAATGACACGATACATTTTAAAAGTCTCACATACATCTTCTGTGCCGTCTTGTTTTTCTAGGGCTTCCTCTGGTCCTAACAGCAGCGGTTCGCCAGCAATAGATTGCCACACTGAGCACATTAACTGTATGATATTCCCACTCTCTGCACATTTAGAATCCTTAGATGTATACTTAATGTCACTTTCATGATGAAAATGCATTAACATATGTATGTTACATTTTACAGATAAATCAGTAATTTCGTTTAAATAATGAATACTGTTAATAATTACACACATGGGGATGACACGGTGGCGGAGTATTAGCGCTGCTGTCTTGCAGGGAGCCACGTTGCTGATATTCCCTGCCTGGAGTTTACATGTTTTCCTGCTGGGTTTCCTCAGTGTACTCCGGTTTCCTTCCATAGATATGCAGATTTGGTTACACTAAAATAACGTTAATGTATGTGAGTGCTTGTATTCACCTTGCGATGAGCTGATGCCTCGTACAGGGATTGTTTCTGCCTAGTGCCCAATGCTAGCTGAAATGGACAAATCCCTGGACTGATGGATGTAATCATTAAACATCCTTTTCAGAGATATTGTGGTAAGGTGTCATCGAAATTTAATGGGTGTTCCAGGCACTTCACAACACAGCAAAGCCGAACCTGTACTCACCGTGATAATATCTCGCACTGCCACCTGGTGAATTCCACCAGATTTACGTAAAGTACACACCCAAGTATAAACAGTACAACTGCGTCCGCTGCAGCATGTGTCTCGTCGCGTGATGTATAACCCCGGTCTAAGGTGATATTATGATAGAATAAGGATTGTTCCATTTGCTACAGGGGAATATAAGAATGAGGTTACAGTTGAGTTGATATAAGTGAATCAGTAAATAAGGTATACAAAAATAAATATTAACTTTTGAGATTTTTCACTTTTTTTAAATCATTGTGGAAGATGCAATGGTCATAAAAATTAAAAGAAGAAAGTGTTTTGTAATCTACAAATAGGAATTTTTTTTTGGTGATTCAACTATTTTGACTTAAATTCCTAGTATTTAGTTTTTTACTTTTAAACATGTTATTTTCTTAACTAATAAGTAATTAATAACTTCTAATAGTTGTTTTTGGACAGCTTGGCTCAGAAAAAAGCTCAGTCAAATGTTATTTATCATTATATTGAATCAAAGATTTGGAAGTTATTTTATTTAACAGTAATATAACTCAGAATATGAGGTATTCTCAGTTTCAGATTTAAGATTTTAGTTGGTGGATGTTACCTTATTTTCTCTCAACACTAAGCTTAAGTATTTGGCTTGGGAAAGAAGTAAGAGTGGTCATTTTTGTAACAGTTTTATATCAGTTTGTTTTACATTCAGCATGCTTTATTCAAATGTAGAACATTGTAATAGAGAAGATGTCTGGAGAGAAACTAGGGATAAGCATTCGAGGTGGAGCAAAGGGGCATGCTGGGAACCCATTTGATCCAACTGATGAGGGTATCTTCATATCAAAGGTATTTAAACAAAACTCTGGTTACTTTTCTCCAAATTATGTATGTGTTTTTTGCATTGGAAAAGATATCAAGAATGCAGTATTATCAATTTAAGATACTGCTCTCAGAGATGATTAACATTTCCCATTAATTGATTGATTATGTTGTCATTGTAAACATAGTAAACTGGTGGCCAGCTCTTCAGGACTTCCATCTGTCTTACAGAGTAGCCAATTATAAGGCTAAAGGGATTTTGGCAAGAACTGCACTTTCATCTGGTAATGACATATGGAAAGGGGGATCTTTTATTTCTTCCTTACTGCAGGATCGACTGTATACTCTTCCAATTATAAATTGTCATATTCACAATAAATATACTTTGGTTCAAAATTCACTGGTGGAATTTCTAATGTGATTTATGCTTCTTTACAATATCCAGACTTTAATGGACTTGTATAAATAATACACTTTTTCACTGTTTAAGAAACTTTGTGATAAAAATATAATTTTTTTCAGAAAGATTTCCACATTTAAGGTATAAACTTGGTCACTATAATACAGCTTTGTTTCTTAAACTGAACACTTTAACTGGCATAGTCATTGTATCTGAACAGTCCTATTAACAAAAGACTAATGTCTAAATCTATGCTTTTCCAAGCTTAGAATTCTAAAAAATCTACCCAAGATTTTTACCACATTTTAACTTTATTTTAAACTCAGACCTTACTGACTGTCATATTTTCTCCATGCTGTTGGAAGTCTTTCAGACATTATGAGATTTGGATATATAAATTGTTCATTTTTGAAATTATTTTAGAGTATATGCACGTTCTTAAATGTTAATGTGCTTATGTAATGTGGTTAATTTATCATATTGTCTGTTCACCAGCTAATCTTTCTCATTAGGAAGTCTGTTTTACCACCCTCTGTTTCACATTGTCTAAAACAAGTGTGTTATATGTAAGAGAGAAAAATAGAGTTTAATCAGTGGGGCCTTCTCCACTTTTTTGAAGAATATAGAAAACTTTCTTGGATAACTCTCTTCTCTTTCATATTCCCTAGTGAAATATATCAAAAAATGGAAAACTAATGATATGTATCATATTAATGATGCATATTTTTGTAATGTTTTACTGCTTAATAATGTATTATTGATCTTTATAACAAGATGTTTACATGGAGAGATTTATTATTGCCTTCATTTTTAATTTATCAATACTGAATTTAACCTTTGCAGTTAATTTTGCACCTGCAGTGAAATAATATTATATATGATTTCTCATGAATGGAAAAAATGTCTGTGTTTATTGTAGGTTAATTCTAATGGTGCTGCTGCTAGAGATGGTAGACTTAAAGCAGGCATGCGAATTTTGGAAGTGAACAATCACAGTCTTCTAGGTATGACTCATGCAGAAGCAGTGAGAATATTAAGAAGTATCGGTGACACATTGGACATTCTGGTCTGCGATGGCTTTGACCCCAAAGACGCTGCAGTTATTGAGGTGATTATCTTGGGAGATGCTGTAAAATATTTTATATTATTGTTATATTTTGTATTGTTTTTTTTCTCTTAATGCAGTAATAATCCTTAGTCCTTTTTAATTCAATTTTAATACTTAATTTGAACAAAGACTTATTTGTAAGTATAAATTGATGACTTTTCTTCAGAAAGATCTTTTATTATTTCTAGTGGTCTATAATTTTACTACATACTGAGAAAGGAAGGTAGTTTTCAGCAGTGGTATTGGGTACTGAGTAATATGAAGAAATCTAATCTTAACTACTTCCATTTTGTTGTTCTTTCCACTTTTAGTGCTTTTGAAAATAATAAATGATTCTGTTAATTTGTATTCTGAGTAATCTCTTTGGTGTATGTATCCTTGACTTTAATTTTTGTAATTATTTTCAAATTAATACATATTAATATGTACTCATTTGTAAAACATATCAATATGATACTTATTATAAAATGTACAGGGTAAAGTAGTGAACAATTTCCATCACCCTCAGGCATCACCTGGAATCATTGCTAATCCATTTGCTGCTGGAATTGGTCGAAAGAACAGCATGGAGAGTATTTCATCTATCGACCGTGACCTCAGCCCAGAAGAGATGGAGATTATCCAGAAAGTAAGCCAGTGGTACTGTAATATATAGTATAGGTGCAGTCAGTCATTTTCATATAGGTATGGTACAGCTCAATTTAAGATAGCTTTATTGTGTTTTTTTCAGTATGAAATTAAAGAAAGATCGTTCAAAAGAGAAAGATTAACCTCTGCAGTAATAATGTTTTTATGCAATCTTCAGACATGTAGCAAGTTCTATAATTATTTAATGTATTTCATGATTGTACCAGTAGATGTACAGAATCATTTTTAAATTGACACAATTTCTTTTATATTTGTGCTGCTGCTTAGACAATGCACAATTGTTTTTTCTTTTCATTGTGTCGAAATGAGGATTGCGAAGGGATGGCAGAGTGGAGACAGTATTTGATTATAGTTTATTGTGAGCCTTTAAATGCTACTTGCTGTGCTTTGAAGTGAATAAAACTATTGTGAAGTACACTTTACTAATGAAGAGAAATATTTCTATTATAGTATATTATAAAGGTTTAAGATTGCAAAACAAATACTTCCACATATTTAATAATGTATGTATTGTTTTACTAGGAAATGGATATGGTGCGAGAAACATCTCAGTGGGAACGTGAGGAGATGGAAAAAGTGGTAGGAAATGTTATTATTTGTCTCTTTAAATTGCCTTTGGCACAATTTGCTTTTTGGTAGTCCATCTGAGGGTGATCATCACCATACATCATCATCTTTGGCAAACTGTTTTCTTTTGTACGGGTTTGTGTTTTCTTCATCATTCATTTTAAGTGTATGACAACCTCCCTATGGCATAACATTAACTTTTCATGATTATGCTGTTTATAATATAAAACAACACTATCATGAGTGGTTTTTAATTTTGGCATAACCTGACTGTTTTTCAGAATTGGTCTTCCCTTTTAAAAGTATAAATATGCCCACTCTTGCTGTTTTAATTTATACAGTTGCTAAACAGCTTTTGCAAAGCAGTGTTGTAATGTCTGGGGTGTTTTTCCTATCTGTGCCAAAATAATGTTTAATATTGGTTTGTGGAGTCAACAAGTTATTGTTAAGGTAAGTCTCCTTGTAGTACTGAAAAGGAGTTTTAATAATTAATTGATAAATAATGCATCAGACATATTTTCTCTGCCACATTAGTGTAAATGATTCCATATGGAATGTGGAGAACTGATTTAGATGTACTATCAGAATATCTAATGATTTAAATTTTTTCAACAGTCAAGGGAAAAGAAAAAACTCCAACTAATTTTTTTCTTCTCGCTTTTAAACTAATACTGTGCATCACTTTTTAAAAAAAATGTTTTCTTTTACATATCATATTGAGAAAATGAAATTATAATGAGTTTTGTTTGTGGTTAGGATACTTTAAACTTTCCATATATAAAACTTTTCTATAATTTCATGTTACCAGCATTTTTCATAGTGTGACAGTTACAAAGTAAGTATTTATTCAGTTTACATTCATAATTTCAAGTTTTTTACAGAAAGATAGTGTCCAAGTTTTTGTCACTTTATATTTTTAGGCTGGTTATAAATGTTGGACATTCTAATCATTCTCTTCAGTGATAGACGATACAGTTTAAAACCTGTAGTCATTAATTACTTTAGTCAGTGTCTCTCCTTGCCCAGTTAATATTTCTATAAAAAACATAGCCCAATATTCATATTTTTAGATCTTTTACTTGCTTGCTGTGGGGTTGATACCATAGGTGATATGTTAAATATGGGCAAACGCCCTTTATTGCATTCCTTCACAACAAGTATACAATAAACATTGAAGTAAAGAGATATGAGTGGGGGAAAAAACAGTAGATACTGATGCTTTCAATAATTACCAGGTTGAATGTACAGTTCTGTATCTTTGGGAAACTCAAGTTATAAAAGTTAAGGGAGTTTTATGTCTACATACTGTATGTGTAATGAAAGTCAGAAAATGCCCAGGTTAAACACACTTCTGATGGCCATGTTTAAGATACTGATGTCAAGTAAAACAGTCCTGGGGAGTTAGCAAATAAATATTTGTGACTAGTTCGTTCATATGCCAAAGGTTTTGTTGTTTCTAAGCATTTTTTTCTTTCATGAATTAGTCTAGATAAAATTGCTGTTATCAATTCAGGAACTGAGTAACACAAGGTCTCTGAAGCTTAAAAATTATTTGTGAGTAGTAATGAGCGCTGTGACAGAGGATAGAAATGGACAGACTAACACACACATACGCACAGACCACCACAGCTACAAGGCTCCACATTTGAGAAGTACTTCTGTCTCTGTCTGCTACAGTGTTTTTCTGTCATTTTGACTATTGCATCCATATATGACATCAGAACAGCAAATAGATTTTAGATAAACATTATGCTCTATGCATATACAACATGCTAAAATTCCATGGCTATATTCTGGCAGGGTATACTTGCGTTTCCAATTAGACAGTGCTGTTGACTTACTTTAATTACTCATTTAGACATGAAGTTAGACGTCGGATTTTGTGCAGGCTTGTCCATTCTTTACTGGTGTCGCTCAGCAGATTTGTTAATTTGAATGTTTTGAGTTCTGAAACCTTCATCTCCTGTAGCTCTTTGTTATCAGCTCTCTTAATGGCAGTCCTTTTGATGGGGTGTGACAAATCTTTTACTTAAAATGTATGTGCTGCTGTTCATATTTTCATGAATACAGGTACCAGTTCTTTCAAGCTTACATTGACTCCTACACTATCGTTGTAACTGAACAACAGAGGACACACACAGTTCATGTGATGATGTATAGTTCACGTTTACCACTTATTCATTAATATCTTAGAGTGCCAATGTATAATCTGGTATTACAGAAAGGTTTTCTCTTTGCAATGGGTTATGTTTATTTTTAAAATATGTAATCTGCTCTCTGCACACACATTTTATATGTAATAATTTTATTTTTCAGTAAACTTCAACTGTAGACAGTTTGTAATCAGAAGCTTGCTCTCTTTCAGACCATTTTATCAAGAACACTGCTGCTCTTTGCAGTTCGAAATCACTGCCCCTACTTTGAGCACCATGTTCATGAGGTGTTGGATTGTTTTAGAAACGTGACACTTGGTGATCTGTCTGATTGTTCCCACCCAGTTTTAAGAAAAATTCACTCACGTTTTTCTCCAGACATACAGTATGTGTTGTACCTCTGGCTTCAGCAAGACTATTCAGAAATGAATCAATATCCAAGCCATGGAAGAAATTTATGAGCAAAATTACAATTGTGTGGTGGTGTTGGTTGTGGTGATTTTGTTGTGTGTGTTGGAAGGTTCAGAGAACATCATATGTTGTTGATAGTTTGGGTGTTTTTTGTCTGCTTTCCTTATTACAACTTGATTAGCTCAAACTATACATGTGAATTCAGTTGACTTGAAAAAATACTTGCTAGTTTGTGGAATGGTCATCTTGTATGAATTCAGACGTTAGAGTGAAAACAAGTAATTGTTTTATTGGTATTGCTTGTAAAATTCATTTTGAAGTGTTAGATTAATTTTTTTATAGTTTTATTCAATTTATTAAAATCAAGTAACATTCCATACACATAACTCAAGTTTTACAAAAAGAAAAAAAAGGTTTGAAACAAATCAATACCCACCCCTGAGAAAGAGAGCTAGGCCAGCAGTGTAAGACTTTATGCTAGTAAAGACAAATGAATAGATAAAATAATAAATGAATAAAGGTAAATGGAGTAAAAGAGGGGAGAGAACCTGCTTCCTCAATTTAAATGTTTGTTCTAAAATGTTATTGATTAGTTCCTGCCAGGTTTTGAAAAAGTTTTGTACAGATCATTGAAGTGCAAATTTGATTTTTTTTCCAGTTTCAAATAGTATATAACATCAGTTATCCACTGACTTAGAATAGGAGAGTTAGGATTCTTCGAATTGAGCAAGATAAGTCTATGTGCCAATAGTGTAGTAAGGGCAATTACAGTTTGTTTATCCTTCTCCACTTTAAGTCCATCTGGAAGTACACCAAACACAGCTGTTAGTGGGTAAGGAGGGATTATGACACCAAGGCTGTCTGAAAGGCATTTAAAGATTTTGGTCCAGAATTATGTTAATTTGGTGCAGGCCCAAAACATGTAACCCAGTGAGGCCGGAGCTTGATTGCAGGGTTCGCAGGTTGGATCTTGCCCTGGAAACATTTTGGACAATTTTAAATGAGAGCGATTCACTTGATATATAATTTATATTTAATAATTCTTTGCTTTGCACATATGGAGCTCGAGTGAATTCTGTGCATTGCTACTTTCCACTCCTTTTCTGAAATATTGAGTAAGAGATCCTTTTCCCACTGTTCTCTTGGATTTTGAAAGGGAGGGACTGTAAAATAGTTTTATATATTACAGAAATGCTGTCTGAGTCCACAAGACTGAGCAATATTTTTTCCGGCATAGAGGTAGGTGGGAATTGAGGAAAATTGGGCAGGTTCTGTTTAACAAAGTTTCGAATTTGAAGGTAGTGAAAGAAATGTGTTGCTGGAAAGTTAAATTTGGAGTGTAATTGTTTGTAGGATGCAAAAACGTTGTCTATGTATAGATCTCTAAGTGGTTTAATTCTGGATGTTTTCCAGGCATTAAAAACTGTAAAGTGTTAGATTAATTGTCGGCCCCAGTTTGGTCCTGACCACTGTCTATTAAAATTTAGTTAAAATCTGGAATAGATATCCAAATAACAATTTGTGATTTGAGGATTTCAGTATGTGCTCATTCATTTTTGAAGGCATCAATCCCAATTCAGAGTTCAAGCAAAAAACAATTCAGGGTTACAGCAAAAACATATGAACAGTGAGATTTGTACCTCGTGTATTGTATTTTTTGGCATTTTGGAAGGAAAGTAGAGGTAGGGCAAACTCACATGAGTATACCACCAGGAGATAGTTTGTTGTGCTGTAGCTGATAACACCACTAAATTTGTACGTCACAAAGTTCTTTTCCTCCTTTTAAGAACATGGGGTTGCACACAGCCATTGCATCACTAGACCCCAGAATCTTCTCTCTCTCATGGAAAACACACAAAAAACATAATGGTGGGTGGATGGATTGTTATTTGGAAACTTTAAAGGCAGTTAAAAATTTAGAATGAGAAATCAAAATCTTTTAGGGAATGCTTATATGTATTAATAAATTAATTCATTAATGTATTAATAATTTTTTGTGTTTGTTTATGGTGAAGCTATTAATTAACAAGACATACTAATGCATTTATGTTACTTTACTATCTTGGTAGTTTGGGATTCATTGCTTTTAGGATTATATCATGGTCAGTGAAACATAAAAATGTTAAGAAACTGAGTAATACTATATTGGTAAACACAGAATTATTGAAATATGTTTATTGCCTACTTCAGTTGAACGACAGGATACCAGGCATATAATTAGCTGTTCTAAGTGTTTAGAGGTTTACAGGTTTTTCTGTTAACATTTGCAAACTTCACTGTAAGGCCTCTCCCTTTGCCCTAATGTAAACTTAGAAGAAAATTAAATTATTAAAGGCAGAAGTTTCGATGATCATTATTGCTTTCTTTGCTATGCAGTAGCAAATTAATAGGAGAAAGGAAACTGTATTTTGGTTAGCTATTTCTAGTTATGTAGAAGTGTAATTTATCTTGGCACAGATAACGGTTTAACATTACACAAGCCTGTTGCATTTAATCTGGGCTGTAGTAACTTGTTCGTATTACAACAGTAACTTGCCACTGCTGTAGGTGTGGCCTGGTGCATTAGTGTGTACCCTGGTTGACTTACAACTATCGATACTCTGCTGATTTGTACCTTGAGTTTTTAAAGCTGAATTTTAGGTTCATGTGATTATGCAACTGAAAAAAGCTGATTGAAATTAATTAAGTGAATAACTGGTAATTGTTCATGTTTTCTTACCTCTTTCCTCACTTTTATAAAGTTTATAGGTAACATACAGGGCATATGCTGTACATTTACATTGACTGGGGGTATATGCATGTATCCTGCTGGGCACTGTGACTTTTAAAATTAGTGGGTTTTTTTAGTAGTTAAAAATAGAACTGCTGTTTTTAAATGCATTTTTGTGATCTTCCATGAAAATCTCACGTTTTGAACTACAGGGTGGGCCATTTATATGGATACACCTTAATAAAATGGGA
>JANRMT010062817.1:26255133-26288477 GCA_026402145.1 Polypterus bichir lapradei
ATATATATATATATATACAAATCTACATATATATATTAGGGGTGGGACTCGATTAAAAAAATTAATCCAATTAATTAGAGGCTGTGTAATAATTAATCTTGATTAATCGTATGTAATCGCACACAGGGCCGATCCTGGGTAGATGGCCGCCTTTGTGCGAATGTGGTTTCGCCGCCCTACGTACCTATTTTCTATTATGATATGACGGATATTACTATTACATGTACTACTTCAAACAGGATTAAGACGGTGTTAGGGTTAGAGTCGGGATGTATAAATAAAATTTAATTTCAAACGATTAGTTTTTATAAAAACTAAATAAAGAATCACAAAAATAAAAAAATCACATACATACATTAATTTATTAGTTAAACATCAAAGAATGATTCTCCTAGCTTTAACAGTAGCAAATTCATCTATTATGTTTAAATGATCCAGTTTTTCACAAATTTCAGATTCTATAGACAGAAGCACAACATCACTCACTCGTTGTTGCCCGATAGTGGAACGGAGATCATTTTTAATTATCTTGAGTTTTGAAAAGCTCCTTTCAGATGCTGCCACTGATACAGGCAACGTGAGAAAAATGCGTAATGCAATGCAGAGATTCGGAAAACAAACCCGCTTTCACGTTTTGTCTTTCTCTCGGACATTCTACAAAATAGGTAGAATAAAGGGCTAATTCAAATATAATAATCATTTTGTAATAATCTTGGGCCTAATTCACACAAGTGACATATACACAATACACACTAATGTCATGTCAGTGTGCATTGGGCAATAAGTAAACATGTAAAAGTTTGTAATTTTTCTGAAATATTTCATTAACACTTTGAGCCCCACGTGCGCCACCGATGGTCATTTTAAATGTAAAAATACATTGCCGGTGAAAACGTGGGCTCAAAGTGTTAAAAAAATCTGTACATACTTTCTCAATGAAACAGCATATCATAGTCATAACGTACGTTTGTGTAGAACCACGAGTCCTGAGCCTTTGTGTAGTCCAAACAAATAGAATCAAACCAAACCAAACCAGCCTAGATTAGAAAGCCGGCTTATTTAATCGTTCTAAGCGACAGGCAGCTCTGCACACAGTGACAAACAGTCAATTCAGAGATCGCCGCAGCCCTGCTGTCTTTTGCCGCTTCTCTTGACTCGCAATCCCGTTGAGGAACGTACGCGTCTCACATGAAATCTATCGCCTTCGCGACGCAACTATGAAACATGCAAGTTGAACGTTGACTAAGGGACTACACACATTTAGAGTTTTGGTCGCGCGTAGTAAACACATGGTAAGCAATGGAACCGTTCAGACAGAGCGTGCGATGAGCCGGCAACCATCAAAGGCTTTTGCGCCCGCTCGCGCGAGCAAATCGCTATGTATGTGGAGTCCCTAATAGGCATCAGCGCATCGACTACAATACACGCAACTTTGTCAAACTTTGCTCACTGAAGAATAGGAAAGATTTAAAAAATAACGTAACATGATTCTGCGTTAACTGCATATTTTTTCATACGTCTCAAACCAAGGAAATGCGAGGTTAAAATGAACCGAGAAGCACGAGTACATACTCAGTACATCCCCTCTCGGGAATCAAACCTCGGATGTAGGCGATAGAGGCGAAGCCTCTACAATTACGCCACGGTGTGTGGCTTATTTATTTGAGAGTATGTAGATCGGGATATATATATATATTCGCAGCGGAGACGTAGTGTGTTAAAGAAGCTATGGAAAAGAAAAGGGAACATTTTAAAAATAACGTAACATGATTGTCAATATACAGTAATTGCTTTGTGAGTGTTGCTGTGATCAAGGATTCGATTATCATTATTTGTTTCAATCAGGGTCGTATTTGTACGATGTGTTGTGTTCAAGTTACATTCTGTGTTTGTCAGTCGTTGTAAAGATTAAATTCTGTAATTACAGCCACATTAGCTCCACAAATGAGACACACGGGTTTACCGGCAATGTCAGTAAACATATACTCAGCCTCCCATCGGTTTTTAAAGGCTCTATTTTCAGAATCAACTTTTCTCTTCGGCATCGTGTGGGCTAGCTTCGCAATAACTTGCAGCAACGCGGTAAGTGTTCGGTAAGGCAGCTGAAGCGCTGCATTATGGGATCTGTAGTTTATTGTGTTACCAGCGCTTCATATACCCGGGCCATTAATAACAATAATACAGTATATAAAATGATCTCGCGGGCCGGATATAATTACACGCCGGGCCGGATGTGGCCCGTGGGCTTTGAGTTTGACTCATATGGACTAAATTGAACTTGAAAAGAAATATTTTTTGGAATGTGATCGCGCAAGTCAGTACATCGAGCCCGCGTGCTATTGTGGTTTTGCTTGTGTGCTTCAGTAAGTTACCGTCCCCTCGCTCTTACTTTTTTACCGTTCATCTAATGAATACACTGAGTATGGCTTTACCAAAACAATCATTGATCGCGAATAAAGTATCCATTATTCATGAAGCTTCAATAGGTGAATAGGTGATCTGTCTTTCTGCGTTAACCGCATGCGTTTTCATACGTCTCAAACTAAGGGGATGCGAGGTTAAAATAAATCGAGAAGCGCGCGTACATACTTAGTGCATCCCCTCTCGGGAATCGAACCTCGGACGTGGGCGCTACAGGCGAATGCTTTACCATCGCGCCACTGCGTGTGGTTTATCTATTCGAGCGTAGCAGTGTAATTAGGTTTTTGTTCAGCACTCTTTGGAACTGTTACTTTTTGTCTGCGCACTGCGTCAGTTCACGTGAGCCGCTGAATATGGTTTTATTATATAATGCATGTTTTCTTAAAGCGCGTTTTGTAGCTCTTCCTGGCTTTCTACGTAATGCGTGATTACGTGAGAGGCGTGATGTCATACGGAACTCCGCCCCTCCAGCTCAACTCCATTACAGTAAATGGAGAAAAAACAACTTCCAGTTATGACCATTACGCGTAGAATTTCGAAATGAAACCTGTCCAACTTTTGTAAGGAAGCTGTAAGGAATGAGCCTGCCAAATTTCAGCCTTCTACCTACACGGGAAGTTGGAGAATTAGTGATGAGTCAGTGAGTGAGTGAGTGAGTGAGTGAGGGCTTTGCCGTTTATTAGTATAGATATATATATAATATAATTTTTTTTTTTTTTTTTTTTTGGTATGCTTTCTTTTATTGCAAAGAAACTGATAGACTCAAGTAATATGCAATACCTCTTTTATTACTAAGGGAGAATGTTAACATTTATATGTGGAAGCATTTTATTTTATTCATTTTGTAAAGTGATTTCCTAAGTTGTGAGATAATTCCTGTATTACACTGAAACTGCTTAAAATAATGTGTAGTATCATACATTTTGTACTGCAGAAGGGAATGAGATGTTCTTTAAAGTCTTTTTCCAAAAACCTTGAGAGGTCAGGATGTAATGCTATAAAGTCTTAAAACTGGATTTTAATATTTGTAAAGAATATTGTATTTTGTATTTAAATAATGACTCATTT
This sequence comes from Polypterus bichir lapradei, assembly GCA_026402145.1. Taxonomy (NCBI): domain Eukaryota; kingdom Metazoa; phylum Chordata; class Cladistia; order Polypteriformes; family Polypteridae; genus Polypterus; species Polypterus bichir. The sequence continues at coordinate 26,258,623 of JANRMT010062817.1, forward strand.
TATGGTTTGCACAATGTTTTATAAATACAAATATTACATGTAAAATTGTTAAAAAGTGAAGTTTTGCAAGCATTTAATGGGTAATGAGTATCTAAGGTATTGCCATATTCCCTTACAAACACAATGTACTTTTCAAGCTTCAAGATGTCTAATTTTTGCTGAAAAAAAAGTTATCTCCAAAATATACTGCTTTTTTTTTTTTTTGTTTGTTTTGAGTCTCCACACATATGTAAATTAATGACACATTAATGTTACAAGCTGGTCATCTGGGTGAGTTTTGTATAACTGATTTAACTCTGGTTCTAATACGCAATATTTGTAAAACCATAGAATTTTTTCCACTTGTGCTCCAATATTGCTGTTTAGGATATCTTTTATGGATTGTACGGTAAAACATATTAGACAGAGGCTAATCAGTGATTAAGTAAATACCTTGCACTGGGGCATTGTTTTTCCACATGTTAGTGTGCCAGATTCTTTGTTTTGTGTTACATTTACAGTATTTATTCACACTAAGGAGTCATACCGCATGCTTCATTAGTGCACGTGTTAAATTCCTTCTATGCTAAAGAAATACAATATTTAAACTACATTTGTGGGACCAGGACTGAAAAAAAGCAAGTGGTAGATTTGTTGATTCTTAATAGCCTCATTAGATAACCAATGGAATCTTATTGTAGATACAGTTGTTAGAAGTTACACAAGAATAGAATTATTAACGCAGTTAAATGAAATCTATTTGTTTTTAACTTTTTATTAGATACCAGTAACGGCGTACTGCACGATAACATGCAGTGAATACACTTGACTTAAGTATTCCTAGTTTTCATACTCTGTTACGCTTGCTGCTTCATGAGCAGCTCTTCTTTTCTCCATCCTAGCAGCCCGCTGCTTCTCTTCTTTCGTCTGCATCTTTTCGCGTTAAAACTGATTAAGTTAGTTTTTGTGTTGCAATTACTTAGTACGTTTTCTTTAATTTTTCACTTAAGCTGCCACTTAAGTGTTCAATCTGCCTTAAGAATGATTAGTGAAGGTGGTAGGGAATGAGAACGGTGCCCATACTCATGCAGTGCACGGTTGTCCTGCTGCGCGCTGCCTAGAGTTGATTCTACAATAAAATAAAAATAAAAAGAGTAATAAAAATCATCACCCCGAAAGCGGATAGTAGACATCACGTAGTATATGTGTACCAAATTTCAAGTCAATAGGTCAAATAGTTTGCGAGCTACAGGTAATTTAAAATCCTGGACAGACAAACGAACAGCTACAGTAGCGTATTATATAAGAAGATCATTCTAGTGAACGACCTGCGCCCATAATATGAATGTTTTATTAATACTGCAATGTAATAAGTAATATGTGTATGCATTTTTATTTCATATACTTTCACTAATAACACCAGTTAAACATGCTTTTTATATCATACTTGAGTCGTACTGATCTGATTGCCTTATTGTCTCTTAAGTAAACATTTAACAATTCATCTATCCTGTTTTTCTTTACTAAAGACTTTGCTAAACCTATTCTGCCCACTCTTTTCTTTTTCAGGTTAGTACATAAGTACTGCAATACCTGTTAAATATGTGGAGTTAGGCAGAGGATCTATAGATGTTATAAAATGCAGGAAAACATGCATTCATTTGTTTAGATAGAAATCATTAACATCCTTATGCTGTATTCTCTTAAATTCAACCATTTTCTTAGACTATATTCAGAAAGACTATTTAAATATATGTAATGTATTAATTCATCATACTTTTTATATAATGTGAGGTTTCAATTTTTTTCCTTTTATGAAAGAGTTAGGATGAAAATGCTCACCAAATCCTTAATCTAATTAAAACTTTATTTGATTTCACAGGGTTATAATGTTGGCCCTCTCAAGATGGATTATAAAACTTTGGCAGCTCTTCCTTCTACTAGCTTACAAAAAGTCAACAGGGTAGGTTATTAGTATTTATATGCTTACTTATGTCCATCTGCATATCAAACATCAGTTAGCAGCACTGTTAATAAGGACATTGTCATATATTAAGTTTGTAAACAACTCTGGTAAAGTATTTAGTCAAGAAGGGTGTGTTATTGCCTGAAGAAAATGGCAAAATAACTTTTTCTTAAATCAGGAGGCTACAGAGTGTTTCTTGTAGTAATTGTTAAATGTTATGTCATTGGCCTGGGCTCTTTCTAGTAGATATAGTACGTCTACAGTACATTTTCTAGATATTTATGAAATACCTTTTCTAAGACTTGTGTTTCACAGTTTGTATGCCAAATGGGGGGGGGGGGGATTATTCTTATTTCACTGTGACATCCCTAGAGCTCATCTAAACCCTAAGCAAGCACTTGAGAGAGTCATCCTCAGTTTTGTCTCAGAAACACGGTGTTTAAATGTGTGTGTTAAGTGTGTGTGTAAATGTGAATATAAAGGGAGAGGAAGAAAAAAAAATCAAGAGGATGGATCTGCTGCTTTTAAATAAAAATGGTAGTGTTTGTATTTTTGTGAGAAAGAATGTAGGATGGGTTAGCTGAATGTCTGAATTGCATTTAAATAAGAGTGCTGTTGTCTGTGAGACTGAAAGAATTGTGAAGGTTTTAATAAAGTAGTTGAAGTGTTTTAACCCTTATTATGTTTGGGGTCAATTTGACTGCATTCAGTGCTTGACATATCTAAAAACTCTTTAACCTGTTTTTTTAACTTGATACTTCTTAATTTTTCCTAGTTTGTATGAAAATGTTTGGCAATATTATACAAAAAGGTTTTTCAGAATTATGTCTACAGACTTATATACAAAAATGTTATGATTAGTGGAGGATACTTTAGAAAAAGAAGAAGGTATTGAGTTTGATCCTGATTATGCTACACTGTATTCTGATGACAATGATCCATTAATTCAATGTGGAAATAACATTTAACCTTTAGGATCTTTAGAAAACATCAATTAATATTAAATGTTTTCTAAATGTAATGTTTTAGAATTTGTTTTGTGAAAAATGGGGAAAATTGTGATAATTACTGTGTGAAAGCTTGTACCATACCATATCATTTTCTAAGCCCAGATAATCCTGAGCATCGTCACACAGGGCTAGAGCCTATCCCAGCAAGCATAGGGCACAGGGAAGGAACAAATCCTGAACAGTGTGACAGCCAATCGCATTGTGAACAAACACATATTAGGAACAATTTAGCATCACCCATCCACCTTAGCTGCATTTCTTTGGCCTGCTGGAGGAAATTAGTACCTGGTGGAAACCCACACAGTCACAAGGAGAATGTGCAAATTCATTGCAGAGAGGACCCGGTAACACAATCCTGGTCGTCACCTTGTGAGGCAACAGAGCTCCACTGCACCACCATGTTGTCTGAGTATTAAAGCTTGTAATACACCAAAACAAGCATTTTATCTTTGTTTAGACACAGCAGTATGCATAAAATTATAAATTCCTTCTTAATTATTTCAGACTTTGTATACAAACCAATTAGTTTCATCTTTATAAACTTAATTCATAAAACCCTGTGTTCATCCAAAAGCTATGTATATATTCAAATAAAATCATAAACTTATCAAGTTTACTTTAACATATGCAAGTTTACGTTAAAAAAATAACAATTATCTAAAAATATAAATTTACACATTTCTGTTTGTTGTAGACAAAGTAATGAATATATCTGTTATGTTTGAATACTGTATATATGAAAAAAAGCTTCTATATTTTGCTAAATTCCACAGAAACTTTTGTTTTTGTGGATATTCCTTGGGTCATTTTTATAGTACACAATTAAATGTTGCCTCATGTTTGGCAAATAATCCACTATTGTCATTTTTCTTGTTTTTATCTACTATACAAATTTAAGCACATTGTTCATATAACAGTGTTGTTTTCTGATCTTTATTACAGTTTTCAGCATACATTAAATCTCACTCAAAAAAAGCATAATAATAGTTGGACAACTAGACACTCACTCATGAACTTTATACAAATGATGATCCCCCCAGCACCTCAAAAGTCAGGCAGTATTTTATAACAACAGCTTTTTTTTTTGGTGTACAACAACAAAGTAGCAAAAGAGCAAAATGTCAAAGCTGCTATATCTTACTATTTGTAATTAATAATTTGCATATTGTAGTCTTTAATTTGATTAACTTGGTGATTAAAATGCACCAATGACCAAATCAGTTAAGGCATTAATAAAAATTAAAACCAGGAGTCAGCTAAGGCAGCCATTGTACATGCAGCTGCTATTAATATTTCTGATGGTAGCAGTCTTCCAGTAACTTCTGAAGCAGCATTTTTATAGCACAGGAAAGGGTGACCATTAAAAATGGAGCTTATTAGTTTATGCAGTAATATAGTGTATATTCAGAAAGTGGAATTACAGTTTACCTTGTGATGAAATAAATCGCACATCCACAGAACTTTCAAGTTAAAAAAAAAAAAAAAGTATAAATTGCATAATATTCAGATTCATTTGCAAACTTGACTGTTTTGAAATTCCATTTTTATTAAAACAGAGATATAATATTTTTGTTTATTCCAAAAATTCCCAAACACTTTTAAATGCAAGTTTTTTTAATTTCAGAAAATCATATAGCACTTGATAGCAATATTTCAATAAAAACAGAAATCCCAAATACTAAATTTCAGCTAAATCACTCCATTGGTAGAAAGGTTATTTTATACAAACAGACCAACAGAAGGACATTTCATTGACGAATGCAGGCATTTTTTGTATTTTATGCTAACACAGCTAAAATTATCAGTATAAAATGCTTAAGATTTGTATAATGTGTTGTTTATTTCAAGAAAGTTAAGATTTGAGAATCTCAAAAGAATAAAAAAAATAGAATACTATGTACAGTAAGCAATACAAAATACCTTCTTTGGCCTGTTCAGTTGTTTTAATCTTTATTAGTGTGCTGTATATAACCTAAAATCTTTCTGTGGTCTAAATTTTTCGATTACCACCTTTGCTGTTATATACTAAAAGTCATGGACAACTGAGTGATAATTTGTATTCAGTAATGATACATTTTTATTGCTTAATGTTGACATGGAGTTGTTGTGGTTTTTGGAGGAGTCACTCGGTGCTTGCTGCTTACAGTGTTAACCTCTGTGGTATTTGAACGTGATAAATTTAGATGTGCCCAGAACACAAAGCAGCTGTGATTTCTGTTTGCTCTTTGTGATATTTACATTGGCAAGTTGCTTATTGTATACATCATACATTTTAATTCTGGTTATACCAAAAATACGAAATAACTGATTTTTTTTTTAAATTTTAACAAATAAAGCATGATTAGTTAAGAAATGGTATGCACATTCTAATTTAGTTCATTTTTGAAAATAAAAGCAGTAGTGATGTTTACATTTTTATTATAGTTTTAAATATAAGGAGATCCCCAATTTTGATATTTTTACACCAGAGGTGTCCATAACTGTATAAGTGATTACTGATAATAGAAATAATAGCAATAACCCAAAGCAAATCTTAATTCCTGGCCAGAATTATTCTCTACTTGTACAAAAAAATAAATGAAACATTTCTGTCTGTTCTATTCAATAGTTTCTTTCACAGCTGCTTCAAGAACAGTTAAATACCGTTTTGCTTTGTTTTGCTCCCAAAACGGAGTATATAGTATAACCAATGTTATACAATACATATCACAATAATGACAGAACAAGGCATTATTCATTGTGGCATATTCCACAAATAAGATTTTGAGACTTTCCAGACAGCATTGGCATTATACTTTAGCAGCAAACATAGTCTTTAAATATTATATTATCTGTCAGCATGCATAAATAGAATTCCTGTTAATTTAAATTTGTTTAAGGTCATTGGAAATTCCATAATTGAGTTGAAACATTTTACTCTTGTGGACGTATTAAGAGTTTGGAATGTATAGCTCAAAGGAGAATATAAGCACATTACAGATACTTGTTGGCAGACCACTTATGCAGATGATGTTTCTGATTTAAATTAGCTAAGCTTCTAATGTTTGGTTGTAATCATTAACTAAACACATGTAACCTATAGCAATTGACTATCATTTTCATGATCTACAAATTGTAACATCCTAACATGCTGCCCATTTGCTGATTTATCCACAGAAGATGCCCAAAAAGCAAGTGAACTAAACTAATTTTTAGCTGTCACATATACTTGTATTTAATGACCAATTTATATTGTGCTTTCGTCATGGATTTGTCTCAGGGGTTTGTGACTGACTGGCTGACTCACTCACTCACTGACTCATCACTAATTATCCAACTTCCAGTGTAGGTAGAATGCTGAAATTTGGCAAGCTCATTCCTTACAGCTTACTTACAAAAGTTAGGCAGGTTTCATTTTGAAATTCTACGCGTAACGGTCATAACTGGAACCTACTTACGTACATATATACGGGCATAGCCTGCAGCTCGGTCGCCGTGTGAGGCGGAGTTGCATCCCTCATCGCCACGCCTCCCACGTAATTGAGTGCCTGCCCATATAAGGCCATCCATCAGCAGCAATCCAATAGACACGCTGCCGCTAAATATTCGTGGGTGAAGGACTGTGCTTATGCAAACGAAGATGAGATGTTCAGCGATAGACTAGTGTTTGGCACAAACTCAGCGAAAGTGCGAGAGAAACTTTTAAGTGCCGGGTCTGAGCTAACATTAAATAAAGCTGTGGAGATCGCACGAGATAGCAAAAGCACAGCTGAGAACCTTCGATGCATGTACTCCGAGCGGCTCACCTCAACTGACTGTGAACGCAGTACGCACACAAAAAGCAAGACCTCCAAAGAGTGCCGAACAAAAAACGCATTACACAATTGAGAAGGCAGCAAAAGAATATGAAGCGTGTGACGCATACAAGCATATTCATAAGTGCAGCTACTGCGGAAACAAAGCACACGGTGGAAAAAGTCAATATCCAGCTAAAGGAAGACAGTGTAAAAAATGTGGTAAATTGAACCACTTCGCTAAAGTTTGCAGGACTGGGAAAGGTAAACCCGTGCATGCAGTGTTTGATGTCTCAGATAAAGAGGAAGATGAGCTGTTTATTGATGCAGTAAGAAAGGAACAACCTTCTGAATCTGAACAAGCCTTTGTAGACATATCAATAGGAAAGCAAGGTGTAAAGCTTAAGTTTAAATTAAGTTCATAGACACGCTGCCGCTAAATATTCACAGGCAAATCCTCAACTTAAAACCGGGAATGCCTGTTAAACATCTTGGATTCACGAGTACCGATTTGGGTAGTGAACACTTCAATGAATGAAACCTGTTATCTTTACAACGGTTGACAAACATGGAATATAACTTGAACACAACACATCCTCCAAATACAAACCTGATTGAAAGAAATAATGATAATCAAATCCTTGATGACAGCAACACTCATAACAGCCACAAAACAATTACACTGACAATCATGTTACGTTATTTTTAAAATGTTTCCTTTTCTTTTTCATAACTTCTTTAACACACTACTTCTCCACTGCGAAGCACGGGTATTTTGCTAGTCTGTTAATATAATGGAAGTACATGTTATGACATTAATTTCTAGGCTACAAGGTAAGCAAGGAAAATGCTGAAGTCAGGATATAATGTCTATACAGTGGAACCTCGGTTCACAAACGTCTCGGAACACGTACAAAACGGTTTACGACCAAAAAGTTCGCCAAACTTTTGCATCTGTTCACGACCACAGACTCGGTATACGAACAAGCCAGTTTCCATTTCTGTTTGTTTGCGCTGATGATTTCCGCACGTGTTCAGTCTCTCCCTATTCAGAGAGAGAGAGAGAGAGAGAGACGGCCAGATGCATAAGGCCGAGAAGGCAGTTTAAGAATGCAACAGGCTTGTTTTTAAAGAGATAGATCCGAGAATTGTTTTAACCTTGTTGTATTTAATGAAAACTTTTTTTCTATTGGATTTTAACCTCCACTTCACTTCTGTTTACAGCGATCGGTTCATAGCGTGCATTGTTGCAATGTTATTTTCTTGGTGGTTTATTAAATTATGGATTTTTCAAATGTTAAATTTTTTCCCTGTGCTTAAAACTCATTAAAAAAAAGTGTTTTTAGCTAGCGGTTTGTAGGACTATAGCCCGAACACTTGCAGTGTTAGTTTTCTCTGTTGTTCAAGGTTTTCTCAGTGTTATTCAATGTTTTTACATTTAGTTTACTATTATGCTGTGCATTCTATGGTATAATTAACTATAAATGCTTAAAAATCTTAAAAAAAAAATTTACATTACAGTTCGTATGATCTGGAACGGATTAATTGCATTTACATACAATCCTATGGGGGGAAATTACTTCGGTTCACGACCAAATCGGTTTCCAACCAGAGGTTTGGAACGAATTATGGTCGTGAACCGAGGTTCCACTGTATATGATCTAATGACCAAAATGGTAAACCTTTTCTTTTCATCCATCTGTTTTTCCGCACCTGAATTTTCCAGTACGGGGTCATCTTGAGATGCTTCCTTGGCAGCGATTGTTGCATGGCTGGAACCAACTCAGATCAAATATTAGATTAGAGATGTATTGCCATATACATTGAGAGCGTGGAAGTTGCAGGGAAGTATATATAGGCAATAAGATAGTAAGGTGATGATATGTAAATAAAAATGAGAAGACTGGCCTAATGTACATATTGCAAAACAAAACTGCATAGACACATAGATTGTATTAAACAGTAGAGAGAAAAAAGTAAATGACAGTACATATATGTAACATACAGTAGAAATACAGTACACAATCAGTAGGTGGGTACAGTACTGGGCAGGTAAGATTTAAAGTGCCAGAATTCAGTTGCCTTTTGGCCTGGTGGAAGAAGCTGTCCCTGGAGCTGGTGGAGCATGTAGTGAGGCTCTGGTAGTGTTTACCAGATGACAGAAGTGAAAACTGGATGGGTTGGATGGAATCCCCAGTGATTTTAGAAGCTGTATGGACAGTCCTTTGGAAGAGCTTGCGAACCCGGTCAGGTTATCAAGCCACACCATGATGCATCTAGTTCAGCATACTTTCTATGGTGCAGGAGTAAAAGTTTGCTAATATTTTGGCATTTCAATATACTTGGTTAACTTCATGCCTTTTTAATAATAGTATCCATGTGAAGCTATAATAGTTTTTAGAAGTACAAAGCCCACTGATGAAACTTATGCAAAAAAGAGAAAAACATGTAAACTCTGCATAAAAGGCTCCCAGTCAATAACCAAACCAGGGTTTCAAATATTGTGATAAAGCAACGTTAACTACTGTGTCATTATGCATTTCTTAGTTAAGCTAGTGCTTACTTTATGTATTTTTTTATTATTTAAATAATGAACAGCCCCCAAACTTATATCATACAATGCAAGTCTATCCAGCATTATCAAGCATTACTCATTGGGACAGTGTTCACATTTTGCCTGAGCTAAATTCATTGCACTTTGTCTGTGGGATTTCAGGAATTTAGTAATGGGTCCATGTGCACAGCTGATGCCATAGCGGCCACTTGTCACGGTTTATTTTTGACTCTTGACTGTTCTTAAGGGGGGGGCTGTGCTTGACAAGAGGAGTCACCAGAATAGCACTCTGGCTTCTTTTGGTAAGCATCAAGCTGGTCTCTTTGTGCCTGTGAGTACAGTAATTCTTTTTTTTTTTTTTGGCGTTAAATTTTTCTGGATGAGAAGTGTTGTTTACCATAAAAAATTAGTGTAAATGTGATATATTTATCTTTCTTAGTTTAACTAATCTTAATGACTTTTTAATTTTTTCTTACTACTTAATCACATTTACTTAGCATTTTGCTTGGGAACAATTCCAATCTTCTATAGTTTCAGGCAGTGTGCAACAAGCTGGACAATATTGATAGTCCAATTTTTAAATGTGAATTTGGTAGCTTTCAGATTTTTGTTTTACCTTGTACATCTTGGCTCTGCTCTGGAGAGCGTTTATTAGCTTACCATTTCTCCGTCTGAGTCGACAATACTTTGCATGCTTAAGACAGCTGTCTGAGTTCTTCTTCAGGTCACTGTTTTATAGAATTTTTATAGCATCTAGTTTTGAGTGTGGTTTCTTCAGGTGGAAGTACTTTTTAAAATGTGTAATGCATGGTTCATTTAAATTCAGTGATTATTGCCTTTTTGGTTTTAAAGTAATGACTAGGTGTTTTTATTATGTAAGATTTCTTTTTCTGTTCTGAGAGTTGTTTTTTGTTTTGTGTATCAGCTTCCTTCAAGATACTGGAGTTACTTGGGTAATATGTTTATGAATGATGTGCACTTATGTTTTGATTCTAGTTGGCAGCGCACTGGTAATTGGTGTAATATTTTATAGCCTCCTCATTTTCCTTTTTTGTTTATTTTACCCGTCTTTTTTTTTTTTTTTTTTTTGTACCTTTTCATCTAACTCCGTTTATTACTCTTCCTCAGCTCTGTAACTGTGCTACGCCGCCTTTTGCAATGGAGGTAGCTGAGCAGTCCTACAGCAACTCTCTTGAGATTACACATGGGGCTCCTACAGAAGACAGAAGGTTATTGTACTCTGAGCCTCAGGTCCTCATCCCCAGTTCCTTACCTGCAAGTGTTCCTTGCCAAAATGCTTTGTCAATTGACTGTCAAGATGAAAAGCTAATATTTTCTGCATCAAAGAATGTTGTAGTTTCCCCAGTGCTAAAAGAGAAAAATCCTCCACAAGTGGAGGAGGAGGAGGAAGAAAACCTGGTGGACTCCCAACCAATTTGTTTTAGTGAGAATCCCTTTATAGTGGCCAATCGGCTGAGGAAAACCAAATCTGCTGAAGCAAGGATACTTTTAGGACCGCCTGTTGGCTATGGGAAATTGGGCCATTTACAAACAAATCTGTATTCAAAGGCAAGCTATAACTTCTGTGCTATGTTTGCAGATTGCTTTTAGCATGTCTTAACTGCTTGGCTGCACGGGCGCTGCCGAGTTCCATGATTCAGTTCTGCCTTTTCACCAAAGCACACAGCATGCAGTACTTGTGACGTTTCTCTGTTAATACTTCACTCTGGTGATTTGTATTTTTGACAGAACATTAATACATCTTTCTGAAACATTTCACTATCTTATATAACATTAGTTAGAAGCTGGATTAAAAAAACAGTTCTCTTTTCTCCATACAAATAGGTTTTCATTTTTTAGTAAATGGGTCATGCAAGAGTTTGCGTTTCTCCTTCTGTAAATTCAAATTATTCATGCTTTGGAGATTTCTTGATTTACATTTTCCTATACACCACAAGTATTTATGTGCACATTTTGTGTCTGTGGCAGAAAAAGATTTCAGTCCTGTGTTATTATTAAACCTTTAATATTGCATGGATTGCAGTACTTGGGTCACATTTATCTTGGAGTCTATGTGCATGCCTTTTTGTACTGAGCATAATTAAATGAATGGTAAGGTTTTATTTTAACATGCTGCATTGAAAACTGTTTCGTCAATTTGATATTGACACATATGATCTACATCAAGAGCATGGGTTGAGAATTTTTTTCCCATGTGATTATCATAATTGTGTATATCTATTTTAGGCTTATTTTATAAAGCAAATTTAGGCATTGGACAAGCAATGTTAATATTATGAATGTAACCACATTTTAGTTACAACATATTAATCTACACATTTCCTCTGTCGATTTTATTGTTTCATATTCATATTTTTTTTCTCTGGAGTGTACTGTCAGAGAAATTTCACACAGCTATTTGTTTCATGCAGTTATGTTTGTTTTTATGTTTTGTCGATGAGGCACATGGATTTAGGACTGAGAGTACAGCCTGAAATGATATCTGTTATTTGGGCTTTGAGCCAGTTGCGCAGCCTTTGACCTTTCTGGCACATTTTGAATTCCAAAGATTTATATTTTCTGTCCCTAGGTTTATCTTCCAGTCCTTATTATCTGTGTGTGTTTAAAAAAAAAAAAAAAAAAACTTAGATTTCATTGGCAAACCTTGAAGTAAAACTGATATCCCTTTACTTGTGTTACTAGTTATTGGAATGAAGAATACATAATAAGAACATTTCACATGTACTCTCTTATTTTAGAAGTATGAAAATTGGGAATGACCAGTCTTCTTTTTTGTGGTTGTTCTGCAAGTATGCTTATTGCATAAGTAATAAAATACATTTTGAGGTGATAGATAATTTTTTACAGAAATTGTAACCTTTACCAATTTTTAGATAAGAGTTTTGTCAAATCTATAATTACTATACCAAGTTACTTGAGATTTATATAAAACCATTAAGACATTGCACTTATTGTGGTGAACATAATGCTTACATTGTAGTTTCTCGTATTTTATTTTGTGTGACCAAAACTTTGTACTCTTCCTGAAAGTTCTACTGCACAGTTCTTTCCCTAGTTTGTTGAAAAGTGACAAATATTCTCACCATCTCAATCCATATCTCTTGTGTGAAGTCAGAAGCTGATAAGTGATAGAACTATAGGATTTACATTTTATGCTTTGCCTTAAGACTTATTTTCATTGCTGTCATTCACTGTCCAGACTCCTGTATATTTAGGACATTGTTTTCCTCCATTTTGCAAGCTTATCCAGGTAGGTCACATGCCAGCAGTTAACTGGCTCCTTGATTTGAAGAAACAGCATTTTTCCTGATGTATTATATTTCTGCACCCCTATCCCTGTTATAGAACATAAACCTAACTTCTAATTCCTTAACTAAGGAGAAAAACTCATCCTTTTCCTTGGAGAAAAAAAAAAAACTTGGCTGAATATTTAGTGGAACTAATACTTATACCAGCAGGATCACACTCAGCTGAACCATTACAGAGTAATCTGTATATCAGGTGCAGTCTCCATTCCAGTACCCTGGTATTACCCTGGTATTGGCTTTCTGTTGGAGGCTGAGAAGTATAGATAACACCCTCTTATTTCTCTGGGGATCATCAATCATGCCTGTCAGCCCTAAGCCATAGAACATTGCAGGGTGTCTTAGTCAATGCACACTATAATATCTAATGCTTTCAGCCTTTCTGATTAGCACCAATGCACTTTTATGGCCTTAGTACTCAAAGCTTTGTAGTCAATGCAGTAAACTCAACCTCAGGGATGGAACCGACACCAATAAATGCTTCTAGCACAGCCTACGAGGAGGAGGGCATATCCACTAAGGTTAGGAGTTCTTCAAAGTGCTCCTTATATCTGTTAACAGTGTCACCAGCTGAAGTCGTTGTTTTGACAGTCTTCTGTGCAATATTCCATCTGTTCTTTTAGAACAGTGAAATAGTTTGCCAGAACATTTTCAAGGCAGTCAAAGTTATTCTCCACGTTCTCTTCAGTTCCACCCACTCACAAGGGATTTTGCTTAAGCTGCTCCTGTAGCTGTTGAAAGTTTGTTTTTTTGGAACCTATCAATCAGATGTAGAGATCTTCCAATTAATATTGAATGGAAGATCTTGTTCTTCAACAACTTCCTTTATCACTGGTATTCATGAACAGGTTCTTTGTTGACCACCATGACAGGTACTAACAACCTTCTGGCCACAACTCCCTGCAACTACCTCAACTACTGAAGTCTTGTACACTGTTAATTCACTCATAATACACTGTATGAGTTTAACTTCCACTGACATGCCGCGGAAGCGGAAATTGATATACTGCTCAGATTGAAGTTAGGCAGACTTTTCTTCCCCGTCATACATCTCCAGGTATTCTGTCATTATGCACATGAACAGTAAAGTTTTCCAGCATGACTAAAAAGTCAGGAGGTGGTATTTTCTCAAAGACCAAATAGTATGTCTAAAAGACAAAATAAATAGAATACCAGTCAACATTTTTCTCTCTGCAATCTGAAGTCATGTTAAGGCAACCCCTTCATTGACTATAACTATCATCCAGCCAAAGGCTTGTTGGCATACCCACACCCAACGTTTAGCACCGGGCAGCTACCAAGCAGGACAGACACTTTTTGATCCTGATATATGGTTCCAGAGCCAAAGTTGTTTGTACAGTTGAATTTCACAGTATCTTGCTAGTGTTTTCTCAGTCTCAATCATGTGAGCTCTAACTTCATCTCTGTAAGAGAAATTACATTGCACATCCACTGGGTGTTTTTATTTTGCTGAGGTCTAGTATAGATAGGTACCACATTAGCCTGTCACTGAACCATAGTGAATGTGACCTTCATTTTCACCTTGTACTTGCAGAAGCTCTCAAAAAGGCTCCATGTGGCTTTTTTTCAGACAGAGCAGAACCAGACTACATTTACTGTTTACCCAGATCTGGTTCCAGGAATTAACCACAATATTGATGTTTTGCCTGTGAATCTCTCTTATTTGAGATTATCATGAGGGACATGAGTGTTCTCAGCCTGGCTCCTGCCTCTTAAATCACTTCAAAAAGGCAATTTTTAGAGAAAAATGATAAAAACAGTTTACAAGCATTGTTCTTGGTGAATATTATAATTTGCCAAATTGATTTTTTTTTAGCAATGTTCATCTTTTAGGATCATGCATTAGGTTTGTAAAAATTAGGTTTTAGAATTTTGGGGGTAGCACTGTCTCAAAGATTATCTTAGCCTGTCTGAGATAAGCCATTTTTAATCATATTTCCTTATCTAATAAATGTTTAATTCTCTTTTTTAAAAAAGAGTTTGTTGTGTAGGCTTAACACTACATATTTCTTATTATTGAAAAAAGTATTTTCCCAAATTAATAAGCCAACTTTAAGTCTGTCATTTTATTTTGTGTAACATAGACAATTTAGTTCATCAGACATTCTTTGAACCACAAAGCTATCTCCAAGATATAGCCACCTTAGAATAAAAATAAGTGAAAAAGAAAATGGTGTTAAAATTTATGAAAATGATTTCTCTCTAATAGTATTCTTTTTACATTTTTCCCCATTTATTCCTTAAAATTTTGTTTCAGTCTCCCATAATTGTTGCATAAAATCTCAGGCATCCCTTGATGGTAGTTTCTGCTGAAACTTTGCTACCAGAAGGGTGTTGCTGTAGTTTAGATTTGTTTTGTTCAGTGTTTTCAATTTTGATTGCTTTTATTTCTTAATATGTTATTGTATTAATATTTTTATATTCTTTTTGACAGGGCAGTTCTACTGAGCCTGCTGTAAATAGCCCTAATCGTGAAGCCCCATATTCTCCAGTCTCTCAGCCAGTAAGTACTTGAAAGTATTGTAGAACTTTAGGTCTTGTATGCTGTAATATCATGTGATGAATGTAATTTGTCGGTTTTATAATTATACAGAAAGACACACATACACAGACCCTTACGCCCACTGGCTTTGGTGTGAACAACACATGGGTGTCGCTTGATATGGTCTAGACCTGAAGACTGGCATGCCTTGATCCTTGAGAATACCTTAGATCCATAGAGGCTAATATACCTTGGTTAAAAGCACACACCAATCAACAATATTTTACTTTTATCGTGATATCCGTCCTTTTGGGATGTCTCCCTCAGCCTGCTAGATTATTAGATTACATTAGATAAACTAGTCCCATGGGGAAATTAAATCCTGTAGGAAAAGAAAGTGTTAATATCCCTGACAACAAATGCTCAGTACTTTATTATTTCAGTTATTCTAGATGTAAAGAAAAGTATATACATTTAAAAGCAAAGTAGTATTTATTTAAGTAGGGTAATAGCAATAGAGAAAATATAATAGAAAATTTAAAGGGGTAGCAAAGTCTTGATGTATTCAGTATATAATCATAAACAAAAACCACCCTTGCTTTAAATTCAGAAATCTTACTGATCATTAGCAACAGTGTAGCATGTAATCCTGGTCGACCTATTTAAATCTAGTAGTCAGGCTACAAGTATATGCATGGTCTCTGACGTTTCTCTACAGTGTAATCCCTGCATGATAGAATGATCCAAGTTTGTCTATTAGCTTAACTTTATGCCAATACTAGGGCTTCTCCCTGACCAGTGGGATGTTTGTAGTAGTATGCCTTTTGACCAATCCAGTCTTGTTTAGCCATTATTCAGCCCCAGCTAGCATATACCTGCTTGTCCATTCATCTTCATTGCAGAGTTCAATTTCTTCTTGCTCCAGCTTGGTATTTTATTGCATTTTCCCCCGTTCCCTTTACTTCTAAGTCGTGAACTGTCTGCCACTCTAAGCCAAGGTAATACACTTAGATAAACAAGAAGAAAAGAATGTATAGGTGTAAAATAACAATGATATGTATACAAGAGTCTTTAAGAGTACATTTATAGTTCATCGAAATCAGTTTCAGCAAAAGAAGTGTAACTGAGGCAGATTGCAGCTTGTTTTTTTAATATAGTGCTTGCTGTTACAAAATTATAATTTTATTCCTCCAAAACATATGCAAAATCTACTATGTAGTAATTTAATAGTGTATATCATTGCCAGGCAACCGGTGTGCGCCGTGGAATTTTCTAGGGGCGCCGTGAAAACTTTTGTAAAATATTTAAAATTGCTAGTGTTTTTGAACTTTTGGTTGATTAAAAAGATAATGTTTAAAAAAAAAATTTATGTTGGAAAAACAGATAACGGAACACTTACGGCAATGAAGTCTAAGAAACGCGAGAGACTTCAAATGATCGACAAGGAAATGCGCGTCTGTCTTTCGAAAATTGATCCTCGCATCAATCTCATATGTGCTGAAAAACAATCTCAACGTTCACATTAGTTAAATTTAAGAGTTATCCTTTGATTCCTTTATTAATAAAATGTCTTTCAAACTTGTAAAATTAACTGTTTTTATTGGCAATTGTCCATAGATTGTGTCGTCATGACTTTATTTATGGGCAGTCCCTCAGGTCCACCGCAAAAGAAAATTTTTGGACTTAGTGCACCGCAACTCAAAAAAGGTTGCCTTTCACTGGTGTATATCCTACTTTTTATTCTAGTAAAGAGTCTTTGTTTTACCTGTTTAAAGAAAGACCTATTAATATGTATGATTTCTGCAATAAAAGAATGTTAACAGGTATGTTTTTGTAATGAGGAGAGAGGAGAATGTCCGATAATCCAGAACTACTGCATTAAATGGGTCACAGTTTTAGCAGTTATAACAATTGACTTGACCCACTTCTAGCATCATGTTTTTTTCTTGTTGTGTAAGTTAGGAAGACGTATCCAGGTTCAATTTTTATCTTTGGCTCCAGATTTTAAACATTGTATACTGAATCCTGATGATAATTCAGTTTTGTGATCTATTGTTATTCGTTTTTATTTTTCACCCTCATTTTAAAACCCCTGTGCAAGCTAAAACACTTCTCTGTCATTCTCTTCTTTTTTTAGTTCTTAAACTCTGCCCACCTGTTTTATATACAGCCTTTATAAATATTAATAGTGCAAATAAATGTATTGTCTTGCTCTTTTATTCTTGGGTACAGGTTTCCTAAATAAAACTTAATTAATCATTAATAGCAACAGTGGCTCTCACAGACATGAGGATAAATTTGACTGTAGAGCAAGCACTGTTTTTTTTTTTTTTTAAATTACAGTTACAGGGAAGATGCATGCAAGTTCTGCAGATCCTTTTACTGGCTAGTTTCAAATTAAATTAAATTTTATTGGTCACATTCAAATTATACATCTAGTACAATATGTAATGAAATGCTTAGTTGCTCAGCTCTAATGACAGTGGCTTTAAGAATAATAAAAAAAGGAAAGTAACACTAATACATTACTTTAAGTATCAAAAATCATAATTTTAAATATGATTGTATTAAATAACTAAAGAAACAACTTAATAACTTAAATAACTTAATGTACTAATGAGACTTAACAATAGGGCATTACGTAGTTTCAAACAATTTCCTTATTCAAAATGCATGTACACATTGGTAAAAAGCTCCAACTAAGTATCTCTCTGAACGGAACTTTAGGCAGCAATAGTGTTTACTTGACCATAGTGCACAAAAGAGGCCATTGTTGGGATGGCTGACATCATAATTATAATAATTTTCTTTGCCCTGGTCTGACATCACCTGGTTTAGAATTTAGGGAATGCACACCTTGTAATGTGTTCTTCTGACCACACTGCTGTTTACAGAGCCTTGCCGGTCTGCTGCATGGTGATCCAAAACCAGGCAATAAAACTTCCTGCCAGAATACTTTCAGTGGTAGATGTGTAGAGGGTCTTTATTAAATGGGAGCAGGCCTGAAATCCTAAAGGCGTCTGAGATGGTAAAGACCTCATCATGCCTTCTTAGCCAAGATATTAGTGTGTTTAGACCAGGTTAGGTGGTCTGTGATGTGGAAACTGAGGTATTTCTCTCCACCAGGGTGCTGTTAATACTGAGGCGGTAGTGCTGCCTATGCTGTGTTCTCCCAAAGTCCACAACCAGCTCCATTATCTTATTAAAATTCAGGATTAGGTTGCTGTCCTTGCACCAGTATAGCAGACTCTCCCCTTTGTTTAGGTAAGCCTGCTTATTGTTGTTAGTGATCAGGCCTACCACAGCTGATAATGATGTTAGAGTCATGAGCTCCTCCCTTTAAAGGATGTTATGTACAGTAATCTGTAAATAATAAAAATATTAATTAACACAAGTGAAAATTACCAAAGGTTGCCATCTATTTCTCCCTTTACAAAACGCACTAGTTGTGGCTAGTGTATGCATCAAAGGGGAGACTATGTTTAAAAAAAAAAAAAAAAAAGTTTAAGAGCTGTCAATTTTTAAAATATCTAACATGATAGTCTTGGTCTAATCCTAGAGTGTGACAGTTTGACTTGGGACATTGCTGAATGTTCATACAAATAATGATTTGCTGCAGTAATTGTTTGGGTCTCATTTACTTATTTTCTGTGATCACATAAATAGTCCCAGTAAAGGCAAAGATGTAAAAAAGTTGGCATTCATATATATAGGTTCACTTGTATAATGTATTTATTCTTTTTACTGAAGTTTTTATTCCTGTCAGGTAAGTTTTCACGTTCACCATTTCCCATTTTAACTTTTCTCATAAGCTGTAATTCATTCCTTCTGTAGTAGTGTATTATGTGTGCTGTAAAGTGTGCAGTCGTTGGTGTGCACACAGTTGCTGAAAATATAATCATAATTTATGTATTAGATTTCTTCATGTTCAATAAATCTACTGCATTTAATTATGAGTGTATTTTCAGCAACTGTGCACCCTTAAGTCCTGCTGTCTACCACACTACTTACAGATTTCTTCCATGTGTCTAAACGGTGCCTTCTAAATGACATCAATTTTAACATCGCCTGATTATAAGATTCCTCACACCTCAATCCTTGTTTCAACCAATGTTTAAACCAATTTTGCACCCATCTACACACCACACCTTCAGTTCCCACTTAATTTGTTTTCATGCCCAGCCTCTCATGCTGGTATCTTATCAAAAGACTTCCAAAATTTAAGAAAGTGTCCTATGCATCTCTCTGATTATATCCTGTTGTTGCTTCCTGTCAAAATTCTAGCATATATTGTTAAAACACAACCTTCTCCATGTGAACCCCTAGTGACTTTCCTCCAATACACCTCTTCTTGCCCTTTGGTGCTCAATCGTTTCCTCAGTAATTGCTTCCATTAATATTAACCCATGATGCATGCTAAGATCACTGGCCTATAGTAAAGTGTTGATTTAGCTCCTTTCAGAAATACCTTTTAGTTTCCCCAATTTATTATCATCTTCATATTTACTATGTTTGTTTACTTGTTTATCCTGACCAAAAACAAGTTATCCTTGTACCTAAATACAGTATATAACCATAAAACACTCTTTAGGTGTGAGTTGTGTCAGCGTTTTATTTAAATATATGTAAGCAAAATTGAAATGTATGTTATTATTAAATTCAGTTTCTGGTTATCAATGCAATACAAAGTAGGCAGGGATATGCAAAATACCTGGCAGTCACTCTCCCCAAAGTTTTTAATGCGATTAATTATCATGCATGCAAAACTATCCAGATATCCATTGTATGCATCTGTCAGGTTTCATAAAAACTGTTCATAGGAAATCAGCACGCTTCCTTTTTTGTGTAATTTTACTGTGAAATATCGCTTCCCATACTGTATATATTTTCTCATTATTTCTTACTGGACAAATTTTTTCTGTTCTACACAAAAATGTAGAGAAAGAAAAAACTGTTGTTTCTTCCTCCTCTTCAGCTTCCTTCCACATCCCCTTCTACAGTCCGATCAGGCAGAGAGACTCGCTTTGTAAGTGCCTTAGTGTGGCCTGCTTGTTTTAACCATTAGCACGTAGTGTTCAAGGACTCTGCACGCCAAGAACTATTTGGGGCATATTGGCCATAAATTCCAGTGGTTTGGTTTGTGAGCATTCAGAAATGTTAAAATAAATAAATAAAACATGTAATTGTATATTATTTTTTAATTTTTTTGTTTTTTTGTTTTGTCTAATGTTCAAAGATACGCCAGTTAAAAAAGACCAAGTTAAAATTATACTCTCCACTTTAATTTGCTACAAGAATCATATTTGACTTTTGTTCTATGTAGTTTCTTATATTGTAATTGTCTTATTGTGGAGTATTTCTATATTTTTAAAGCATGTTATACATTTATACTTGCAAAGTATTGAGAATGTTTTACCATTATACAGTAACTGTTGGCTATTTTTGTGCAAACTTGTGTAGATTACCTACATTAAAGCAGCCTACACTGTAAGTTAACATGTAATTGTAGAATTTACTAAGAAATTAATATATTTGAAAATATCTATATTAATCATTTAAATTCATTATTTTTAAAGTGTCAGTGTTTGACTCATAAGCGTACATGCTGATTTAAGTAAAAATAAAGTTAAGTGTGCAAGAACCAGCAGTGGAATTCTTGGTGATAACTGGCCCTTTGTTGAAATGAGAGTTCTATATTTAGTTTTTGTAAAAATAAAGGTTGTCACGATAGGGTTTTGTTTAGTTCTTAAAAAACCCGAGCCTATAAAGAACTGAGGCCTTTTAGAACTCAACAAAAGACTAATTACAAATTATACTTTTAGGTTCTGCCTTAGTAATTGTCCTTTTCATTTTGTTTATTTACATCTTATAAAAGTCTACACCCGATAAATGATTCACAATTAATAAGGCCATCTGGTTGCTTAGACAAGATGTTTCTAAATAGTAGTACCAGCAAGACTTCTTTTTGTTTTTTTGTGGAACTGAGCACATTAATGGGGGGAAAAAAGTATAAAAAATAGTACTGGGTTTTAAAATAATGTGTAAGTAATTATTGTGTTATCAATTTGCCTTTCTATTAAGAAGTATTTACTCACAAACATGACTACTTCAAAGCCCCATATTGTTTTTTTCTTTCTTTCTTTATTTTTTTTTGCTTTTTTGCATGTCTGTTTTATTGTATATAAAACAGTGTTTTTCAGTAAGCAGCTGTGATGACACTACAATTCTGTTGCCAGCGTGCCTTAATCATGGTATAGCCTTAATTTTGCGGCTAAGATAACATACATTAAAAACAAAAAGAAAATGTACTACTTCTTTATTATAAGAGAATGCTGACTAACGGGTGCTTATGCATTACATAATAAACACAGAGGTTTTAAAATGCCATATACAGGTATATGTTTATATAGAGTATGTTAAAAAAAAAAGATTCTTGAATCAAAAACACAAAACTGTGTGACTATATGTCACTTGTACAGTTCTCATCATCATAGTATTTTTTTAACTTTAGAATTCTTATCAACTTTTCATCCTGTTTTAAAACTGCACTTTCAAGCTTAAGTGGGTTCATGGAATTGTCGATGCCAACTAGTGCATGAATGCTTCTTTGTTTGTTTATTTAGAGCCTTGGTAATGCTTAGCAGTGATGAGTCAGGTTATCAGACTCTCTGACTACGACTGTTAGGAGGAACTGGCTAGGTTTGCAGCAACTGTTTACCCAAATATTGCTGCACCATGGGTTTGAAATAGAATTGAATGTTTGTTCTTCCACTGTTCACTTCCTAAGAAGGTTAGACTTGAAACTAGAAATAGTGTCTGGATGAGCTTTAGAACATGTGTCATTTTCCATCTTCTCTTTAGACTGGTGAATGTTGACTTTGCCTAATCTAAACTTGGATGAATTACTTATGTTTTTAATTCCTCTTTGCAGGCTTCTATAAACTTCATATCTTCTACTGTTCCTAAAGACAATACATCTGTGAGTATGAAGGTGGTGGAGGCTGTGCAGGGTGCTAAACAAATTTTAAGTGAAATGTTATTTTTTAAGATTACAACAATGGCTGGTTCCTGAAGTTCTAGTTGTTCCATACCCTTAAATAAGCATTAGACCCAATGCAGGAATGGTTGCTGTTTTGACAATAACACAAAAGCCCTGAGCTGCATAAATTATTAATTCAAAGAACAGTGCCTTTCATTGTTTCCACATTTAGACTGTGTGTATATATTTTATATTTAGTATTAATAGATGAGGATACATGTAAATTGTGTCCATATCATTAGCTTATTTTATTTATTTATGCTTCAAAAAACATCACATTATTGTTATTTCAGTTTAACTCTAATTTTAAGTGATAAAACTTTAGCTGAAACTATTTTATTTTATATTGTTTTTATTTTTATGGTTAGAGAACCAGTTTGTTTCCAGCAATCCTCATTTGGACACATAAACACAGCATTTCTGTATAAAGCGTACAGTGTAAATTTTACTGGTAACGAATATGCCATTCATTTTCGTTTAATATTCCAAAGTGGTTAATCTTCTTTGTTTGGGTCCTTATATTACTATGATTGTAATTGTTTTCTTTTTGTAAATAACTCTTTAGATAATCCAGAAATTAAGTCCTTATAAGATTTGCACATATTAATTTCAGACAAATGGCCAGACAAGTGACACATTGGAAATATTATAGTCATAAATGAGCAATTGTGGAAAGATTTTTTTATTTTAATCTCCTACAATTTGCTTCAGTTTATATAGGAATAGTTGAATGTTAAGGATTAAAAAGTACATGGTAAGCTGTAAACCTCTGAGGCAATGTACGTTCATTTTTTGATGGATTAACCTTTTAGTGTGGGTTCTTTGCCAATTTTTCTGTTTAATGACAAACTGAATTAAATATAGTACATGTGTGCCACTTTTGTAAATCTAAACTTACTGTGCTGTTTCTTGGTTGATTTATGAGAATGACTATAATATATCTTTCAAATACAAATCTACACTAAAGACTTAATCATCAGCGGTAAATTTCAGGGTTTTTACTTCTGAAGTAGTAGGTCACTGTTATTTGTGAGTGCCATCATCTTCTTTCGGCTGCTCCCGTTAGGGGTCACCACAGCGGATCATCTTCTTCCATATTTTTCTGTCCTCTGCATCTTGTTCTGTTATACCCATCAACTTCATGTCGTCTCTCACCACATCCATAAACCTTCTCTTAGGCCTTCCTCTTTTTAATTTCCCTGGCAGCTCTATCCTTAGCATCCTTCTCCCAATATACTCAGCATCTCTTATCTGCACATGTCCAAACCAACACAATCTCGCCTCTCTGACTTTGACTCATAGCTTGTCTCACTACCATCCTGTAGACCTTCCCTTTCACTCTTGCTGATATCCGTCTGTCACAAATCATTCCTGACACTCTTCTCCATCCATTCCACCCTGCCTGCACTCTTTTTCACCTCTCTTCCACAATCCCCATTACTCTGTACTATTGATCCCAAGTATTTAAAATCATCCACCTTCACCAACTCTACTCCCTGCATCCTCACTTTTCCACTGACCTCCCTCTCATTTACACACATGTATTCTGTCTTGTTCTTACTGACCTTCATTCCTCTCCTCTCTAGAGCATATCTCCACCTCTCCAGGGTCTCCTCAACCTGCTCCCTACTCTCGCTACAGATCACAATGTCATCAGCAAACATCATAGTCCACGGGGACTTCTGTCTAATCTCGTCTGTCATCCTGTCCATCACCATTGCAAAAAAGAAAGGGCTCAGAGCCGATCCCTGATGTAATTCTACCTCCACATTGAATGCATCCGTCGCTCCTACCGCAGACCTCAAAACTGTCACACTTCCCTTGTACATATCATGTACAACTCTTACGTACTTATATGCCACTCCCGACTTCCTCATACAATACCACAGCTCCTCTCGAGGCACCCTGTCATATGCTTTCTCTAGGTCCACAAAGACGCAATGCAACTCCTTCTGGCCTTCTCTAAACTTCTCCATCAACATCCTCAGAGCAAACATTGCATCTGTGGTGCTCTTTCTTGGCATGAAACCATACTGCTACTCACTAATCATCACCTCACTTCTTAAGCTAGCTTCCACTACTCTTTCCCATAACATCACACTGTGACTCATCAGTTTTATTCCCCTGTAGTTACTGCAGTCCTGCACATCCCCCTTATTCTTAAATATCGGCATCAGTACACTTCTTCTCCACTCCTCAGGCATCCTTTCACTTTTCAAGATTCCATTAAACAATATGGTTAAAAACTCCACTGCCATCTCTCCTAAACACCTCCATGCTTCCATAGGTATGTCATCTGGACTAACGGTCTTTCCATTTTTCATCCTCTTCATAGCTGTCCTTACTTCCTCCTTGCTAATCCGTTGCACTTCCTAATTCACTATCTCCACATCATCCAACCTCTTCTCACTCTCGTTCTCTTCATTCATCAGCCTCTCAAAGTACTCTTTCCATCTGTTCAACACACTCTTCTCGCTTGTGAGTACGTTTCCATCTTTATCCTTTATGAACCTAACCTGCTGCACATCTTTTTTAAGCTCGGTCCCTCTATCTAGCCAAACGGGTCAGGTCCTTTTCTCCCTCCTTAGTGTCCAACACCTCATACAACTCATCATACGCCTTTTCTTTAGCCTTCGCCACGTCTCTCTTCACCTTGCGCCTTATCTCCTTGTACTCTTGTCTAATTTCTGCATCTCTCTGACTATCCCACTTCTCCTTTGCCATCCTCTTCCTCTGTATACTCTCCTGTATTTCCTCATTCAACCACCAGGTTTCCTTTTCCTCCTTCCTCTTTCCAGATGTCACGCCAAGCACCATTCTTGCTGTCACCCTTACTACATCTGCTGTAGTTTCCAGCTGTCTGGTAACTCTTGACTGCCACCCAGTGCCTTTACTCACCTCCTCCCTAAAGTCAACCTTGCAGTCTTCCTTTTTCAACTTCCACCATTTGATCCTTGGCTCTGCCCTCACACTCTTCCTCTTCTTGATCTCCAACGTCATCCTACAGACCACCATCCTATGTTGCTTAACTACACTTTCCCCTGCCACTACTTTGCAGTCTTCAGTCTCCTTCAGATCAACTCTTCTGCATAGGATGTAATCTACCTGTGTGCATCATCCTCCACTCTTGTATGTAACCCTATGTTCCTCCCTCTTCTTAAAATACGTATTCACCACAGCCATGTCCATCCTTTTGGCAAAATCCACTATCCTCTCACCTTCTTCATTCCCATGCCCATTGAAATCTGGTCCAATCACCATTGAGTAAATTGTCTTTGCTCCATGAAATATTACTTTTGTATATAGTGTACCTGACAGCAACATAATGGTGCAGTGGCCAGCACTGGTGCCTCCCAAATTCAACATTCTAGATGCTGTCTGTGCCAGGTTTACACATCCACTACCTGTCTGTGTGGGTTTTGCTGTGGATAATCCAGTTCTTCTCCTACATTACAAAAGATTACATGATTGGCAATTCTAAATTTGGCCCCAGGCGAGTGTGGAAGTGTTTGATTGACTAATTCCCTGTTTAGAATTCTTTTCTGTCTCTTACCCACTGATATCAGTGATGATTTGTCCCTCAGAGAACCTGAGTTGGATTTATTGATTTGGGGAATGGTATGTTACAATATAGATAGATTATATACTATATCAAAAAAAAATGTCCTTAACTATAACAGGATATTTTGTTTTAAACATGTTATACCTTCCCTGAAGACCAAACCAGGTGTAATCCAGCCTGTGTCCCGAGCACGCCCCAGTGTGCCTCATGGCAGTCAGGATGGCCGATGCAGCCCAAACCCATTCCAGTGCAGTTCCAACCCACTTGAAACACAGAATTCTGTAAGTTTCTTTAATAAATTGTTCAGTTACTAGTTTATAATCTACCATGTAACAACTATAAAAGGTAAAAATAAATAAATTGAAAGTAATATTATAATTTCTTTATACTTTAATACGGTATAATATGTGTTTTAGCCTACTTTAAAAAATAAAAATAAAAAAAAACACAAAACTTTATTTCTGCTAGAAATAAGTGTTAAAGTGTGTTTCACTGACTTTTATTGCTTTTGTAATCTATAGTCTATATTGCCTTATTTGCATTGTCATATTTATTATTTTTGTCAATGTACCTTAGACTGTTATCTTGTTGCACTGAGACTCACATTTCACTCACATCTATCTATAGTAAATGTGTTTTACTTAAACCATTTACTGCATGTACCCTTTATTCAACTGGCCTTTTTTGTCTTTTCTTGAGTTGTATCACAGCAGTCTCTCATAATTCCACAAGTGGCATGGATACAGGGTAGTAAGCAGCTTTCTGCTTTTCCCCATTATGTCATGGATGTTGTTAGAAAACAAAGACAAAGACTACTAGAGTGTCTTGTATGGTATTGGCCTGGAAATATGAGAATAGTAGTATGTAATAATTGTAGAAGAAAGGGACATATTTTTGAAATATGTAGAGTATTGCATTGAAGCAGGCTGCATCTGCAGACTGAGACAGAACTCCAGCTGGTCTTATTAGTGAATCATGCTATACTGCTGCACTGGCATCTCCAACGATAATTTTTTCTGCTTGGCCTTATTGTATGTATTTCAGGTTATTGATGAAATGAAAAACATAGCTATGCAAATATAGATAATTCTGTTTTGGAGAAAACGCAACCATACACCAAGTCTGAAGGCAATTTGGATGATGTTGCCTCATTTTGTATGACCTGATGTAAAGTACAAGTACTGTTATGTTACCTTGTCATTGTTGCCTGAGTATGGCAATGTCATTTCTAAGAACATTAGTCTCAGTGACCTCACTAAATATTACATGCCTATTTTGCATCACAGTCTGTCTTAAATTTGACAATGACGTGAATACATTACAGGAATCAGCCTCACAATCCGAATTTTATTGTAAATTGTTTTTTCACAGCTCTGTGATCAAACTAGTAATATACTAGTTCAGAATACAAGCACCATTCAACTCTATACACGGAAACAAAGATGGGCAGACACAACAGAGAATAGTTAGTTATTATAAAAATGCTGCATGAACATCTGTTCTTTGCATTGGTGTTGTATTCAATATGATTTTAATAACAAGAGAAGTCTCCTTGATCTTATCAGTTAGAATAGGTGTCAAAGTGGCAGCTTGACTATGTACGCCTGTTAGCTACTTTTATTTTATTATGTACTGCTTCAAGAGCTACACTGTTAAGTAGACTGACACAATAATGTGATGACATTGCCTATACATCTGTCACATTTATGTCAAGCATTGTTCAATGTAAATGCTTTCTTGATTAATTTGATTCACTACAAGAATTGTTTACATAAATATGGCAAATTGATATAAAAGCCAGAATGTAATCCATTTCAGAACTACAGTGACGAATATTTTGCCATTTGGTATTTTAGTCCCCTTATTCTTATCACAAAATTAACAATCCACATATCATCAACAATAAGCTCAGACAGCTTTTAAAGTTTTCTGTGACTGAAATGAGGCTTTAATTAAATAGTGGGACACAGAGTGCACCAAAGTACTTTGGGCCATTTTTAGGTTACAAAACTGCCCATATAAACATCTAGTTCAGAAAATCATGCCCAATTATTCTGACAGTGCAAAACCCGAATAACAGTATGTTGTACATGCCTTTAGTGATTTTAAAATAGAATGCCTATATGCACTTTATCTTGTTTAACCTAGATAAGTGCAGTGTGCACATGTACTGAATTATAGTATATGGTATAAATAATGCCGTAATTGCACTCGCACGTTCCATCAACTATTTAATTCTCCCCCACAATAGGAATTAATAGTAGTTGTTGAATGGTTATGACTTTGCAAAGTATTTCTGCCAGCTTACACTGTACTCAGAAGTATAGCACTCTAGTTTACTACAAATTGAAATTCACAGCATCTGTCATAATTTAAAAAAAAAACAATATTACAACTGGCAATTTGTGGGATTCAAGTGTACCATCCTTGTCCTCCTATCCTGGAATAATGTGCTAAAGTCTATTGATTAGGAAATGTTTTAGCCGCCTTTTTGACCCACAGTAATCTTGGAGAAAAGTGCTATATAAATATGTTATTACTCTCTTTAAAAAGATGAAATTTTTCCTAATAGCTGCTGAGTCATCTGCCCTCTAGTGTCTCGGGGGGAATATCACAGGCTTCCTCTCAGACCACATCTCTTGATGCCCCGTCTGTAGCAATGTGTAGTGCAGTAACATGACAATTATGTTGGATCGGTACTCCAATTTTAACTTTAGTATTGATACAAACTTTCAAATTTCAGTACTCGTACCTAAACAATTAATGGATAACTCCTATACCTCCCAGTCTCCCTGGTCCACTGCACAATTACTCAAGAACCTAGTGCACTATGCCATCGCTCCACACTGCACACTGTTTCCCTCTTGATATCCGTAAAGTTCCATTTATGTTGAAGCAAGAAGGGGTTGGGGGAGAGTGGGTTTAGGACTGCCCTATGCTGTATATTTCGTGCCTAAAATTAACCTGATTAACAGACCGCCTTCTGAATACTTACACCTAAACATCTGAACTGTCAT
The DNA here is from genome assembly GCA_026402145.1 of Polypterus bichir lapradei. Lineage (NCBI taxonomy): Eukaryota > Metazoa > Chordata > Cladistia > Polypteriformes > Polypteridae > Polypterus > Polypterus bichir. The sequence continues at coordinate 26,287,352 of JANRMT010062817.1, forward strand.
GTATTTAGCCAATTTTGGAAAATGGTAATATATGCTTAGTAGTTTGTTTTTTACGGGTTTAAGAGATCATCAGTTTATGTAGCCTGTGATTATGGTGTATCAGAGGAGATGATACATCTACTCCAGGTTCTACTTAAGATGTATATATACTAGCAGAATACCCGCGCTTCGCAGCGGAGAAGTAGTGTGTTAAAGAAGGTATGAAAAAGAAAAGGAAAAATTTTAAAAATAACGTAACATGATTGTTAATGTAATTGTTTTGTCATTGATATGAGTGTTGTTCCCATATATATATATATATATATATATATATATATATATATATATAAAACCGCGCTTGGCAGCGGAGAAGTAGTGTGTTAAAGAAGGAAAGAGAAACAAAAGGAAACATTTTGAAAATAACATAACATGATTGTCAATGTAATTGTTTTGTCACTGTTATGAGTTTCGCTGTGATATATATATATATAATATATATAGCAAAATAACTGCACTTCGCAGCGATGTCGTGTGTTAAAGAAGTTATGAAAAAGAAAAGGAAATGTATGTGTATGTATGTATGTATATATACCTATATGTATGTGTATGTATGTATATATACCTATATATATGTGTATGTATGTATGTATATATGTACAGTATATGTATATATGTTTATGTATATGTGTGTATGTGTATACGAGGTGTGGCATAAAAGTAATGAGACTGGCAACACTGCAAGCGATCTGGCAACACTGCGCTGTTGTCCTTGATAGAGCACGTGTATCAGTACCCTCCCATAGCTCAGTGCGAGTTTCAACTCCTTCCGTTAACTACGTGATTTTTGTGACTGCTATTAGCGAAGTTGTGGTTTTGGTTGTGCGTCACGCAAAATGGAACAGCGGAATTTGGAGCAACGTTGTGCCATTATATTTTTTGTTAAGCTTGGAGAATCGGCAAGTGTGACGTTTGAAAAGTTAAAACAGGCCTATGGGGAACATTCTTTATCCCGAGCTCAAGTTTTTCAGGGAGGCCTTCAACTTCGAAAACCAATGAAAACATCGAACGTGTGAACACTCTTGTGAGATCAGACCGTCGTTTAACATTAAGAATGTTGAGTGAACAATTAAATTTGAACAGATTTACC
>JANRMT010062817.1:26300204-26318196 GCA_026402145.1 Polypterus bichir lapradei
ATATATATATATATATATATATATATATATATATATATATATAAATACAGGGTGGGCCATTTATATGGATACACCTTAATAAAATGGGAATGGTTGTTGATATTAACTTCCTGTTTGTGGCACATTAGTATATGTGAGGGGGGAAACTTTTCAAGATGGGTGGTGACCATGGTGGCCATTTTGAAGTCGGCCATTTTGGATCCAACTTTTGTTTTTTCAATAGGAAGCGGTTCATGTGACACATCAGACTTATTGGGAATTTCACAAGAAAAACAATGGTGTGCTTGGTTTTAATGTAACTTTATTCTTTCATGAGTTTTTTACAAGTATATATAATGTATGTGTGTGTGTGTGTTTGGTAAACCTATTCTAGAATTCTTTTTCAATACTATCAACCTCAGCAGAGCAAGACTTGCAAAAAGGAGGCAAAATGGAAGTATTTCAAGTTGTGAAGGAAATCTGTTACATTTTTGTAAAGTATGATATAATAGAGGGCACAGTTTGATTTCACAGTACCAAACAGTAAGTTGGGGATAGTACATGAGTAACTGTAGACACAGGCCAAATCTTAATTTTTTTTCCCTCTAAGACTCTTAAAGAATGACACAATCATTGTTTCTGTAAAAATTTGAACCTCTGCAGTCTTGACCAGCACTCTTATTAGGAATATGGAAAGTGCATAATTTTACGCAGGTGATACACATGGGAGCTAACAGTGAACCTGATAGTTTCAAAGTATATTGAATCTGTCTTTATTATAGGTATGATATAAATGGAATTTCAAAAAGCCCCTTCTCTCCCACCCCTCTGTTTTGCTCTTTTTCTCTCTTTGATGTCAGTGAGGTGAATAAACCAAGAACGTGTACAGTTTTCTTTGGAAAATGTGTACTTCCCTAAACCACACAAAATAGTTAAACATCCAGAGGTTTTTTATTATGCTTATATACCCACTTAACAATTTTATTTAAATGTTATTTAAAGGCTCATCCATAGTAATAACATTGTTTACTAATTTTAAAAAAATGTTACTCTAATGACAAGTGGATGTCATTTAACTCCTTACTTTTGGAGCCATCCTGAGCTATGGGATTATTCACACCATGCAAATACTTATCTTTTAAATGTTTAATTTAAAAATAGCAATACGGTGATATAACAAGTATTGTATATAGTTAATCAGGCCAAACCATGTAAATTGCACTACATAAAATATACAGTATCTATATTGTTTTGCCTAGAGAACTGTGCAGTGTAAAATATTGCTTTGTTCATGTGGTCATCCCTTGCTCTTGGCTTCCATTGTAACTAAATAACTAAACTCCATTCTTTGTTCTGTTTCCTTCTTAGTCATATTTACTTTATATTCTTTAATTTTCTCTCTATTTTGTTCTTCATGCTTCTTTACTCTATCAATTTCTTTCTTTTTCTGCAGCCTCGTGTCCCTACCCCACTCTCCCCTGATGAGTTCCCTGTTAATATTAAACAGGCTTACAAAACCTTCGCTGCCGTTCCTACTAGTCATGTGGTCCATGACCAGCAGGTAGGCTGAAATAGAGCCTTCTACCTGGGTTGACACAAACTTTATTTTTAGGCAGATCTTGTTAAAAGGAATGTAGTTTTTATGGTGCATAATAGTGTAGTTCATGCACCAATGTGAAATTTTCTTGCTCTCCTTTTTTGCCATGTGTCATATCTTGAGACTTCCTCTAAGAAGCTGATAGAGAATTATGACTGTCCTTATTCTTGTTGTTGTTTTACGATTATATGCTTATCTATGTTTTGTGGAAGCAACAGCTGAGTCATTACTAACCCTCTCACCCTAATATCTGGATAAAGCACATTTGAAATTGAGTATCTGTATACATACAGTCAGTCATTACAATTTAATGTAAATAATGATAGATAAAACATTGTACAATCAAAAAATGTCTCAAGGTTCTGAATGATAATCCTTCCACTGCTTCTCTAGGATGATTTTTGTCTCGAATAGTTTTTAGTGAATACAGGAAGTATATTAAAAACGTAGTTATCAAAATATGTGTCTGATATACACAAATGCCAAAACTGTAAGTGAGCACAGGTATAAAAGGCTGAATTAATAATCAAATGTGCAGAAGTATCAATAAAAACCGTGATGTTTATGCTTTTCTCCTTTCAAATGAAAATAAATTATGAGTAGTGTCTGCATCTTTTGAATGTTAATCAGTGCCCCATTATACTTGGTATCTTTTCAAAGATTAACTTTAATTAGTATTGTCCTGCTGCAGTGGATATTCTAAATATAAGTAGGATTAATACTTCTGCAACGCACAAGTGTATTTTTCTTGCTTTGTGAAAGTACTCCAAATGATTACGCTAACCTCTAATGCTTGTTTGGATCTGTCAAGTTATGTAATCAAAATATTGACCTTTCACCAACCCTCAAACTTAGCCAAACATTTAAGTTATAGCACAGAGTTTCAGTAATATCTGCGTAACAAAAATTCTATAAAGTGTGACATTTTTATTTTGTTTTCTTTAGGAGAACCTTATACAGAGAAACAATATAGAGTCAAAACCATCTCCTGAGGTGAGTAAAATTTGAATATTAGTGCAGTTTGTTTGCTCTGGTTTTAAAATGTACAATATACGTTTGGGTGCCAGTGTATATAAAATAAATAGGGGCTTTGGGAATTAATTACTTAACATTGTACCATATATTCCTCAGTTTTATATATAATTTGTTGAATTTATATTTTGGTTTTATATTGACATTGGGAACTTGAGAGAAAGGGACATTTTATGAAGGTTAAAACAATCACAATTACTTGGTTGGTTGTTAAATGAAGAAAGAAACCTTATTGCTTTCTGCTCGTTACTTAAATGTGGGGATGAAGGACGTGTTTGTTTCCAGAGGGAGGCTAGAAATTCATTTGTGGCAATAGGCTTCATTTGTGGCAGTAGTCACATAGAGATGAAGCATAGACAGGTCCAGTGGGGAAAAAATATGAAGAAGAGGAATATTAGCAGAAAGATGGAAAGCCAGAATATTAAAAACTTAAGAATATAAATTAAAAAGCCAAAGAGCATTCCCAAAACTTGTAAACATGTGCATAAACTTTGAAGGTACAATAATAATAATATTCAGGAAATCAGGGATCGGAACCATAATATAATGTTTATGTGCAGTAATACAGTGTAGATGTACAAACTAAAATTGGGTTTGTTGATAATTAATGTTTGCGGAAACTAAGGAAATGTCTTTGTGAACCAAGTTCCAAGAAACATGGGGACCAAAGGAAGATCCCATTGCCACACTTCAGCTTTAGGCAATAGTCAATAAGCTGTCTTAAACAGCATTGAGTATACAGTAGACAATGATTTTGAGATACTGTAGGAGAAGAAGGTGGAGGGAAAACATCAAAGGATATTGAGGCGCCATATCCTTTCAAAAGTTGTAAATAAAACATAAAGGTAGAGGAGGGAATAGAAGATTTAGGTCACCTCTACGTTCTCATGGTTTGATAGTATTAAGACTCCTTTTAATGCTTAGGGCTGACTTATAAAGACTGTGTACCAAAATGGGCACAAATTTAAATTTCTTTCTGTTATATTCCTAATGTTTCAATTGTTTATGTATTTACAGTTTTATTCAACATTATTGTATTGTTCAGGCTTTACATCCACATTCTTTATTAATTTATTTTTTAAAGGAGAAATGATGTTCCCTTTACTACCGAGATTATGAAATAAGAATTTGTTAGAGAGGCAAGTAAACATATAAATGAATGAACTCATGTGCTGTTCAGGATCTATTGCAAAAATCTGAAGTTTACTCCTAGAAATTTGCTAGCTGTTTGCTACCTAAAAAGTGTTTTTTAGCTCAAATTATAAAACTTCCCTTTCCATATTACAAGTCTATATCAGATATTTTTGAAAACAGAACTAATAGACTGCACACATGTAGACCTCACTGAAGAAAGTTTCTGTGAAAACGCTGCTGGCAATGCCTTATATTTAATGTCTATTATATTATTTTTGCATTTTCACATTATTTATATGGAGGATGTTGACACCTTTTAAAAGAGGATTGTGTACAATGTTGCATTGATGTTTGATTCCATTGAAAATATCAGATAAAAACCAGAGTGTTGATTACGTGTGACTGTAACCCTTATGGCAGGACCTGGAGAACAATGTCTTCGAGGATGGCAACATCATACTCAGCAGCCCATCTCACAGCATTCCGACTGAAGGAGAGTCTAACCAAGATGTAGGGGAGCTGGCCTTCCACAAGGGATATGTCAGTCTGTCTGCTGTGCCCCTCATCAGTAGACCTTCTGTGGAACAGGAGGAGGTAGAAAAGCAGCTGAACTAAGATGGACAGGCTTACTGGCTCCTCTTAGTCTGGCTTTTTAAGATTATTTCCTGAGCTTGGCATTATTCTTGCTGGTGGAGGGCAATAACATTATTTTCTTAATATTTGATGCAAGGGGCTTAGCTAACTTTTACTTTCATGAGGTAACTAAGGCTGGTGACTATGGCTAATTTATTTGTATGTTTGCGTCCTGTGAGGCATTTGAGCAGTTTATTCACTTTTCTACCTGTAAATGTCTATTTTGGGTGTCACTGCTTTCCTTTTAATTCTTCAAGCAATCAGTTTTAATTTTTTGTATAGTGGCATTAATATGCATCTTCATAAAGTCCATTTACAAGGCAAACATGACTGCAGGGCAACATCAAAAATACAAACTGATCAATACAATAGATTTAAAGTAGTAAGTATGAAAATAGGCATCACAGAATAGTAACATTAGGAGGTATAGAGTATGCTTTCAAATTAACAGTAAGCACTGTCAAAAAGAGCTGTAGCAATAATAACCGTTAATACTAGAATTCGCAAAGCCTGCAAAAATTTCCGTTCTACCTGAAAAGTCCACTTACCCCAAGCACATGCGAGGAAAATATAATAATAACATACTTTCCATTTGAGTCAGTAACAGTCTATGTAAATTTATGATACTTGTATCAGTCAGCTCTAAAAAGACAAATTTATCAGTGCTGTTATAATCACCCTTACATGACATAAGCTCAATATATGGAGCCATTTCTGAATAAATAATAGTAGTAGTGTCAGATCAGGGAGAGTTTGAATGTTTCAGCAGTCTATTAGCCGGCAACAGCGATGTGAAGAAGTTGTGTATTGTTATTCTTCAGCGCTTGTCTAGAAAAGGCTCCATAAGCCTCATGATGACATTCTCAGGAAGTCCTTTCCCTGTGGGACAGCTGGTAAAACATAAGGGGTTTATATTCAAAGTGCTTTGCGGCATTTCAATAGAATGCAGAACCTTTTCAGAAATAAAGTCTAAATACATACATTTCTTTTATATCTAGAGACCTAACATTTCTTGTTTTCTCGTCCATTTACATGGATGGTTGTAGACATGGAGCACACATGAAATGTATGTATTTCAAATAACGATATACTCGTATCATTACTTGTATAACTCCTTACAACTCTTTGCTATATAAAATCTTCAAAGCAAACTTGAGCTGTAAGTCAGAGGATTTGAGCTGCTGGTGCTAAGAAGAGTCTTGAGTGTCAGGAGGGGCAACCGGCTGGCTGAATGGGGGGGTGAATGAATGTGGGTTCAGTGCTGCTAATTGACACATTTTCTAAACAGAGGCGGTTATCAGTGGACTGTTGTGCACTGACAAGGACATACAAGTTTTCTCACGTGTGCTGGGAAAAATAATGCATATAGAACAGAGGTATTGTGCAGTGTTAGTGCAAATACTATAGAGAGGGGTTTGGTTTCTACAGGACAAGCTTGTTGAATATATTAACATCCTTGACTGTTATGAGGAGGGCGAGACCTGATAGTACAATATCAGATTGCAAAATTGATAAGCTAGCAGGAATTTCTTATGCAGGACTTTACCCAGAGTTTGGAACCCATTTAAGAAAATTCCACCAGTTAAATCTAAACTATTGAATAACTAATAGACCATTGTTTGAACTAAATTGGCTTTAGTGTGAGGGAGCAGGGTTGTGTAATTGTAATCAATTTTTGTCAGGTTTTAGAAGGGCAAGTCCTTTTTGTTTTCCTTACATTTGTTTATTGTGTTTATAGTGAAACTCCCACATAACACAAGTGCAGTTAGGTCTAAAGTTTGCCGAAGAATAGACAATTGGCTTTTAGTATTATTTTAGCATTAATTAATGCCAACAATTATTTTATCGTGCATTAACACAGTTTTTTTTTGTTGTTATTATTTTGAAAGCCTCAGTCTCGCTAGTGATCAATAGAGATCCGTGATCTTCTTTTTACAGCACTTTTCGATACGCTTTTGCTAGAAGGAAAGTTAGCTTTGTTGATTTTACCTCGATTCCATGTGCGTGCATGAGTAGCGAAGAGCAAACGGCTTCTAAAATGGCATGTGGAGAGATACCAAAGTGAATGCTCAAAGCAAAATAATCTGTGAATGACTTTTTTCGTATTATCACTGAATTGGACTCTGATTTGTCAGACTTTGATGCAAGTGATCTGGAGATGTAGATTGAAAACGAAAGTTAGGTACCGGCATCAGCTGATCTGTCCCCAGCTGATCGTGGTGCTGAACACGTTCATGTAGCTGGTGCACCTATGGCAGTGTTTGCCTGGGAGGACAGACACAATGACAGGAGGTACATACTGTATTGCGTCTCACTGCAACTGCCACCCCCGCACACCTGTCTCACAAAGACAGCCAAGCAGCCAGCCCACCGTGCATTCCTGCTGGCCATTGAGCTGACCCCCGTGCATCCGATGCTGCTGCAAACTGCAAACAAGTGCCGACAGCAGGCAGCAACAGATGTTTTATGCTGATTTATGTGTGAAACCATTGCTTTGTGCGCTTTTTTTGGAAAAAAAAAATAGCCCTCAGAGTTGCTACTGAACATACTGTTTATGCTGCTTCCAGATAAAAGAAAATGTTTCTGCTTTTAACTGTTCAGATAAAAAAAGAAAACAGATTTAGAAATGTTAACCTGCTGGAAGGTGCCTGTTATAATGTTATGATCGTGGCTCTGGACTCTGAGGGTAACTTGTTTTTCTATAACAAACTAGATAAAACGTTAATGCCCTGGTTGTGGCAAATAGCTTTGGTTTTATATTTGATTTGATTACATTAATGTTTAAGTTGAGATTTACATGAAATATTTTAACTGCTACTATGTAAATGTAATACTGCTGTTAAAAAGCACCTTATTTGTTTCAAGTGTTTGTAAACCAAATACACGTGATACACTACTTTTGAGTTCATTATGGAATTTTGCACATAACAATATTATTGTTGCGATTGTCTGCGTTTATAGTATGATAAATCCTCAAATTAACAGTTACTCCATATCTCGGGAAGAGGGGAGGGATTGGAAGGGAGGGGGTGATTTAGCCTGCTAGGAAAACTTTGCTTTCCCTTATTATTTCAATGAACAGTGCTGCCTGAGTTGGTTACGTTTACATGAGCTTATGAGGAAAGAAAGTAGTTACTGGTATATCTCTTGCAGACTAGTGATATTATTAACAACAGATGCAAAAACAAAACAGTTCAAACAACATCCTATGTTAAGTGCAAAAATTTACAAATAAACAATCGTGTTATATGTCTTTGAATGACACAGCAATGTTGTTAAACAAATTTAAAATTATTAATACTAGGAAACATTTAACAATATATTTTTTATTAATGGTCACAAACCAAGTGTTTTCAGTCATTTTGTGAATTGCAATCCTAGGATGAATTTTCTTTATTATCTCATTCTTCTTAAATAAATACATTGCCATACTCTTAGTCTAATCCCATCCTATTCATTTCCTTGAAAGGCTCCATCACCTAGTGGCTTGAACAGCCCAGAACAGCGCTCCTTCCGGGACCGGCAAAAGTATTTTGAAATAGAAGTCAAACAACAAATCCCAGAAAACAAACCTAAACCTAGGGTATCACTTGTTGGAGAAGATGATCTGAAGAAGATGAGAGAGGAAGAGGGTAAGGCAGTATTATCTTATATTTTACGTCTTACTACAGTACATCAGTGTAACAGTCTCTTTAGTTTGTTTAATGTACATACTTCATTCATAAATGTCAAAAGTAACTGATTTCTCCATCCTGACTAAAATTATTCAGTTGTGGGAGAAATGTAGAATAAATTGAATTATTTTAATTAATCAGTTTATTTAATTATCGTCTTTTTCATCGTCATTGGTTTAGTATACATTTTCCAGGTTTAACCTGATTTGCCCACTGCTCCTCATCAAAATCTTTTTTTATGTAATCTCCATGTTACTGGGCATCATTTGGATAAACCCCATTCTTTTTATATCATCTGACATCGCCTCCAATCACATCTTTGTTGACTTACTTCTTTGTCTGTTTCCCACCACTTCCATCTTGATGCCCTTCCTTGCCTAGTTAAGGAAAGAGTTTGAGTGAATGGTGTCTGTTTCACTTTCCAGCCGGGAAGTCAGCAATACGAAGAGAGCTATAGAATTAGTCAAAAGTTCACATTAAACTCTTTCATTTTCTCTGTTGTGATCTGAACATGGAGATAAACTCCTAAATACTCCTTTTATAAACTTCATCTATTAATGACAGAGAGGCATCTTTAGAAGTTAGAATGGTTGACAGCTCCAGGAGTTTCTTATATGCAGCTCTCACCCACGCCATCACTGCTGTGCCTGCACTTTTGTCTGCACTTATCAAGTCACCTAGATAGCACATATTCTGTATTTTATTTAAAACAACTCTATGTGATAAAGTGAGGTCCACGGCTGATCTGTATCTTTTTAAATAAATAATTGCCGCACTTGCGTCTTGGTAGGAGGGAGCGTGGTAGCATGGCAAGAGCGGTTCCAAGCCACCATGTTGGAGCAGACAGCCCTACACTAAATGCACAGGTGTAGGATTGTCCATGACCCTAATTGGTGCCAGGAGTTGCTTATCAACACGTCTGTGCCACATCCCCATTTGAAAAGGGGAAGCACGAGTGCGAGGAGGAGAATCATGAAGCAAGAAAGGCTGGGATTAAATAGAGAAAGAAAGAGAGAGGGTAGGAGGCAGAAGGAGCTGGTGTGAGCGAGCTGAGAAAAGCAGGCTTGCATGAGAGAAGGCAGGCTACCAGACCTGAAAGAAGGTCAGCTGCGCCTGCTGTTAGGGCGACTCCTCTGCTGCAAGCACATACTATGGGATAGGCAGAGGAGCCTCCAGTTAAAAGAGGACTGTTTTCTGCCATTTTTTTTTTTTTTTTAACCTCGTTTTGATGGATTGATTTATTTGTTAGAATTATTTGACCTCCACATAACACTTTGTTTTATGGATTATTTATTTGTTAACATATTAGAGCACTGCACTATTTATTTGGACACTGTTTCTTCATTTGCATCGCTGATCCCGGTCATGACTATCAACAGTGTCAGGTTCAAGAGGCTCCCAGGTGATAAGGAGGAGCATGGAGCCGGACCAGCACCATCAAGCTCCATTGCTTGTATCTAAATATACACTTATTACATTAGTATTGTGCACCTTTTTGTCACACTTTCTGCAAACAGACGTCACAGTTTGCTGTCTGCAGAGAACTCTTCACACAACTACATCTTGTGCACATACTTTTCACAATCAATATATTAAAATGAATTAAAGTGGGAAGCTCACCAAAATATCTGTAGGATGGAGTTCCCGACTGTTGTGCTTTTGTCAAAGTACCTAAAGCACACTCATTTTAAGAGACTGGATAAAAAGTTACTTTGCTTTTTTAGCTTTTGACTTGTCACACTAGTAGCACTACTTCTCAATATTAAAGCGAGTTCCTGTGCTCTAGTAATTATGTTTACATGTATGGGTTGGAGATACTTAACTAGATAAAAATGTGTTCTTAGTTTGCCATAAAATCCTACTGAAGTAAATTTTTCCATGGAGTCCTGGAAAATCTAATTTCCTCATACAAGAGAGAGAAAAAATGGAATGGAATTGTTGAAAGGGAATTTTGGTTTTGAATTGAGTTTAATTTTTTTATGGACATTTTGATATTATTAGCTGTTTAAGCTAGGTTGCTGTGGAAGTCCTTTATATCAGGGTGTAAACACCTCACTTGCCAACTCCCGGGCCTGTGCTACGTACTAGCCTCTTTGCGGTTCCGCCACTCGCGTTTGGAAATTTTCATGGGAATTGTTACATATGCATAATAGAACTATTTTACATTACAGCGAGTAATTAACCATATTAAAAAATAATAAAGCGTAATAAATTGAAAGTAAATTGTTTCATGTTGCGTTAGAGTTATTCGTTGAGTAATACAATTTCGTTCTGTTTGGCTTTGAAATTAACACACAAATACTTTTTAAACTTACACTTTTACTGTAAAACTTAAGTAATAACAATTTTTTGAATTACATTTTCATTGATATCACACTGAATTTTGATTGAATTCATTGTGACAACGCAACGTATAACTGCCCATTATTGAATTTCGTTTCTTTCTCTCTATTCAATAAAATTTCTTTTCTGAATGTTTGGCTCTGAGATTTAACTGTTTTTGCAAAAGCTATTCTAACGAGAACCTGTTAACGTTTTAATACAAATGGCATATCACAATCTCCTTTGTTGTCTGTTAAACGCGGATGATTTATTACCTTACCTTTGTTGGATACATCCTTCTTTCTACGGTAATTTATTTGTTAGAAGACCGGACGTTGTTAATGGTTGTAGATATTCTTCGGGATATTGTAAGTTGATGTTTTCATCTTCCGCACGATCACCACCAACTGTTTCAGCATAGTCTATTGATACGCATTTAGACAATTTGCTTTGTAACTGATCGACCTTTTTGGAGTTAATTTGTTTTACTTCATCGATTCTCGGTGCTAGGATTGCCTGTGTACTCATATTTTCTGTTGATACAGTAACCCTTTTTTGATGAAATTCAGTAACATTTGGACATAATAAGTTTTCTTTAATTGGGAACTTAAAGTGAGGAAAACATAAAAATTTATAAGAGCTGAGAAAGCAAGAACTGTGTCTGACAAAAGCATTTACACGAATGAGAGGTGTGAGTACCGTGTGCGTGGTTGAATATGGTTGAAAGTAGGGCATGACTTGAAAAAATCTCATGGCCGATGTCTCGTCTCGCTGGACTTGAAAAAATCTCTTCAAAAAAAGTCTTGTCTCATCGCAGGATTTTTTTTTATATAATAGAGAGATTTGTTTGTTTATTCTGTAGTTATTTTTCATGTTATTTTACATAAATAACTTCTAGTTTGCATTATCTTACAATAACCATGTATTAATTTCTTTGGTCTTAAGTGCCTTTCATAACATTACATTATATAAAAACATTTTTTTTTATTTTAGCCAGAAAGATAGAGCAGAGAGCAATGGAGATGCTGGTGGATGAAGAGGAAGATGATGAAGATGATCTTGCTAAACAAATGGCTGCAGTAAAGGCACATGGCAAAGTGGTTATCGATGGTGTGGAATACAAGATTGAAAGAGTGGATAATCGTAATACTAACAATGTTGGGTAAGTCAAATTTGCCAGTACTTTGATGGTAGACCATCTAGGAAAAGCTTAGTTTGCTACTGGAAGAAGTGTTGGTAAGGCCATCAGAGGTGCTTATCCTGTGGTCTGTTTCGATCCCAATGACCCAGTGCAGTGACAAGGACAGGGTGCTAAAAAAATGTGTGCCATCCTTTGGATGAGATATTAAACTTCAGGCTCAGACTATGGTCATAAATGATCCTTGGGTATCTTTTGAGAAGAGTAGAGTATTTCACAATATTCTTGCTAAATTGCCCACCACATCGTGGTCGTTCTGCCCCCAATCATCCCCTGTCCCTTATTGCTTAACTGTCTCACTCATCCCTTCACCACGTAATAGCTAAGGTGTGGTGAGCATATTGGTGCAAGAATGGCTGCTGTTGCATCATCTAGGGGGATGCTGCACATTGGTGGTGGTGGTTGAAGTGGTTATCCACTTTTTATGTAAAGCTTTTTAAGCGGACTTGAGCTCTGTATAAATTTAAATAATTATTATTTAATGTATAACCAGCGTAACCACTTGAGAAAAGTTTCATATTAGGTAATTAATGAACAAATCAAATCCTTTTCAAATGTTTTACTCTTTTTCATGATGGAATCTTAAAATAGCAAAGTTATTTAACCTTAATTGTCAAAATAAAACCTTTGAAATAATAAAATGAAGACAAATTTGTCAGACCCTGCCTTATTATCAGTAATAAAACATTAAATTAATGATTCCATAAGTACTCAGACCATCCCAGTTATTTGTTAAAACCTTGATTTTTTTCAAGCCTTGAGTGCCTTGATTTCCATATGTGAACATTGTGGTTTTGTTATTTGCCAAAGCTCCATCGAGTTGGGAGCAGGGACCTTCCGATGAGCTCTCATATTAAGGTTCAGGCTGATCTAGGCCGTTTTCTCTCTCTTGCAGAAAGTACAGTAGCTGATTATCCTTTTATCAATACATTTTTTCAACATATTTTGTCTTCCATCTTTATTGCCAGGTCCTGACACAGACAAGCATTCACACATTAAGGTAGTGTTCCCATTATGTTTGATGGTAGAGATGGTGTCAAAGAATGACATGTTAGATACTGACAAACACAGGATTGACAGTGAGGTGAAAAAGTTGGTCTTACCATATATATTAGAGCTGTAATTTTGAATTTGATATGATTAGACAAAGGCGTACGTATCAAATTAATCATTTACTCTTGCTTTAGATTATTCTTTCAGAGAGTATTCCAGATATGCTTTTTTAAGAATCAAAATATGAAAGTGTTTTTTACATAAACACAATGATTATAGAGGATAGTTAGTTATTTATTTGAAGCTCAATAAAAAAAAACAATCCACAAAATATAAGATCTCAACTGTCAGGTTTTCTTTCTTTTTGAAACGGGCCACATCCTTAAAAGAATTTAGCGCCTTTTTGTCTTCTAGGATTTGATAAGATTTTATTGTTTACCCCAAGAACCTATAAGTGGCACTTGTACTGGACTATATTAGTAAGCTGTTGCAGCATTTCAGTTTTTTTGCACACTCCAGTTCACTGATGGTGGCAGTTTTGTGCCCAAATCGTGGAATAGCAATTTTAAAGTAATTAGATCAACTGACTCAAAGAATTCCTTTCAAAGACAACTTAAACATATTTGGTCAGGAAGCCATTCAACTTATCCTGGCATTCTTACTGTTTCTCCCAGTTATCCCTCTGTTCCCAGGTGCTCATGACGATACATGTTATCGCAAATGATGTTATTTGTTCATGGTTATTTTTGAGCATTTTGTCATTTTATTCATGTTTATTAATTCAGATTTTATTTTAATTCAGGACTTTGTTCCCTGTATTTATCTTTTATTTAGAGTTTACAGTTTTATATAAGTTTGCATCTGGAGTTATTTACTTTTAATCTGTAAATGACTATGAGCATGGCAAAGGTGCTATATGAAGTGTTTTATTTATTTATTTATTTATTTTTCATTTTTCTCGTTAAAGGAATTAAATACCCTTGGAAATACAGTAGATAATCTGGCTATTGAATCTAGGATCTATGGCCTTCAAGATGCTTATGTATTAAACAATTTAACTTAGATTTAGAAGTTCTTCAGCAATCACTGTTTACAGCAGTTGTGTTTAGCTTTCTTTCTGGCAAGCTGTGGGAATTTTGTACTCTCAGGAAAGATTACCATACTCCTAATTCTTAACTATATTTTTTATTTTATTGTTTTTATAAATGTACAGCTTCAAACAGTTGTAAAGTGTTACTGGTATTTCTTTTCTCTCTAGGTGTTGTCAGCCCATCCCCTTTATGCATTTAAAATATAACAGATTGCAAAAATAGTAAATATAGTTGCTTATGAGTTTGTTCATAGCAAGTTGTTCATTTTTGAAATTGAAATGCTTTATAAAATTAACTTGCAATGACTGCAGCGTGGGTTTGCGTATGTGTATATTTCTTTTTAAACAACCTAATTCACACTTTTTGCAAATGTATTCTACACATGTACATCAGTTATTCAACCTTTTTCACTACTCAGTTTTCTAGTTTTTGATCATCAGAAGGTGGCATTTTGTGTGCCAAGCAAACAGCCCTCCCTGGCCTGAATTACACTACCACTTTTATCTCAATTAGTCCTTATATATCATAAATCACAAGTGAGCTTTTGTTTCTTTTTCAGGGTATCGCAAGTGGATGGAAAAGTGGATTCGCAGAGGAATTCCCTTGAAGATAGCTTTAGGTTAGAGCAGAGACCAAACTCCATGACTGGGTAAGAAATACACTGAACAATATTTTATATTTAAACTAGTCTGACAATTCACATTTTATAATTGGTGTCAAGTTCTTTAACTTTTATATTAGGATTTCTTTTTTTTTATTTGGTAGGTTTAATGGCATTGGTAGTACTTCATGTTAGTCTTTCTAATATGTATTAATATACTGTATGTATATGCATACACATATGTCAGTATATCTAGGTCTGTTATTATGTCGATGTTTGAATTTGAATAGTGGTGGTTATGCACAGAATATCATTCAAGACTTTTGCACAACCTGTTCCCTGCTTTTAGCTTGCCTTGTGTTGGAGGATCTTTGACTAAGATATTGCTACATTATATCTTTGCCTTGAGAGAAAATATGGCTTTTGGAGAGTTGTAGTGGCAAGAGTTAGTATTGTTTTTGTTTATGTAATGTTTTTGTTGTCAATAAGAATTACTAATTATTCTGAAGCATGCTGTTATGTTTGTGTTTTTCTTTTTTCCTAAAATTATGAAGTATTTGCTTTCTCCAGTTAATAGGCCTAAACTGGTCTTATTAAGTCTTATTTATTGAAGATATCAAAGGCTTTGTTATTGCAAGAGACATAAGTACATGCCACCATTATTTGAGCCCTCAAGAAATAAATCAGATTCCTTTATGCACCAGTAAATTTCATTACCTGGAACGTCACAGGCCTTAAGCACAAACTGAAAAGGTGGTGGTGTTTTCTCTTAACTCTATAAGGTTAGAGAGCGCATTTTTGCAGGAGACACAACTGTTAATCAATTCCGTCTGTGACATTTGAACTAAAGCAGCTGGGATATTGATACGTATATTAACAATGCCAACCTAGCAGAGGTACTTACCAGTTTCTTTGCACGGTTTGACAAGGGCAATAACCAGCCTACAGTCAGCTTTGAGCTGACCGGAGACTCACAGCCTTTGGTCGTACACATACATGATGTGCGGCGGGCACTCAAAAACATCAATTCAAGGAAGGCAGCAGGTCCTGATAATGTGCAAGGATGTGTGCTCCAGGCCTGCGCTGACTAATTAGTGGAGGTATTTATACACATATTCAAACTCTCTCTCTCTCCTCAGGTGTAGTCCCCTTGTGCCTGAAATCCACAACCATTGTACCTGTTCCTAAAAAAACGAGGATAACCTGTCTTAATAACTATCGACCAGTCGCTCTCACCCCTGTCATTGCAAAGTGCTTTGAACGACTGGTAATCACCCACATCAAAGCCTCCATCCCAGCTGATCTAGACCAACACCAGTTTGCCTATCGGTCAAACAGATCAACTGAGGACACCATGTGTGTGGCTCTACATGCTGCCCTCTCGCACCTGGAAAAGCCCAACACCTATGTTAAGATGCTCTTCATTTACTACAGCTCTGCATTTAATATCATCATACCTAACCAGCTGATCAAAAAACTCTATGCACTAGGAGTTGCTCTGTCCATTTGCAACTGGTTACTGGATTTTCTCACCAACCGCCCCCAGTCTTGGCAGGATGGGCAAACACACATCCTCCACCCTTACCCTGAGCACTGGTGTGCCGCAAGGATATGTACTAAGTCCCCTTCTCTATGCACTCTTCACCCATGACTGCCAACCCATCCACCAATCAAACATTATTGTTAAATTTGCGAATGATACAACTGTCATTGGGCTTGTAACAGACAACAATGAAGCTGCATATAGGGAAGAGGTTCAGAATTTGACAGCATGGTGCAACACCAACAACCTGGTCTTAAATACCAAAAAGTTACTCTGGACTTCAGCACCATTAAAAGACCAATCACAGTCTGATAACAATCAATGCAGATGCTGTGGAAAGAGTTTACAGCTTTAAGTTTCTAGGGGTCACCACCTCAGAGGACCTGTCCTGGGCTGACAACAACTTGGCTATAATAGGCAAAACAACGCCTCTATTTTCTCAGGAAGCTAAGGAGAGCTGACCTCCCCCAGAAGCTGCTGGTTAATTTCTATAGATGCACTATAGAGAGCATCTTAACTAACTGCATGATGGCCTGGTACAACAGCTGCACCAAGGCTGCTAAAGAAGCCCTGCAGCGGGCCGTAAAAACAGTAGAGGCCATTATTGGAACTGAACTGCCATCACTCGAACTCTTGTATAAGACTCGCTGTATGAGAAGGGCCAAAAACAGTCTCAAGGACAAAACTCATCCTGGAAATTCTTTGTTTGAGCTCCTCACGTCAGGAAGACGCTTTAGGTCAATCTGTGTACGCACAAACAGACTAAAAAAAATTGCTTTTTCCCATCTGCCATAAACTTTCTGAACTCTGAATCTCCTCGGTCTGAGATCATTTTTAATTTAACATCTGCAATAAGCTATATTGGTAATGTGCAATATATTAATGTAATACAATATATAATCTGTAATGTACTATTCATTAACAGGTGCAATAACAATTTATGCTGCTGTACTTTGAACAATAATAATTTGCTCTGGTTGCTTGATCACTTAACACTGTATACAACATATATGGAATTATTTGACTTTTCTTTAAATGCACCTTGGGGCTGTCACAAAAAGTAATTTCATTGTGTTAACACAATGACAATAAAGTGATTGAATTGAATTGAATGAAATTGAATTGAATTGAATTCCCTTTTCTATTCATGGCTAACTTTTGTTTTCTGGTGTATGTTACCTTAAAATTACCTTGGCATCAGAATTTTAATGGGGGTTTAATCCCTGCTATAGATAAATCTTTCATCTACTTGCCAGTGATGTTTTCAAGGACCTGTCTTCAGTCATAGGTTTTGGCTATGTGTTCTGCTTAAACCCTTCTGGAGTAGTTTTCACCTACCAATGAAACACCTCCACATTATTAAAATTCTGCATTCATTAATAACCAGTTTGAGAGCAGCACTTGAATAGAATACCACTACTTACAACTCATTGTTTCATCATAAAATACAGCGTATAACCCAAACACTCAGTATATATTAATATTGTATATTATTCCGTGCAGCATGAAAATCCAAACTTACTAAGTAAAATTGAGAAATGAGTCTTCCTATATATTACATCAGATTATTAAGGTCATTATCATCTAGCATTTGCTATTACATCTGATTAACTGGTATCACATTAATTATTTCAGTTATTTTTGTCAGCTGTTTTAAATTTAAATTTGTTAATAAACTTTAGGTTGTAAGAAGGTTTTTTTTTTTTTTTTTTTTTTAAAGTTTGAGTCCAGTGTATGGAGGAGAGCCAGTTGCACCAATTCGTACAGCAAAGGCAGAGAGGCGATACCAGGAACGTTTACGAATGCAAAGTCCAGAATTACTTAGCACACAAGAGAAAGACCTGTCTCCTGCAGAAAAGCGAGCCCTTGAAGCAGAAAAAAGAGCGATGTGGAGGGCAGCACGGTAAGCATTTGGATGTTACTCTGTAATTTTTAAGCATTTTTTGAAGTTTAATTTATAAATTGTACTTGACCGTGCTTTTTATACTTAATGTACTTACTCCTATTAAAATGCTGCAAATGCATTTTCCTTGAGAAATAATTATCTTATGAAGAATTTCACAACTGTATGGCTATTAAATAAATTGCCGCATATATATATTTTTTTCCCATCCTTGCATCAATTTGAACTGACTAGTTGTGCTGAAGTACAGGGTGGGCCATTTATATGGATACACCTTAATAAAATGGGAATG
>JANRMT010062817.1:26322533-26340938 GCA_026402145.1 Polypterus bichir lapradei
TGATTTATTTCAGTAATTCCATTCAAAAAGTGAAACTTGTATATTAGATTAATTCATTACACACAGACTGATATATTTCAAATGTTTATTTCTTTTAATTTTGATGATTATAACTGGCAATTAATGAAAGTCCCAAATTCAGTATCTCGGAAAATTAGAATATCAATTAAGACCAATGCAAAAAAAGGATTTTTAGAAATGTTGGCCAACTGAAAGGTATGAACATGAAAAGTATGAGCATGTACAGCACTCAATATTTAGTTGGGGCTCCTTTGGCCTGGATTACTGCAGCCATGCGGCGTGGCATGGAGTTGATCAGTCTGTGGCACTGCTCAGGTGTTATGAGAGCCCATGTTGTTCTGATAGTGGCCTTCAGCTCTTCTGAATTGTTGGGTCTGGTGTATTGCATCTTTCTCTTCACAATACCCCATAGATTTTCTATGGGGTTAAGGTCAGGCGAGTTTGCTGGCCAATCAAGAACAGGGATGACATGGTCCTTAAACCAGGTACTGGTAGCTTTGGCACTGTGGGCAGGTGCCAGGTCCTGTTGGTAAATGAAATCTGCATCTCCATAAAGTTCGTCAGCAGCAGGAAGCATGAAGTGCTCTAAAACTTCCTGGTAGACGGCTGCGTTGACCTTGGACCTCAGAAAACACAATGGACCAACACCAGCAGATGACATGGCACCCCAAACCATTACTGACTGTGGAAACTTTACACTGGACCTCAAGCAACGTGGATTCTGTGCCTCTCCTCTCTTCCTCCAGACTCTGGGACCTTGATTTCCAAAGGAAATGCAAAATTTACTTTCATCAGAGAACATAACTTTGGACCACTCAGTAGTAGTCCAGTCCTTTTTGTCTTTAGCCCAGGCAAGACGTTTCTGACACTATCTCTTGTTCAAGAGTGGCTTGATACAAGGAATGCGACAGCTGAAGCCCATTTCTTGCATACGTCTGTGCGTGGTGGTTCTTGAAGCACTGACTCCAGCTGCAGTCCACTCTTTGTGAATCTCCCCCACAGTTTTGAATGGGTTTTGTTTCACAATCCTCTCCAGGGTGCGGTTATCCCTATTGCTTGTACACTTTTTTCTACCACATCTTGTCCTTCCCTTCGCCTCTCTATTAATGTGCTTGGACACAGAGCTCTGTGAACAGCCAGCCTCTTTAGCAATGACCTTTTGTGTCTTGCCCTCCTTGTGCAAGGTGTCAATGGTCGTCTTTTGGACAACTGTCAAGTCTGCAGTCTTCCCCATGATTGTGTAGCCTACAGAACTAGACTGAGAGACCATTTAAAGGGTGGCACCAGGTGTCTTCAATATTGAACATTTTCACAATATTCTAATTTTCCGAGATACTGAATTTGGGACTTTCATTAGTTGTCAGTTATAATCATCAAAATTTAAAGAAATAAACATTTGAAATACATCAGTCTGTGTGTAATGAATGAATCTAATATACAAGTTTCACTTTTTGAATGGAATAACTGAAATAAATCAACTTTGTCATGATATTCTAATTTTATGACCAGCACCTGTATATAGAGATATATATAGATATATATAAAAATTGTTGTGATCCCTTGTGATTATGTATTCACTTATGTGTTTTATATGTATATACATTTGAAAACATTGGTCAAAAAACATAACTTTCATGTACTGTAGTTGTTTTCCACTGATTTCTTTGTGCCCAGTGAAATTTTTTTATGTAGTCTGTTCATTCAGGAGCTGTTCGGTCCTGGCCAAAGATACTTGCTACTTTCCAGTTCTCTTTAGAATTCTTTTTCAGATTTTTGATGTATTCCTTTTTGATATTCCCATTTCTGTTTCTTTCTCTGTGCATTGTATATTTATGTTTCATTGTTTATCCTGTCCTGCCTTGTGTCTTTTCTCCTCTTGCTGTGGTGAATCCTAATTGATCCCCATCCACGTCACACACTTTCCTGCTAAGACCCCGAGGGCTGGAAGATGACATGAAACAGTATGAGCAGGACCTTGCCAAAAAGCTGTACCAGTCTCGACAGAGGGCATCTCAGGTTCACAGCAACATTCCTGATTCTGCAGCAAACAATTACAGGTCTGCTTTGAACCACAGCTCTCAGCATGCTCTCAGAAAGGCTGTTGCTTCCTGTCCATCTCTAATCAAAAGCAGTTTTTCATTCAGTAGTTTCTTTTTTTTTTTTTTTTTAATTTTACATGTTATACGAATATTAACAAATTTAATTTGGAGTCGATTGACTTTTATTTAAGAAAATGCAAAGAGCGGATGGCGTGGAAGTAACTGCCAAAGAAAATAACTGCTGCAATTTTGTAAAAGTGATATATGAGCAAAACAATAAGAACAGCCTTAGTGGCAACTCTAACCAGTATATAGCACCTGAATAATGATTCTTCAACTTTGATTTAAATGCAGAGAACGTACTTTTCTAATATGCGTAGACCGGTCATCCAGTAGTTTGGGGGATAGAGCTACTGGTTCTAGAACACTGTGCTTATAATTTCCCTTAGAATTTTATGAAGATTGCAAGGTATTCTTAAGTATATAGATATTTTAATCTTTACAAGGTAAGAGGCTTTTAGGCCATTATCAATTTTGGAAGTCCAAAGAATGATTTTAAAATTGTTTATAAAGTTAACTAGAAGTTGATATAAATATAGCAGTACTAAAGTGCACCTTTCTGCATTGGCAAGTTATAAAATAAGAAAATTAATCTCTTAAGACATGGAGGAAAGCAAGTCTTGTTACCACTGGCTGCCACCTCACAGCTGGGGTTATCTTACCTTAGAAGAAGGCCAAGGCAAACTGCTAAGCAGCAGTACAATAAATGTATGCAGTGCTAGTATGATGAAAACCTACTGTAAATATAAACAAGGTCCAGAAGACTGTATAGGACTGAAACGTGTGGATGTTGTTGACCTTTGTATATAATTAGGTTAATCCAGTATAATCAAACAAGTATTTCCCAGTTAACCTAGGGATTTCACATGTGTAGTAGAAAGGTGGCCACACTTGGACTTAAATCTACTTTACTTTATCAGGACCTTCATGTATAAAAACCAGTCAGTGTAAAGTATCAAGTTATGCTATTAATTATTTTTTAATTTAGTAACTAGATTTATTGGTTTTGGTATTTTAGTAATGAAAAAATAATACATACTGAAACTATCAACAAATGAATATGTTGTCAGTAATACAGATTTCTTCCAAAGATGAAGTCCATATACATTGTTACATCCCTTATCATATTAAACGTGTATTTATCTCATATTGTATTTATCAGTAGAACCCGTTACAGTCATTGTGAAATAAAAAAATGTCATTATAATTGAAAAACGAGGATGATATATAAATTAAGATTTATTCAATATAGCCAACTTCAAGATTAGAAATGTTTCTTTACTCTAATCCAAAACGTGATGAATTTTAGACTTAAGCAATATAAACTGAATTAAAAATACATATATACTACTAAATCTTCCAGTAAGTTTTCATTGTTTACTTTAAGATGTCTCAAATTATTGACCATGAAATCTCATACCCTTTTAGAACTGCTTTAATGCATAATATTGTTGTTATATTTGGTATTTTGTTGATTTTAAGAAGGGATATTTATGGCGTGGTTTGAGATTTTCATACATGTAGCTCCAAATTTAATTTCAAATGCTTGTTCTGAACCAGATAACAGTAGATATAAATGCATAGTCACAATAACACTGCATTTAAAAATTAAACTACATTATATATACAATATCAAACTCCATGTTTTAAAGTATTTTTGCTTTAAGCACCCTTAAATGTAAAATGGAGCTCACACCATGACAGAATATTGTCTTCACCCGCAACCCTGCTTTTTCTTGTCTGCAGTTTTCTGCTCAAAGCTCTACTGTACATTTCTCCTCTGTGTTTATTATACAGGTACATGCACATTATACAGAGAGGCTAATTTTAAACATATTCCACAATATACACCTTTGCTTTTTCTATGGCTCTTAATCCACTATTGATTTAGCTCTAATCGAGATCTAATCGAGTGTGGCTTTTATAACAGTCTTATGCTACTGAAAAAAAAATCTCCACTAGGATCAAATGTGTAATGCATTTCAGGGTCAATAGTAAAGTTAATGTCCTTGATTTAGGGAGAAAATGCAGCTGCACATTTTGCCAAACATTTTGTGACACAAACAGGCCCCTGACTCATTACTTAGGTGGTATCTAAATTTGCTCAGTATAAGCAAGTGCAGGAGAGTTTGCACCCCCCGATTATAGCATTGCCTTGGGATTAGTGCTGCATGGAATTGGCACTGGTGTTCCCTGTGTTCCTGAACTAGATAAGTGATTATAAAATAAATGAATGAATGGATAAATGGAATGTTTTTTCATAACTGTTTTATGCTGGATTTTTCTACCTGGTCATTTATGGGTCAGTATGAAAGCTGGTTTTCTATTCAAACCAATACCATTACAGAAGTGTGTTGTCCAGACAGCATACCACATGTACACTGCATAATGTTGGTAGCATTCCCACTGCTGAATCTTATTTTAAAAATAGCAAGTTATTTATTATGACTTTCAAAATTATACATATAATACATACACAGATCATCAACAATATTTAAACCACCTGCCTAATATTGTGTGGGTCCCCCTCATACAGCTAAAATAGCTCTGATTCGTTGAGACAATGACACATCCCACAGATGCTCGATCAGATTGAGATCTGTGGAATTTGGAGACCCAAGTCAACATCTTGAACTCTTTGTCATGTTCTTCAAACCATTCCTGAACAATTTTTATAGTGTGAATGGGTGTGTTATCTTTTTGAAAGAGGCCATTTCCATCAGGGAATACCAGTGCTATGAAGGGGTGTACATGGTCTGCAACAATCTTTAGGTAGGTGAATGTGTCAAAGTAACATCTAAGTGAATAACCCAGAGTTTCCGAGCAGATCATTGCCCAAAGCATTGCACTACCTCCACTGGCTTTCCTATTTCCCCATAGTGCATCTTGTTACCATTTCTTCCCCAGGTAAGCAACACACATGCACCCATTCATCCAAATGATCTAAAAAAAAATGTGACTCATCAGACCAGACCACCACCTTTCATTGCCTCCATGGTTCAGTCCTGATGTTCACGTGTCCTTTATAGGGACTTTCGGCAGTGGACAGTGATCAACATAGACACTGACTTGTCTGTCGCAATCCAGCCACATTTCCAGCAGGCGGTGGTGCATTGTGTGTTCTGACACCTTTCTCTCATGGCCAGCATTAGTTTTCTAGCAATTTGTGCTACAGTAGCACTTCTGTGGGATTGGACCAGATGGGCTAACCTTCGCTCCCCATGCACATTAAAGAACGTTGGGTGCCCATGATTCTGTTGGGAGTTCACTGGTTATCCTTCCTTGGACCGCTTTTGGTACATATTAACCAGTGCATACTGGGGAACACCCCACAAAACCTACCACTTTGGAAATACTCTGACCCAGTCATCCAGCCATCACAATTTGGCTCTTGACAGTGTCACTCAGATCTTTACACTTTCCCATTTTTTGTGCCTTCAACACATCACCTTCAAGAGCTAACTGTTCATTTACTGCCTAATATATCCCACCCTTGACAAGATAACAAGATAATCAATGTTGTTTGCTTCACATGTCAGTGATTTTAATGTTGTAGCTGATTAAATTAGGATCACCAAATGTCCCATATTTTTTGGGGGCAGTTACAAACTTCTTGCCCAATTTTCGTCTCTACTCAATATTAAAAAAAAATCCTCATTTGTCCTGTGTTTTAAACATGCCGCATTTGTCAGTTAATCGACAGTGTAATATGCAAGTTGTAAAAAGAGCACATGGAGCTTGCATCCTTCAATGCATTAAAAATTAATAATCATATTAATTCTGTTTGAAATTGGCAATAGCGGACCAATCAGATGTTCTGTTTATAAGAAGCCGCCATTACAAACTTGGAATTGTGCAAATGTGATTGCAAGGCACTTCGTTCAGAAGTGGATCATTTTAGCCACAGCTACATGCTTAATCCAGCAGTATAACTATGCATTTGTGCTCTTGTAACAAAGAACTTCAGAGAAAGTTTAAATTTCTGAAAAAAAAGATGCATTTGATTCTGATAACTCAGAATTAAACTCATATGCCAAACATACAGAACTTAAATTTTATGTGGAGATTGCAAAGATATTACTCAGGATATCAATACAAAAATAAAGATGCCAAAAAGACTAAGTATGGAAGGTAGGCCAAGACTTAAAGCAGAAACAGTTTATACAAGAAAATGGCTTTGGCATATCATTCAGCAGCATAAATAAAAGAAGACCCTGAGTGGCTGTATAGGGCTTCTAATTTAGATGAGTTATCATATGTGATGGCCATGTCAAAGTGGTTAGAGAGAGCACTGTAATGGCAATATGTCCCCAGCAAGTGCCTAAGTACTTTTTTGGAATGCCGCTGTAGCATTAAAGGCTGGATTTGCTTGTTTTTTTTCTTTAGAGCAGTGTAAATGTGTTTTTATACGGCATTGTTAAACCATGCCAACCCCAGTCCCCAATTGCCCAGTGGAGCCGACCCATTTCATTCAGGTAGAAACAGGTCATCCTAATTCTTACTGTATATAAGCAGTACAAGGAAAATAATGTGCAATGCTAATTTTTAAGGTACACTGTGTGCCTTAATGTTTAATCAAAGCGGGGTTTCGAACAGAATTTGTACATTTAATACAAGAGTTTGGAGCAGTTTTCTTGCGTAAAAACATTACAACATTTTTCTTATTTCTGATGTTTACTGTTTTTCTGCATATTATATGAGCACTAATGAGCACAACAACTTATGTCTTTAACATTTTGAAGGCATGTTAATAATGAAACCATGACACAGCTCAAAGTTAACCTGGACTTGCTATAATTCTGGTGCTGTCTTTGCAAACACTATACCGTGGGCCCATCATTAGTAAGTCTGTCAGTAATTACCAATTGTAAATAGTTTCTAAAGTCATTTTCTTTTTTTAATTGCTTATCTCACTTATGTCATTTACTAGGTAAAATATTCATAAACTAAGCGTTTAAATAGGGTGGGACATCTTGTTAGGTGGCTTTTATCATTGGTGTATAGTCTGAACTTTATAGTGGAATGGTTTTGTGTTTGGGAGTTGGCGAGTTGTATTTATTTATTTATTTTTTTTAGGTTCATGTAGTTTTCAGGCTCAAATAGATATCTGGATAATCATGCATTGTATGTTAGTTTCTCTGATGATAACATATCTTTTCTAGCTCTTTCCTAATTTATTTCCTTTCATTTATAGGATGAAGTCCTTAGAACAGGATGCTTTAAAAGCACAGATGGTTATTGCTAAGTCAAAGGAGGCAAAAAAGCGTACCACTCTGGATCAGTTGGTAGAGTCTCCTTCTCCGGCCCCCACGCCTTCTCCTACACCACTCGAAGGTATATATTGTTACACTCCTTCTGATTCGTTTAATGTTTAGCATTGCGCATTTCTGTTAAAGATACTAAGATAAACAAGTATGTTGTTTCTTTTTAATATTGAAGATGACGTTATATAACACTATCTTGCCTGTCATTATCCAGTTATTACAAAATCAAGTCTTTTTATTTTTCCTTTTAGACTACAGTTCAAGAAATATCACTTCACCGGGTAGATTGGTAAGAATTCTCTTTATGCAAATTACTAACATACTTTGTTTGAATTTTTGATTGGTTTTCAATCTTTCCTTAGTGAAGTTCTTTTCTTCTTTTATTGATAATGACACTTGAAAAGAGGATTCTACTGTAATGGTTTACTAGCCACTAGTTTTAGGAGATGCTGTCTCCAACTGTTGCATAATGTGAATCAATCTCCACCGAGGTGGGCTGTCACGCACTCGACCACATGTTTTAATTCCAGTATCTTCCTTTATTGCTAATGTGATACACTGATATTTTATTTATTTATTTCTTTGCTATTTATTTCCTCTTGGATATTCCAAAGTGCACGCGATAAATTAACAAACAAAAAGTCACAAATCCATCTTCAGTTTGGACAAGTAAATAAATTTTGAATGGGTATACTTGAACAGGCTTAAAGTTTTACTAATTATTACCATTAGCAGTGAGGTGTTGATGTTCAGTTCAAGTTTGTGTAGCAGACAGGAACAATAGCAAATGCAGGTTCATGAATAAAGCAATTTGATTTTGGAAGTCAATGTCTTATTCAAATGGAATGAAGTAAAGTAATGCTACATTTTATGCATCAGTAAATAAAAGAACATTGAGGTATCCAGGCTTTTTTTTTATTCTCCTTATGATAAATTCTCTGAATTCTAGAAAGCGTAGTTATAAATAAAGTTTATTACTCAAATAATAAAAATGTAAACACATATTTGTGAAGTGATATGGGATTTATTAGATGATGTTGATTAAAAAAAAAGCCTTTTGAAACATTTTTGGAGTGTTTCAGAATTTTAGAATAGTGACAATATTTTAATATAAAATAACACGTTTTAAAGTTTAAGTGGTCATCCATTAAATACACTATTTTTATAATTTTCAGAATTGTCCTTATAAAGCAGAAACATTATTGTTAATCAGTTTTAATGCTATAAACAATTCTGTTCATATAGGCCCTCAGAAATGATTAGGATGTTTAAAAATAGCTTGCTTCATATCTGGTACAAGCAATACTGTATAATATAATTTTGCTAAATGAGACATTATAAATTATGACCTTGGTGGTTTACTTAGTAATGTTGATGTCCCATTACTCGACTGAACCTTGGCAAGTGCAGTTGCTGATCTCGTCACTGGAGCATGTCAGTTCACACAACTCGAAACAACTGCCAAATTACATGACTGCATAACAACTTTCCAGCACAGTTTCACACTCCAAAAAAATCACATACTTGTCCCTTTGTTTTGACAGCCAAAGATGTGCTGCCTAACTGAGCCAGTGCTATACCAAGTGTTTTCATGTATGGGGAATCATACCTTCTCAATGTCTGCTGCTGCTTCTTTTTTTTTTTTCCTCTCTTTCTGTCACGTTATACAAAACACGAGAAATCAGATGAGCCTGTGTTCTCTTTGCAAGGCCCAAACACCTTTGCTCCTTATTACAGGCCGCTACATTATATGCATTTTATTTCTGGGAGGGAGCTCATAGGTTGTTAGCTCTCGCAAACACACACACAGACCCACATACGGCCCCTACAACTTAAGATAAAGTTAAACTTGTTTAATTTTGTTGGGGTAAATCTAGACTAGACGTCTGGTGGCCACAGTAGTGCACTGCGACTGATTCACCAAGATTAAGTAAGTAAAGTCTACAGCAGGAAAAGTCATGTAATGTCACATGGCCTTTCAACTAAGTTTTAAAACATGACCAAGGTGCCTTGGGGGCACAACTGAATTTTATATTTATTAATCTCCCATATTGTTTTTGTACATTATTAGTTGTACATTATTAGTTACCAGTGGAAAAGATTTTTGTCTATAAATATGAGTTGTACAAAATCACCCATTCTTTACTCATGTTTTGTCAAATGGTAGTAGAATTTGTTCACTGTCTTTATTGAAAACTGTATGATATTTATATAAACTATTTTAACTGAGAAAGCTTTCTTGCGTAATTGAATTTTTCAGATATGTTTTACAGTTCTTTTCTTGTGATTGACTTTTTCTCTTGCTGTTTCTAAACAAAATGTGGTTAACAATATGTATTTATTGATAATCTTTTGAATTTCTTTTATAGCCTTAGAGAAGTATGCAATTGCAATATAAGTTAAATGAAATACTGTCAATTGTTTATGTTCTAGTGGTCATTTTGAAATCAAAACATTTATTCAGTTATAGAAGTAATCATTTATTAAATGTAATGCCTGACTTCTTTTGATTTTTTTTTTTTTGTTTTCAAATTCCAGCTAATTTTGACAAATTTATTTCTGTAATATGTATCAGTTCACAATGTGCAACCAACACAAGATTTGTATATTCACCTCTTTATATATTTGTGTTTTTGATTGAGATATATATAAGGATAAACTTTCATTATGTAAATACAGTAAAGTCAATGTCAGA
The DNA here is from genome assembly GCA_026402145.1 of Polypterus bichir lapradei. Classification (NCBI taxonomy): domain Eukaryota; kingdom Metazoa; phylum Chordata; class Cladistia; order Polypteriformes; family Polypteridae; genus Polypterus; species Polypterus bichir. The sequence goes on from JANRMT010062817.1 coordinate 26,332,613, forward strand.
GTAGTGGTGTGTGAACAAATGTTGCCACATTGTTACCTGGATGTTGATGGCCCAGCCTTTAACTTCTTCCTTACATTCACTGTCCTCATAAAGATTAATCAGGGGGAGAAAAAAAAAACATACTGTACAGTTTGTTTTAAAGAGTTTTTCTCTTTAATGCACTTTTGATTTATAAATAAGTAAATGTATTAACACATTTTCAGAAATGTTGCTGTTGTTTCTCATGCACAATTAACCAAGCAGAGAGCACACTGTTTCAAATGGCTCATTCTTTGAACACAGATTATAACTTGTTTGTCCCATTCCAGTCTCTGTCAGAAAAGAAGTTTGACTACCGACAGTTTGCCGCTATTCCTTCTTCCAAACCTGTATACGACATTCAGGTATCACCTGCATGCTCGGTTCCCAGTTCTCAACACCCCTCCCTTAAGTCCTGTTCAATACTAACTATTGACCAGGGAGATGAGACTAGCCAGGTGTTTTCACTGGGTACAAATGAAAGCTTACGTCAGACAGCACTTGCCTGCTTTTCCTTCCTTTCTTGCTTGCTTTCTACACCTGTCCATGCCTTTAGTCTGTCTTTCTTTTTGCTGCATATTGAAACTTTTAGTTTAATATGACAAAAGGCCTCTGTTTATTCAGTCTTTCTGTGTCTGGAGGACACAGATAACATTAAAATCTGCCCACTTAAGAATGATAAATGGTTTAAAAATGCACAATGATTAGAATTATTAAATAGACAGGAAAACAGCATGGCAAGTTAATAGAAGACTGTAAACTAAAAAGTCAAGTAGACTGCAAAGATACACCTAAAGTTGATTTTAGTTTCAAAGCCTTAAATGTATAATAGGTATGTGAAAGTGTAAAGGTTTTCTGTTGTAAAAGTTCTGTTGAAGTTTTGTACAGCAGGTGTGTCAGCACTGCAATGCTGATTCTGTTTTTTTGAGCCCACCTCTGAATGCTTTTAAACGGCAGATGAGTGATAATGGGCAGCCACCCTAATTGAAGGAGCAGTGCTTGTTATTACAGAGCACATCTTGCTTTTTTGTAGGCTTCACTGTTAATGCTAAATTATTTAGTAATGATGTAAAAGTAATGGACTGTGCTAGCAACTACATAACTTGTTAGCAAAGCAAGAACTGCACACAAAAATCAATTTGAAGTCCCCTGTTCTTTTTAAGCAACTGTAAGAAGTTGATTGTACACTCTAAATTGTGAATGAGATCATATTCTCATGAGGTGTTATGGTATGTTGGTCTGTCTTGTGTTTTTTTCCCTCTGTGTATTGATATCGTTGTATGTGCCCCTTTATATGTCAGTATTTAATATTTGTTACAGAACTCATAAATGTACCTGGCATATAATGTATCTTCTGATAGTTTTCCTCAGTTTTCTGTTTTATTTTTGTGCCTGCACCAACCACAACATGTTAGTGATTAAGCATTGTAGTTTGTGAGCAGTAAAGAACAAACCAGAAGATGACAACTGTAGAAACCAAAAAGAACAAGTCTTGCTCTGATGAAAAGGTGGAAAAAATAAGCAAAACCCAAGCATAATTTAAAAACCTTTACAGAAAACTTCTGCAGCTTGAGACTTTGAATCACTTTCAAGTTGAGTTTGGAACTGCAACTGAGTTATGCTTACAAAGGGTTACAAATGTGTTTAATAGTCAGTGTTGGCACACAGTTGTTAAACCAGTAAAACAATACTAGTGGCTAAACATATGAGTTGGTATGAAAATAGTTCACACGGCCATTGCAATTTTCTAATTATGCCTCAACAAAGTGTGGATACAGATAAGGGAGTCCAAGAGAGTACTACAATAGAGTACCCAAAACAACAAACACAGATGATTGTCTGGCCATATATTTCAATGGTCATTTTTCATGAAAATATGAGGCATATCTTTAATGGGAAATTACCAGGGAGGAAAGTACACCATTTCCAAATCAAATAAAATTTTGTCACATAGAATTACACATACATTACTGTACAGTATGTAGTGAAATGCTTAGCTGCTCAACTCCAATGACTTTGCCTTTGATAAGAACATAATATAATATATTGCAGCAGGACACACTGTGATGTTTACAATTCACAGTTTATTTTTCAGTTTTCTAAAACAAAAAAAATAAAATTAGCAGGTAAAGCATATAATTATATTTTCTATCAGCACCAGAGAAATGGCTAAATAATTAAAGCTATTGTTCATGTCCATGTTGGTGCATACCCTGATGATTAGGAATGTCGGATATTTTTTATACTACCTCAAGCTCCTGATATAAAAGAGAAAAATAATTTTGCGTATTTAATGTCCAGAAAGTTGTTTTGTCTCCTTCAAATCTGTTTGTTAATCTACTGTCTGACTGTCACTGTAACTACTGTATGCTTATTAATCCATTTAACTGTTTGACATGATGGTTTACTTTTAAGGGGGGGGGGGGGGGGGGTTTGAGAGGCTGTAATAAGATTTCATACCCCTAACCTCTCTGGAAAATTGTGTGTCCAGGTATATATTGCCTTTATTTTGTTTTGTAACAAATGTGATTGTATAAAATATATTCATGTTTGTATGTACAGTGTCCTTGATGTTTTTTTTCTTTTATGTCTTTTTAGCAGTTTTCTGAAATGATGTTAGAAATGTTTGTACAGTCTAGGTTTGAAAATCCACAGGCCATACTTTATACTCTTCATATGCTACAGTGCATCCGGAAAGTATTCACAGCGCATCACTTTTTCCACATTTTGTTATCTTACAGCCTTATTCTAAAATGGATTAAATTCATTTTTTCCTCAGAATTCTACACACAACACCCCATAATGACAACATGAAAAAGTTTACTTGAGGTTTTTGCAAATTTATTAAAAATAAAAAAACTGCAGTCCTCAGGCATCATATATGTATTGTATGTTCATCATCTTATCTGTTCCAATGTTTTAATGAAACATAAATACATTTAATAAAAATCAATTCTAATAAAATGTTTATTAAAAAAATGAAAGCAGAGAAGTAATGAGCTGGAAATTGCTACTTAGATTCAGGCTATTAATCATATGAATAATAAATATCCTGTGGGTTAGGGGTCAGGGCACAATACTATATAATAGTGATTTAAGATTGCAGAATGAAAACACTGGCAAGCTATAAAATTAAATTGTGTTATCAGCAAGAATTGGTGTATAATTAAGGCCATTGTCACATTATGCAAGTGACATGGGGTATGTCAGACTTGCATACTGTGGTTGCTGATCTTGTCATCAGATCATGTCAGTTTACATGACTGAAAATGGCTGGACATGTCACATTTAGCAATTGGATGTTGACCTTTCAGCACAGTTGTGCTGGGCCATTTTTCTGTCAGCCAATAACGTGCTGTCTGACAGTGTGTGTGCTGCATGAAAGGGTAACAGGTATGGTGAGTTCAATCACAATCTCTGCCCTTTTTTCCATTCTTTTTTAGTATGTAGAATAGGAGACATCAGTAAGATGAGTCTCTCTCCAGTCCATGAGATCCAAAATACCCATATTCCATATTCCTCATTGCTGTGTTATATTCATTGCACTCCTGGATGAGGTTTTTTTTTTTTTCTACACAGAGCCCACCTTCTATGTCTAAAGACAAAATCCAGCCTGTTTGATTTTGTCAGTGCAAGTCACGGACTAGTCTAGAGTGATTTGCTGGACATATCACATTATGCAACTGGTCTTCATTGGAGCGCCCCACCGACTGCCTCCATCTCTCTGAGGTTATGCAAATGAAGGCTATTGACTGATAATCACTGGAAAAGTTGCATAATGTGAAATGGTCTTAAGAAGTTGGGTTAGAACAAAGGCTTGCAAACACTGTAGCCCTCCAGGACTGAATTTGAGCACCTTTGGTAGAAAAATATCTGTTTTGAGATGTATTTTTAACTCACCATTATGCATGTACATGAGGAGTCTTTGGTGACTTTGCCAGATTGGGGGATGACTTAATGTTGTCCCTGATCATCCAGCAACACAATTTTCATTAACCTGAATGCTCAGACTTTTATTGCTGGTGAGATATTCCTTAGCATTTCTAAGATTTTATGTTGAGTACTCAAAGAAAGACTAAACGTATAGCTGCTGCTCCCATAAGCCCCTGCATGTAGCCACAGTTGTCATGCATGATGTGAGCTCTGTTGCATGTGCCCCTGTGTTAGCATGTTGGTTGTAGTGTGGCGAATAAAATCGCTGAACCAACTCCTTACAGGACATATAGAAGTGAAAGAGTGAATAATACGTATCCATAAAAAATCGCATGACAGGTGAGTCCCCACAGGTTCCGCACTTTATGCTATTTCCATTTTGTTTTGTGTCATTGATGAAGTGGCATCATTATTGTAATAAATATGTTTGCATTTGAACTGCTGACGTAAGCAAAGTTGTATTGTTACAACTTATTTTTCTGCTCCCCTGACATCTACCTTGGTCATCCCAGTAACCCTCCCCTTTATGTAAACTGGATTATGTCTGTTAATTGGTTTGGGAAGCTGGGGTATCTGGAAATACTTTCTCATTTTGTGGTGTGGTTTACAGGTGGAGGTTTCATTTTAAAATTTTAATTTAATAAATACCATTCATCAGGTTTTCACTACATTTATTTTTTTCTCTTTGCAGTCACCTGATATTTCGGAGGATGTCAAGATCATTGATGACTCTGGAAGAAGAGCAGGTATGAGCTGAGACATGTCAGACACTTGGATACTTATTAGGAATGTAAACTATTTTTCAGTAACATTTTTCTTTAAATCTTTCAATACCCCATCCAAAAATATATTCTTATAAATGTTACTTACCCCATTTGGTTTGTAGTGATGACTGAGAAAAAATTTTAATATCATGTTTTCATGGACAATGGATGTCAATAGGGACCAATACTGAATAACATTAAACAGTAGCAAAAATGTCCATGGAAAAAGTCTCACGTTACATGTGTTGTATAATCCACTTGTTGAGCCATCCAGTCACATGCTTACAACAAGCAAAACAAAAATTTTTGGCTAAAATATTGTTACTTTCAGTACTTCTGGAAAATCAGAGAAATGCATGAACTATAAACACATCCAAAATGGATCAAACCTTTACATTGCACATCCACCTCTCACCCTCATTGAACTGCTGAAGAGTCGAGCCTTCACTTCAAAAAAAATCTATCCGGTTTGAATGTGTTTCTGGTTGTGGCACTACTCTACTTTTCTGGAGGTATTTATTTCACAATATACTGTATTAGCAAAAACGCATGCATTTTGCTCATTATGAGCATGCAACATAAAGAATTTTTTAAGGATGCTTTTATAGTATTTGTCCAGTGCAGTTGTCCAGTTTTGGTCTCTATAGACACTCGTTCTATCAGAAAGTTGTATCTCTTTTCTCAATGAAAACATAAGATTAAAACTTTTTCTCAACCTTTCTTACAAACCACATGAGTTATAAAAAAATGTCATTTTTGAGTTTAGTATTCCTTTGAATATGTCCTAAAAGAAGAGACTTATGAAGTAATGTAGACATTTAGGCATCTGTGTTATGGTTCAGGCTAGGTGTCAATGTGCTGTATGGCATGAGCTGTCCCAGTGCCAACATGCATTTCACCTCAGATGCCATTGTGCGTGTCTTCTTGTGCAGAATTTGACAACAAATATAAATGAAGTGTGCTGTTAAATTGTGGATAGACATTACACTTTTCAGTGTAATCTCAGGTATTGTCATTTTGGTAATTCAGTGAAGGTTTTGTAGCTTTATATACCAAAAGTATTACATGTTCAAACTACAGGAATGAGATTATGAAATCATGATATAAACATACAGTATACAGTGTAAGTGAAAAATGTAAATTTACTGTAATTGTTCACTTTCTCTGTGAATGCATGTACATCACATTTAAGCAAGGATGCATTCATTGAAAGATCAAGTAGTGCAGCAGACAACCAATTATTTTTCTTCATGTTTGAGCAAAGAAACATGCTCACTTTACAATGACTAAAGGTAATTATATTCCTTTTATTGCTTGCATTAGACATCATCTGGATTTGCTTCATGTTAGACTTCTGAACATTGTAACTGCTGTGATTTAAAAGGCGTACCTTTTATGATTTATTGTTAACCTCCTAATTATTCCTGTAATCCAGGTGGATTCCTGTGAAGCACTGCAGTATTGGTAGGATTTTATTGCTTTGCAACATATTACTGATGAAAATTATTCTCTTTTTCCTCTGTTTGCTTTTCCTCTTCTAAAGTCTTCTGCATTCAGCATGATGCCTTCAGAGATGAAAACTTGTTGTAGTTGGCTTAAGTGTGCAGGATTTTTATGAATGAATAGAGGGTGCAGTGTGCCAAAATTGAATAAGGAGAAGTAGAGTCAATTTGACAGTTTTTTATAGTCTATATGTATAGTTCCCTTCAAAATTATTGGGACAAATAATCAAGATTTCTATCTTTGCTATACACTCATCCAGTGTATGTTTATATATGAGGAAAAAATACAGGAGGTCACCTTTTTTCTCTGGGTATTTATGAATATCAATGGATTCAAGGAATACCATTTTTTGTCATCTTCGTTTCCATCATTCCGGGTGACTAAATTTTCTGACAGTAATTTAAAATGAGTGGCATATGTCTACCTGCTGTGAAGTTTATCCCAAAGTTGTGGTCCAGTACATGTCACTGAATTCTTGGTTTGCTCTTGGCATTGTGAAGAGCGTTGACTGACTTGACCACTCAGCTATGTTGCTTGTAGCATACAGTTTTCTGGTCTGATTAGTAAATTTGAAGGTGTTTGCTTTGGCATACAATGTGTTTCTTTATCCTTTTGAAAGTTATTGTTGTTACTAGTTATAAAAAAAAAATTGCTAAGGAATGGTGCTTGTGGTACTTCCATGTAAGCTTCACTTTAGTGAAATCGCAGGAATTCACTCAACAAAGGTATTTACAGATTAATTCAGCCAGTTGTACTCTACATTAATATATAGTCAATTAACTTATATTAATTATGTAATAATACATTTAAAAATACATTTTATTTATATAGCACCTGTACACAAATACATGTTGAGTAACATGAAGAAGAAATTGAAATAAATCAAGCACTTCAATAATATTTAAATTAGAAATAAATACACTGGATCAAATGAAGTAAACAAGCTACATAGACAAAACAGATTGGTCCAGGGTGAGTGTGTCTGTGTGTTCATTTCTTTCTTTTCATCGTCCAGCATGTGCTGTGGTAAAAACAAATAAGTTGTCAGATATCTTTAAGTGTGTGAGTAAATTCACAAGCTTATGTCCACCTCTGCATGTGCATAAAATTATATTTTAAAAAAATTACATTTTTCAAACATTAAATTGTGCAAGGCAATAGGCCCGGTCTTATGACTAAACAGAGCAAGCTGCTGATACCCTTGTTAAATTAAACAAGGTTTATGGTAGTTATTGTTGGACATACCTCAATATTCTTCAAAAACAGTTTGATGCAAGTATTGGACTAAACTGTGCCAAAAGTAATAATCTTGTAGCCTATAATAAAACAAACGCGATGCAACTTGGAAAACGTCAATTTTTTCAGAAGTTATCATTGTACATATAGATTTCCACTTACACACACCATACTGAAATCAACTTTTCCTGATGTTTTGAACATCAAAGAATCTGAGCTTTAACTCAATAACAAATTTTTGATCCCATCTCCAAACTTTCATTTAAATGGAAGTAAAAAAGATGAGTGAGCTGGTCATGTCTGCATAAGGTATGAAACTACCTCAGCATGTATCACAGATGCGTTGGATCATTGCATTGTTCTTTTGGCTGTGCCATCGCTTTTGGTTGATGTTTATCTTTTCCCCCTGTTCAGTAATGCATTTCTTGTCTTTCTGTTTATGGTTCATTTTACAGTATGACTTTTACAATTTTACTTTCAATCCCATACCTTCATTTTCTTCAGTGTACCTTTTAACTTCAGAGCACTGGTGGATTTTGCTATCATCAGTTGCAGATGGAGTTCTCTAGTGGGGTGGCCATCTCTATTTGCTCAGTGTGGGTGGTGACTTCTTTGTCTTTCCTAATATTTCAGATTTATAGTTCTGTTGTGTAATTTCTCAACTGTGGTTCTGATTGAATTATGATAGCCCCCAAACACTGTGGTTTTATAATAGATGTTAATGCATGCATATTTACAGAAATAAAAGGTGACATTTCTGTACTTTTTCCTCATATCCATCTCTTATCTCAAATTCAGATTGCTTGTGATAACATCAAAAGTATTTGTTTTAAATTCATTGTGTCAATATTTTTGGAGGACACTATATATAT
>JANRMT010062817.1:26341338-26371803 GCA_026402145.1 Polypterus bichir lapradei
TTATTAAAAATGTTACAAAAAACCACATGCTTTCAAAGGGTGTCCTAATTGTTTCACATGACTGTATATATATATATATAAAGCCATACTTTGCAGCTTGTTTTTTCACTGTCTACTAATCTTCTGTTCTGCAAATAAATGATCACTTTCAGTCAACTACCTAGGAAAGACACATGAAGTATCGTTTGATTTTAAAATATAACATTCCATTTAAGAAATGAGTAAATTCAAACATTATTATTTATTAATTAATGAACAGTCAAATGTTCCTTTTCAGCAATGTACCATACACTCTAAGTAGGGGAAAGAGCTTAAGTGGCATAATTATAGAGAGAGCTCGACTTCACAGTAGTCTCAATTTATGCCAAGTTTACTGAGAATGGAAAAAGTAGTAACACCATGCGCTTACTTTAATTTTGAAACACAGAATGAACGTACAAGTTTGACTCATTTCCTAGGATGTTGATAATCTTTGATTTCTCTAACTGTTTTGAATAGATTGGTGGCATGATTGAAATGTCATTAGTTAGTTTTAACATTAAAACGGGTTCACATTTCTCAAGCTGGCTTTAGTGTCTTCTTGCTCAGTGATGCAAGTGAAGATGATTTTTTAAACTGAGAAATGTGTGCCTTTTTATTCTGTAACTGCAGCTTGAGGTACAGTAAGCCAGTGCATGCAATGGCAGATAGGTAACTGGTGTGCAACGCTTTTTATGCCATAATTCAATGTCATTTTTAAATAATTGCATTGTATACATAATATCATTAAAATGTCTTGAAATTGTTTCAGTTGTATATCATTTTTAAAGCAATGTACAGAATGTTTTAAGTAATGAAAATCCTTAGTGCACAGGCGCTTTAAGCATGCAGTGGGGCATAAAACTGCTTTATATGTATCTTTTACTGGGGTTTTAGTTCAAATGTCATTTAAAGTTTGGCTAAGAAGCTTGCAGCTGTCTTCAAGAACGTAAAGCAGGTTTTTATTTTTATGAGAGAGATGCATTCATTTCATCACTAAGTGAAGTTACGGATGGCATAGTCCATGTCAGTTAATTTCCATTTATATGAATGCATGTATGTGTAAAGCATGACTGAGACAACGTTTTTTAACCCTTGGAATTTTCTATATTCCTGCATAAGTAGCCCCTAAAATGTAATCTGATAATCATGCAAGTCTGATCGATAAAAGACATTTTGAGTAAAACTCACACATAGCTGTACATTGCAATGTCTTTATTAAATATAGTGTTTAAATATTCAGGATTCAGGATGGAAACAAAAAAAGGATGTGAACCTGCTATAAAGAGGATCACTGAATAAGATAAGTGTGTGTAGAGATGACCTGCCTCTTCACAGCAGAGAACTGTCAAAGTGCAAAATAAAAAAGCTTTCAGAGGACCTCAAAGCAAGGGTTGTTGAAGCTCACAGAACTATGAGGGCTTGTAAAGCATTTCCAAAGACCAGGGCTGCCATCACTCCATAGTTAAGGAGACAAATTGGAGACAGTCGGTAGCCTGGCTGCTGGTCCTAGGAGTGAGAGTTCATGTAACAGTACCATACCACACTCAAGTAGATGACAAAAAACTGAGATGACAGCTAAGGATCTGCAGGCTGTTTTAAGATCAACAAGTGGGGAGCGTGAATGGGCTCTTATTACACAGAAAATTATAGTTTTCTGGGGCTTGAGCAAGATGCTTCTTATCTGAAATTTGCTAAAGACCACCTGGATGTTCACAACGCCACTGGAACAAATACCCTTTGGACATAGAAACAATTAGTTAATTAATAAAGATGTATGAAAATTATTTATCCCAGGGGGAAAATGTAGCTTTTTATAGAACCTAAAAATATTACAACAAAAGAATTGCAAAAAAAGAAAAAAACTTATGACTTGGCTAGAGATATAAAAGCACAAAAGTGAGATGTGTTAGTGTATCACCATTGGAGTAAAGGAGCCCCAGTAGTGTTTCTTGACGCACTCCTGCTGTATAATTCGTGGGCTGACAGTACTCAGTGTTTTGTCTCAAGAGAGACGATGTGCGGAATTGTTCGTAATGGTCATCCGAGTTCTCCTCATTCTCTCCTTTGCTACTACTTCCAGTAGTTTGAGACTGCATCTCATAACGGTGCCTGCCTCTTTAATTAATTTGTTGATGTGGTGGGTCGCTCTTGAAGTGAAGTACTAGCCCAGCACACCATAGCGTAGAAAATTGCACTGGTCATCACAGAGTTATAGATGATGTGAAGGATGTTGCTACTCACATTACATGAATGCAGTCTCCTAAGAAAAGGCAAGACCTGAACTTTCCGATGTGAAGAAACAAACACACTGGACAGCACCAACACTGCATCCCACTGGTGAAGCTTCATAAGGTCAGCCTGCTTTCCTGCCTTGAGACCTGGACTTGTTACAGGCATTGCAGGAACAAAGAATTTGCATTAGGAAATTACAGCTTGCACTACTCTGTGATTCAAGCTTAAATTATTTCAATGATGAGGTGGCTAGAACAAATGTTAGAACAGCCAGCTAAGAATCCTCACTTCAGTGTTGGAAATGCTAAAGCAAGCCATTTGAGAACCAAAACAGTTCTTTGCAGGGGAATGAGGAAAATCTCACCAAAGGTCTGTGCAGGTCTGATCTTGAAGAAACAAGAAGAAGCTCTTGATAGAGTTAGGAAGGTTCCACCCATTACCCAACCTAAGTTTTTTCCATTCTAAACAGGACCCCCAGCATGTTAAATACAATTATTCCACTGTACAGTTGTGAGCTTGCTCTTTGTTTAATCATCCTGCTATTGTCTATTAATGTATTCTGGAAGAAAATCTGATCACATTTTAGGTGGCATTCATACATGAATTCACCGTGTGTAATGTCAGGTACTGTCCATGAATTTTCAAACTGCACTACCTGAGACAGCAACAGGATAAATGGTTATTAACCATCTGCAGCACTTGAGTGTTTGAAGGGAAATTCCCGGCAAAGTGAAGGGAGTAACCTTCATTGTCCTCTTGTTTGGTTTTCATTATTCAGTAATTTACACCTCAAGTCTTTATAATGGTAGTCAGTGTCCCAGAGTAATGAACTCTTACAGAACAGCAAATTCTCTGCAGGTACTAAAAGTCAAGTCATTCAGCATCTTAAACTGTTTGTAAATATTGATAGTGTGGTTATTTTACTGACATTTCTGTATTTTTGGGACCACTTTTTGCCAGCATTAAACATCTATAAATGTGCATTTTTTGAAGTAAATAATACCTGCATGGGAAAACACCATCTCAAGTGTCCTGCTGCCATCCCCACTGGAGTGCAACATGTTAATTTACTAATAAATAGGAACTTAAAGTATCATTGTACCCTAACCCTAAACTACCACATATATGGCTGAATCCTGATGTTTGGATAAAGATAAAGAAGTGGAATACAGGTTGCAGGTTAAAGCGTTTTGTATAGGTATGGTGTTCCACCAGGGCAGTCCTTCTTTTTTTTTTTTCCCCTTTGCAATGTGATTGCAGAGGAGGCAGACCAGTGTTTGTTTGGCCTGGGATATTCCGTACAAGGAACTTGTCATAACTATCATGGATATCGATTGAATACCTCTAATGATCTGCCTCCTTATACTGCCAAACCATGTCCCCATACTCTATTGTCACTGTTATCATAGTGGAGGACAGAATGATGATGAAGGCAGGTAGAGGACTTCCTACGTGAGCAAAGTTAAAGCTTTGTACTTAGTTGTTGTAATAGGCCTTTGTAGTGCTTTTCATTTGATGCCCCTAGTGACATGTTATTGAACATGCGCAGTCATTTGTGTCTTTCACAATTCGCCCATTTTAAGGCACACCTCATACGTTGTCATAAAATATCCTTACGCTTTGGTAAAGTTTTGGGTCGTGGTTGGCTCATCTTACTCAGGAGTAATGGCAACTGTAAGAGATCAAAACTTTAAGTTAATGTTAATGATAAAATTGCCTTAGTGTTGGTACTTAGTTTGAACTTGAATATAATGTAGCTTTAACATAGCTTATGTAAGATTCTGTTACACACCCTATAAGTTAAAAGTAATGTCAACTCTTTGTGACAATAGTATAGCTCTTAGATTTGAGTTAGGAAGCTAGAGAGAAACATGAACTGTTAGTCAGACAGGCGTTAAGGGCATAGTGTTTACTGATGGTATGTACCTATATACGGTAAAAGAGATAATATGTAAAAACCTTAAGAAATATAACCTAGATACATAAGCCTTCAGTGGAATAAAAGACTAGAAGTTTCCTCTTGTTTTGCCTGCATTGTCAACTTTCTTCCTTATTTTATGTGAACTATTTGCTTTGAATTTTACTAAAATCTTTAAAATGAAGACACTTGGACTGTGTAGTTGTTCCTTGAGCAGCATGACATTGTATTGCTAGAAGGCCTTTCTGGTAACTGCATTTGAACTGTTTGAAAATACTTGGAAACCCCCTACAAACACAGTTACAGTGACTATCGAGTGGGTGTGCCATAGCCTGATCGGTAGTATTCTTAGTTCTTCAGAGTTTCACTGTGTAAATCATCTTTTATAAACATGCAATTCGATTGGCTGTTTATCAGAGCTCCAGAGGTCCACAGCTAGAAGGGCCTAATGTGTCTCATTCATAGGTTCTCACAGGGTCCTCATTGTCACATGTACTGTATGAACTGCAGTGAAACTCTTACTCGCATGTGCTAATCAACATGCAACTTTTTGCCAGCAAGGTTTTTTAACACAACCCAAAGGCTTTGCAAGTGTATATGGAGAAACATTCATTAAGCTTCTGAAGTATTCTTGATTAGCATGTATTGTCCATGGATTAACATGATCATTTTGCCATGTTTATTTTACCGAGTTGACATTGTACATGACATATTGATTTGGCATTGGTTCCTAAAGTGCTCGTCTGGGACATTGACTTCTGTTATAAATATTTTGAGCTAACTTAAAAGGAATTGGAAAAATAGTGGGCAGATGGACATTCTCACAGCAATCACTGTAAAATTTTGTTTTTGACAGGCTGTAGTATTACTTTGAATGTGTATGTGGGGGGGTAAAAGGTTTATTTAAATTCATATATATTATGTGTCCTTTATTTACAGTGACCCCTAAAGAGAAGGAGATTGACGGTCACATTCCTTTACCTGCCACCTCTGCTTTGGAAGAAATGGCCCTCTACAGCAACAAACGCAAACTGCGGCACAGCCGACGAAGCCTGGAGACGGCTGTCCCCACGTAATCCAGCTGTATCATAAGCGCACTCGTACGAGAAAAACGAAACAAAAAAGTAACGTCTTGCCTCCAAATGGTGTCCTTTATCTTCTGGGCTGGACATCTGCCAAAAAAAATTGTGCATGGACTTGGGCTGCTAATCTTAACCGAAAGAGGATGTAGATGCTAGTCTCTGTATACCAGACCGTAAATCGAACGTTCAGTTTGTGTTCGAGACGCTGAATTCTTTGACATGGACTAATTCTCTTTTTGACTGTTTCATTTTTCACTTTTTTAAATTTTACTCCAAAAATGCTAGATGTGTTTTAATTTGTACATTTTATTTTTTCGTTTTTAATTTGGTTGTAAAATTGCCTCAGCTGGGAAGGCGTATGAAACTAGCTTGGTCTGGGTAAGCGGAATATGTAAATATAAATTCAACTCGGACCCCTTTAATGTTGGGTAAGACAGCCTCTGCTACCTTCACTGCACTACAGCTACTCATTTGGCCTCTTTATTGCCAGTAGCCTTTTTCTGCTGATTTTAACACTTTCTTTTAATGTAATTTATTATTCTAGATACATTGGCAATTGTACATTTTTTAATATAACTGCTGGGTTTGGGGTTTTATTGCTTTTCTGGTATACAGCGCAAAGTTGTTTTAGTAAGGTGTAATAAAGACCTGAAGGCCAAGCGGGAACTTTTTTTTACGTTATTTTTATTGCTTAATGGCAGCCCAGCACTTGAACATTCATGGTCAAATATTCCAAACCCAACCAAACTGGTGCCCAGTTAGCGTTTATAAAGCTGACAGTACGTGAAAGAAACTGCGATTGGGCCACTGGAATATTACTGCCATGCACTCGGATGAACAATCGTGGCCTTTTAACTGCAGCAATAAAAACAGCAAAAGCTTTGTGTACTTTGGAGAGTCGGACACAGAGTTGCATGGACCATCTGGAAGAAATGTCTAACGTTTTAGAATTTGGACATGTTCATCTGGAAATGGTGACTTACAAAGTTTTTATTTCTTGCCTTCCAACATTGTTTATAGTGTAACTACAAGGGTGGCACCGTTCTTTGTGAACAGGCTACCTTTTGCAGCTCTCGTTTAATATTGGTAATTTAAAAATGTCTTTTACATCCAATCAGTTCAAGCTCCACATGCATTTAAAAAGAAACATTTAGAAACTGCGAATAAAAGAAGCCCCAGCACTACACCTGTGCTTAGAAGTACTGGCATTTGAAGGTAGCAGACGTTCAGAAGCTGTTGAGTTCCCTTCAGGTAGTGTGAATAATGTACAGTTATTAAAAAAAACAAAAAAAAAAATTTAAAAAGTCAGAACTGAGCCAACCTGCATCAGAGTGATGCCAGCCTTGTGGCCAGTGTGCACTGCATGTACATTGGCACGGTTATTGAAAGCTTTTTGTAGAGATAAAATTAGACTTGAAAAGTACTTTGTAATTCTCCCCTGATTTGATAGATTTGTTTTTTTTAATCTTGGTTGTAGGACTGGCAAAGACATTCAGATTTTTTTAAATCCATTCATTTTATAGTGGACAAATACAGTTTTGGAAAAAAGTAAGTACCGCGCTGTTACTTTGAACTGACAGACTTTTATTTTTTTGTTCCTTTCTGTGCTGATTTTTTTTTCAGTTTGGGCAAAAATCTGTGAAGAAATTTGACAACACACTAGAATTTTCCTGGTACCTGGGAGTTGCTACGCTAATCACTACGTTCTTTTTTTCCCCACAGCAAATTATACTTTGCATTTTCCCCCTCATTTTCCTTTGAATTCTGGTGGGGATTTTTACTTAGAGCGGGGTAGTGTTAGCTCAATCAAGACTGTAACTAGTGAAATTTGTACAACCAAAGAAGTCTATTTTGTGGTTCAGGAATAATAAAGTTTACTTTTCATTTTACAAACACCTTTCACTTCTGTCTTTATCTTTGTATTTCTTCCAAACTTCTCTGCTCGTTCTTGACATTTTGGTGCGGCACACAGGGGGTGCTGTACCTTGTTTGTGTTTGTCTTGTGTGGCGTGTGCTTTGCTGTCACCTCTCTGTCTGTGTCTGCAGATTCTTTAAAGGCTCATAAGCTACATTCCCTCTTATTTAGTATTAAATGAATCCTGTGATGAAAATGCACTTTTAATATGTGACATGTGTAGTAAATAAATCTTAATTTCATTTTAATTTATTTTTTTTATAAAACATGTAATAAGTCAGATATTTTTCTCCTAGGAATGTCCTTGAGATCAGATAATGTTAAACAAGCTTTACAGTTGTTAAAGTTTATGAGAACATTGGTCTCCTTAGCGTTATGTTTACCCCCAGAAAAATGAGCCAAAAGCCTTTTTTTTTTTCCATCAACAAAAATTTTCATTGTGTGTAACAGAAACATGAAAGGGATCAGCATCATATACTGTGAGTTGGGTCTCGGTTGCTGCCCGTCACTGCCTGATCTGTGCTACAATGTGAGGAGCATGGCATGCTTGATCCAACAGTGAAGTCATAACATAAAATGAATCTTGTGGTCTGTAGGGGGTGTTGCAGTGCCCCAAACCCCTAGACACAACTACACAACACAGCCCTGGGTTCAAATACAAGGGATTTATTTCAAACAATACCTCCACAGGATTTCAGTTTCCCTTTTTGTAGACCACACAACAAGCAAGAGGTTTCTCCTACACTTCCCATACAGTCTCATGCGCCTCTGACTGCTCAGTGCACAGGGGTGGCCCCTTTTATGCCAGACCCAGGAATACTGCTGGTGTCAAGGAGGAAGCTCTCCCAGCCTCTGAAAGTAGACGCAGCCCTCCCCAGTAGCTCCTGTTGTTGGTGCCCATGGAACCCAACAGGGCTGCCCCACAGCACTGCAACTTGCACCCCTATCTGTCTGTCTGTCCGTCCATTACACCGACCTCCCTGCCAGATAAGAGTACAGGGTTCATCCTGGTCGGGATGTCAGTCCAGTCCTGCTGTCCATCATAATCCATGCCCAACAAATGATGCTGCAGATTGCACAAATAAAGTCTGAGTTGGTGTTTGCTTACATTATGCACATGTGAGAGTCCTGTGCTTGAACAACACTGATCAGGTATGGCTGCTACAGCTCGTTGAAGGGATCCAAGCCTCGCAAAACATTATGGAGCACTAGGAAAAAAACTGCTTAAGTTGGCCACGTGCTAGTAATTAAAGTGGCTTGGATGAAAACCTGCAACCACTGCGGCCCTCGAGGGTCTCAGTGTGACACACCAGCCCCACACCACGGTAGTACTGCAGTCGCCTGATTTATATCTCCGCTGTCTGGTGGGTGTGCATTTTTCGGTTGCATACTCTTCAATCGTAGCACAAAGGGGTGCCATATTAGTGTCAGAGCAGCACTGGAGACTTCTTTTTGTTTTGGGCTTTTATGGCTCTCCCCTGTCCTGCTGTGGTTTTTCATATTTATTGGGGGAGAATAAGAAATCAGCATGTCATAGCCTCAGTCTTGACTATTCATATTATGTACAAACTCTAGTGTTAGAAGTATTAGGCACGAGCAATGCTTTTTTAAATGCTTGTCTGAAGGTCACAGGCAGCCTGTTCACCACCAGAAATAAAATTCGGATAACTTTAGGAATTCACACCCATTAAATGGGAAACAAAATGCAGAACAAAATAAAAGAATAAGGAATACACATACGGAACAGCAAGAATTTTACTTTACCTACATGTCGTTAGGAGCTAAAAAGCCAGCAATATGTGAGGTTTGCAGTTCAATGGCAGACATATGAGAATGGGTTCAGTACTTTCATTCAGTGAAGACGATTGTGTGCTTCTCTTATTCATAAGCTGACTGAATGGCAGTACAAAAACAGGAAAAATTAGTTCCACATTGAAAAAGAGCAAAGGTAGACAAATCAATCTGCATTCTAACTACTGAGAAGCTGATAAAGATGTCTATTGCCTAACTTTGTTTTTTTTTTAATGTTGAACTAATGTTCCCCTTCTGTTGCGGATTCACACTGGCAATCTGAATATTCATGATTGCTTTAAACAAAGGGTATCACACCATATTTAGAAATGAAATTGATTGTCTTTGATTAAAATATTACAATTCAGTTATCGATTTGTTTTTGTGTCCATTCAAACCACTTATGCTGAGGCAAAATACATGCAAGTGGCCAAAAACAGCAACAGGAAACTACAGCCATTGAGCCGTCTCCTGTCACTCCTCCCTTCTACGTTACACCTCCTCAATGAGTCACAATAGTGTGATGTACGTGTGGAGAAAGCTGGGACATGGGAATGTGGCCCATTCATCTGCTAATAACATCGCTGCTTCAAGGCAAGGTGGGCACAAGGGCTGATGAAGACTCTGGAAGATGGTTAAGGCCTTTAAGCAGAAGGTCCTTCAGATCCCTGCACCAGGCTGCAGAGTAGCAAATAGGATTCACTTTTCAAGAGGCCGAGTTAAATCCCGGAGCAGCATTGAAATAAACATTTCTAGATTGAAGACTGCATATGTTCTTAATGTAGTGGCTATGTGTAACCTTTAAACATGTACTTCTCTATAAGATAAGGGATGAAGATGATACACTGTCTGGTGCAGTCAACCACAATCCTCTTTTGAGGACTGCTGCCTTGGCCACAGGTGGATGTTATTGGGTGATATGCAGCTTTCTTCAGGTGGTTTGACCCTTAGCTGCTAATACCCTCTAACTGGCAGGTCAGCAGTGGTGGCAGAATCGGTTCCCCTCAGCTACTGGTTCCCAGCAGGCCTGCTCCCCTGCTAAACCATAGCCAATAAAAAGCCTTTGCTGCTGCCTCCCTCATGTTCCTCTTTCTGCACCTCTAAGTCCTGAAGGTCCTACACTGACTGGGCAGGGAATCCCCTGCACCCCACTTCCACCATGAATAGCCATGTCTGCCAGCCTTTATCTTTGTAGTTGTGCACTAATTCTTGGTACTTGCTGCACTTCCTCCCAAGGTAGTGTCAGCTCTGCTAAGACGACCTTCTTTTCTCCAGCAGCTCATATGACTACATCTGGTTTCAAGCTAACCAACAAGGACTTCTTCAGGGAACTGTCTATGTTAATTAGTGTTCTCTAATTTTAATTCTTATTTATTTTGTCTTTTCTCTTTCTTCTTCATGTAAAGCACTTTGAGCTACATTGTTTGTATGAAAATGTCCTATCGAAATAACACTCTTAGCTCACATTCTGTGGCTGAGCACGGCAGGTTTTGCCTTATTGAGCTGGGAGCAGCAAGATTGGCTCTTCCTTTGATGAAGGTGATGGTGCTTAATGTTTTGGAATTGGGTTGGTGTTTCTTCCTTCTTTCCCACTCCAAAATGTCTTAAGGCCTAGTAAGACTTTGTCTTGGTGTCACTCCTCTCTCCCCTGCATTAGTACTATCTCCAAACCACCGGAGAGAATGAGAACCATACTTCCACCCCCTCACAAAACATAGTTTGTATAGTGGATCCTCCCTTCAACCCCACCCATGCAGATTCACTGGGGTTGGGAGGGTATTGTACACAACCTGCAAGATGAATGATATACAAAATGGTTCCATCCTCCATAGGTCAGCCCATGAGATCCTCAAGCACCTTCAACATGGTAAAGGTACTATATAAATGTATTATTATTATTATTGTCCAGGCTCATTGCAGCGCTTACTTGGTGGCTTGTTGCTCTTCCTCAATGCTCCCCACCTCATCTTGGATAACTGCTCACCTTTCCCTTGTGCTGAATGTTCCCCACTGTTGGAAGTGTTTGTCGTAAATAATGGCTTAGAGCAACACCAGCATCCCACTGATCTTAAGCTCCAGCCAATAAATGTGAAGCTTGGAGGGACTGGCGACTGTTGATCGTCTTCTCCAGTCCTACCACTGTACACTGTCATTGGCCAAGTCATTCTAGGCCGCAGTCCATGTTGCTAAAGCCATTCTTTGAGCTTCTTCGGATAGCCAGGCTTGTCAGTCTTCCATAACCAATACTTTGCTTGCTTGTCAGTGTTGGAGATGTTTACATTTTTAAATTATGTATGACAATAAAATAAATCGCCCTTTTCTTAGTAATATAGTATTTTATACAAAATGTTAATTCATGTAATTAAAGTGTTCCCCTGTTTAAAACAAAATCTAAATGTGTAGACTGGAGTAAAATAAAAAGCAACAACTTTGTTTTAATTGGCTGTTAAAAATGATGGAGGTTTGTTCTTGATATATGGGATGACAGTTCCAGCTTTTTTCCTTTGGGGCTGTGCCTGAGCCGTGGCATTCCTGTAGTATTGCTAAAAATAAACACAAAGTGTTACTGTAAGAATGTGCGCTATATACTCTAATAACTTTGCACTCATTGTAAAAGAAGGCAAAAAAGGACATTTCCAATCATCTTCAGTTTTGTGTTGGGACATCATTAACAATGGTGTACTCCTCAGCAAGGGAAAAAAAATCTAACCAGAAAAATTGATTTTGTCACCCAAGGCAATATTTATCTAATTTTAGGAGTTGGCAAGAACTAAATGACTGTTTATATCCTGATATTGGCAACCTTAGAAGCTTGCTTATGTTTTCACCTGAATGTACGCACCTCCATTGATCCAGTGCCAGTTTCAGTAGGCACTACCTGAGTTTTATTGCATTGTATTCTCTTTTGATTCACACATCGTAATCACGTATGTAAATTTGCTGACAATTTATTTTGTGTCGATTCAACATGGTTGTATGATTTGTTTTGTATACCATCTTAGGAAGGTAAAGTTGTATTTAATTTTGCAGAACTGGTTTTCTTACTTATGGCAGCATTTAGCTTGTATTTATGCACGCATATAAAACTATTCAGCTTCTGCTAAGCTATATGAGCAACAGAACAACAATATTCGTCTGATATGAAGTCTGGTCCATAAGTATTTGAACAGTGACACAATTTTCATTATTTTGGCTCTATACACCACCACCACTGTGGATTTGAAAAAAGCCATCATTATGTGATTGAAGTGTAGACTTTCTACTTTAAGGGGGTTTACCAAAAATATCGCACGAACTGTTTAGGAATGACAGCCTGGCCCCCATTTCCAGGGCCTCAAAAGTATTTGGACATTTCATTGACAAGACGTTCCACAGCTAGGTGGGAGCAGGCCCCTTATTATTTCATTAACTATTAAGCAGGTAAAAGGTCTGGAATTGACTCCATTTTTGGAATTTGCATTTGGAAGCTCTCAATGTGAGCTCTCATTATGAGGTCCATGCAAGTGAAAACAGGCCATCAGTAGGCTGAGAAAACAAAACAAGCCCTTGAGAGCAGAAACGCCAGGAATGGTCAAATCAGCCATTTGGTACATTCTTAAAAAGAAGGAACACACTGGTGAGCTCAGCAACACCACAACATCTGGAAAACCACAGACTTCTTGGTGAAGAAGAACCCCTTCACAACTTTTAGCCAAACCAAGAACATTCTCAGGGAGGTAGATCCATCATTGCCAAAGTCTTCAATCAAGAGAAGACTTCATGAAAGTAAAGACAGAGGATTCCCCACAAGGTACAAACCATTGGTAATCCCCAAGTACAGGAAAGACAGATTAGACTTTGTAAGAAAACATTGTTAAAAGCATGTCCAGTTTTGGAACAACTTTCTTTAGACAGAGGAAACGAAGATCAGTATATAATGTTGGAAAGAGAAGAGCATGGAGATGAGAAGAAACGGCTCCTGACCCAATGAATACCACATCATCTGTGAGAGATGGTGGAGACAGTGTAATGACATGACATGTGTGACTGCCAATGGAAGTTGGTCACTGGTGTTGATTGATGATGTGACTGCTGGCAGAAGTAGCAGGATGATTTCTGAAGTGTCCAGCGTGTCTCTACTATCTGCTGAGATTCAGACAAATGATGTAAATCTGAGAGGCTGACACTTCACAGTACAGATGGACAATGAGCCAAAACATACCGCTAAGGTAAAGCAAATGCTTTTCAACGCAAAGTAGTGGAATATTCTTCAATGGCCAAGTCTATCAACTGACCTCAACCCAACTGGACATGCAATTCACTTACGGAAGACAAAACTGATGGCAGAAAGTCCAACAAACAAGCAGCACCTGAAGACGGCTGCAGTAAAGGCCTGGCAAAGCATCAGTAGGGTGGAACCCTGGCACTTGAAGATGACCGTCGGTTCAGACTTCCAGAAGTTATTGACTGTAAAGGATTTTCAACCAAAATTAAAAGTGACCATCATATTTATAATTGTTAGTTTGTCCAAATACTTTCGAGCGAGCCCCTGAAAGTAGAGGCACCATGTTTAAATATGTCTTGTCATTCCTAAATGGCACATACAATATATTCTGGTTAAACAGAGAAAAAGAAAGAGGGAATTTTATTCTTAATAGGATAAATGTGATTAAGAATCCAACTTAATAAAAGGACCACTGTGTGAATCGGTGTATCATTGTGTTCACCCAGTTGTTAGGGTTAGGAAGAAAAATTAAAAAATATGCAAAACATGCAGATGGGCCAAAATATTAAAATTAAAATGTAATAAAACTGCCGTATAAGAGTCCAGAAATAAGAAAATTGGTGTTCTAGGTTTATTCTGTCTTCCAACATGAATACACTGGAAACATCAGCCTGTTTGGGGCTTCCTAGCACCTGCTCGGACCACATCAATGCGGCTTCTAGTTGTAATGCTAAGGACTAATAACTTCGGGGGAGGCAATGAATGAGTAAAAATAATAAATCAGCATACACGTCAGGAAACCAGAGCCCCGACAAGACTAGGCTGGAGCCAGTGCGGTGACCACAAGCGCATTTTCCCTACAAAACACTTAAACTATAAGCGTGGTCAGTTAGACGAGCAACAGCAAGAAGAAGCAATAAAAATGGGAGGCTCCATCCAAAGAGAAAAAGGCTGCTGAGGAAGAAAGGGACGGGGTGTGTATTATCACACCAGACCAAATGGATAACCCACGCATTAAAGTAAAATAAAAAAACATGAGATCTACATTGATTGCTTACATTTCACACAAACAGTATTTAAGATAAGGACAGAAACTCCATCTTGTTCCTGCTATTTGTCTCGGTGTTTAAATATTGGAATGTTATTGAGAAAATTCCACTTAGCCTTTGGATGTTTCTCTCCACCTCAGCTGAAGAAGTTGGCAATGGACAAGAAACTCCCCCCTGTTTCTGTTTTACTTGTTCTGACGATGAGGACAGTGATGGATTCCTGGTCTCTACAACTGCTTGTATGTTCCAAGGTAAATGGCCATTAAAAGTCAAGCTAAGTTCTACTTTTTTCCTGTAATATTCACATATTTTGTCATTTGTTGCTTGTCTTAAGGTGTTTGTGGGAGTATTTTATTCTAGAATTAGTCTGCAAGATAACCTGTTTTTCAGGGAGTGTACCATTTGTTGCCTATAAAATACATACCCTCTGTTGATTTCTCATACGAGCAGAATGAAACGCTAGAGATCCAGGACTGTCACTGAACAACTCTTGATGGTATCGCTCTGATCTCTCCTGGTCATCCTCGTCCTATAAAGAGATCAGGTGTAACTTGGATGACCCATTTATATTACCTTTATTTCTTTTACCTAATAGTTGTATTCAAAGCAGTCCAAAAGTCACACGGTACAGTTGCCTTTGTGTTTCTGCACCTTCAGCACTGGCAGGTGAAATGATTTAACCAGGGTCATGGGGAGCTGGGTGCCATAAAGGAATGTGGCCCAAAACCTTTGTCACAAGGGCACTCAGCCCACACTTACATGGATTAGGAGGAGGAATCCCCCCACATTAGGACCCTTCTAAGGAAGGTGTCATTTTTTTCCTTTTTATACCGTCCCTCATGTAGCATACTAAATTCGTATTTTTTAAATTTAAACTCTTTACTGAAATCATTAATAGAGTTTCAGGGGTTAATGGGATACCCTTGGAAAATCACCACCAACTGTCATCACATTGGGTCCCCCTTGGAAAACTGTCACCGACCTCCATCTACTTATCCACCGGCACAGCACACAGTGGGTGATCCATCGCAAGACACTCCTCAAAACTTGTGCAACCATTATCCGCTTTTTGTATTATTGTGCATCACATCTCCGCGCAGCCCACATTCAGACAACACACGACCCATAGATTATAAACCACTGAATTATAGTAATATGCTGTTGTGCTGATTGTCATTTATACCACAATTCAGTTTTTGTTATTAATTTAGAATATTAATAAAACACAAAGTAGCATTTTCAGAGAAAGCCTAACCATAAAGGGAGACAGCAAGGTAGTGTAAAGCAGCTTCATGGTGAATAAGGGAACGTCTCTGAACATCAAAATTAGAAGGCAGCAATCACTATGGGACAACAATCCCCGACACTGATTCTGTGCCCAGAAAGAGACGTTGGTAGTGTTTCTCCAGCATATTTACTTGTCACCCAGATGGCCATAACACCAATAAATCCATTATGTACAGTGAGGTATTTGGAACCAAGATGACTCCTTATTAGAGCAAGAAAAGGCCATGGTTGTGGCACAGAGCAGTAGCACCTAGAGAGCGTGCTCTACACTGGTGTCCCCATAGACGAGAAAAAATAGAGATTCAATAAAAAGACAATTCTAAAAATCAAAGCCATGTTTATGAAAATATGTTTTTTTTTTTAAAATCAAACTACATCGTTTATTAGGAACAGCATGGTAACATGGCATACTATTCCTTCTCCTACGTCTACTTGGCCACATTTTGTCACTTAGCCTGAACCAGACATGTAAATTTTAGAAATGTACGATTTGCTCATATTGCAGGAGGAGGTTCTTGGGTGTCTGTGTTAATGCCGTTGTTTCACATAAGTCTGATACTCCAATATGAGGCCGTCTGCCATTTTCACCATAATGTCTTGATACAACTCAAAAAGGCTGCAGGTCTTACAAAAATCAGTCTTAAAGAATTAACAGGAATGAAGGAGCAGTAGGGAAACACATTATTCTTTCATTTTAATGCTCCCATGATTTAATCCACTCTACTTGTCTTGGTTTTTGGATGCCTGGTAGCCTTAACACTGCATTTACTGCCAAAAACTAACACATCAATTAGAAACTATCATCAACATGCTGTGCTGGATCTTCACCATCTTCAACTTCTGGCATCTACGGTAAACTACTCACTTGACAGGAGCCATTAAAGACAATATTGTAGTACAGACAGATGCATACTCAATAAAGTCAAACACAACAACAAGGTCGGTAAGCAAGTGGTTCAAAAATGGAACACAGGGAGAAGGAGAAGACCCATTGAAAAAACAGGTCGATACCAACGACACACAGAGAGCAACCTGGTATCACTTTGAAAAAACTAAAACGGGGCATTAAGCTCTAGAAGAATAGGAATTGTCATCCACAAGCAACAGCACACAAGCAGCACGATACTTAAAGTGGTGGCACACATGGGTACAAACAGCCTCACAGCGGCCTTCTGCACATCATCATTTAATCCAGCTGCATTGTCTCACAACAACAGTTTGTTGGCAAATCCCTTTTTTTTTTTCTTCTCACGTTTACATGTCAAAACACAAAAGTAAATCACCTTGCATTTCAACTGTGTTTTAACACGGCCACGTCTGTGTAATGTTTGTTATCAAATCACACACTGATTTCTGCCATGTGAACTATCAGAGACCCACAAATTCTGAACATTCAACAGCAGTTTATATTCACCTTTGTTAGGGATTTTTCCATTCTAACTTTTTGTTTGTTGTAATTATATTGTAATTTTCACTTACTGCATGGCTGTAGTTTTATATAAAAATGTGCAATAAAAATAAATGGTATGGATGAAAATTTAACTGTGATATTCCAGTTAATGAGAGAAAGGAATACAATGACAGAAACAGCAGTCCAGGAAGTGAGGACCCCCATTAGCTAACATGAATATGGCAATGGCAGTATTTAGTCTTTGGTCTTTTTTGAGTTACTCTTGTGTTATGCCAACCCAAATCTTTGGATTTTGGGCACTAAGTGAACGTGACCCAGATGTGCTTGATAAAACATAAATAAATAATAATAAACAAACAAACTTGACTGTGTCTCTCTGACACGTTGAGTGTAGCAGGGTTATCCATCATGGATGTGCTGGGTGCTGCTTTATTTTTGCAGGTAGTATTTTCTAAATAAACTTCACTGAACTAAAGTTCTTTGTTCCAGCACCCCATCCACGATTATTGCCATTTCTCCTGGAGTAGCAGCACCCTGTGATCCTGAATTAGTTTTAAAGTCTAACACTGCAGTCCCCTTGAGTGTCACGCTTCCAACTCACTAAATTTGTGAGGACAGGGAGTTTGGCGTAGTGGTTAAGGCATTGGACCTTGGACTTCAAACACTGAGATTCTTGGTTCAAATCCCACTTCACCTGCCTGTGCTCCAATTGGCAAAAACAAAAGAAACATAACCCAATTGTATCTCATAGGTTGCCTTGGATAAAGGTGTCCACAAAATAATAAAACTAATTTTGCATACCCAGTCTAGTGGGTTTGTAAAGATTGCAGCGAGATGCGTGGGGTAAGCAGTCAAAACTCACGCACTTGCTAATATAGGGTGGTCCAGATCTAATTATGCAACTTTTAATGCAATGCAGGAAAAAAATACAAGAATTGTTCGAAATAGCTTGTAATAAACGAAAATGGACTTACATTGAATTAATTCACTGATTTTCCATGTAATGTCCCATTGTCCTCCATTCAGTTGGATACAGGCTCGGAGTAATAAACTTAATAAGTTATAGCGTAATGAAAATTGCATAATTAGATCTGGACCACCCTTTATAGCCTCGGCTAAGCTGATTATTACGGGATTTGATTTGGTTTAGTTCAGTTTGCTGGTTTTACAAATTAAGATTTATTATAATATATATATAAAAAGCTTCACAAGTTTTGATGGTGTAGCATTGTTTACTGCATGCTCTGAACGACACTGTTTTGGTGTCCTGTTATCACTCTTTATAAAAACCAGCTTTACTGTTTATTATTAAAATTGCCTGATGTGTACTAACAAAAACCTTTCTTACTTTCTGTCTTCATGCCTCTTTTCTAATGTAAAATAAAATAACTTGGACCAGTACTTGCCAAAGCCAGTATTCTGTTGATGGGCAGCATTCCTGGCCTGAGGGGGCCACACGTTTTCACAGCTCTCTGGATGTCCTCTGGGATTAGGAATGTTTCATTATACCAGCTGTCGAATTCTGTGAAGGTAAGATGCAAGAATAACTTTTAGGTTTCTTGGAGTTTTCAAATACTTTATGAAATGGAACTCATTGCAAGAAACTCAGACAAAAACAGTAATGTGAGATTTCTGTATGGTCAAATAAGGCTTTAAAGCTGATGGAAATAATAAAAGCTTATACAACCGAAGTCTAGTTAAAGCAACAGAGAATACTGTAAAAGAGGAGATGCGAGCAAATCTGAGGATGGTGGCAGTAATGCGTAGGCATGAAAAATATGAGCAGTCGCAGCAAAGTGGCATGTATTAAATTGTAAAGTACTGCAAAGCAGAAGCGTGATGGGCCTCATCACAATATTTAGTTTACCATTGGTTATTTAGCTGTTTATAGCCTTATTTTCCAATTATAAGGCACCACCCTTGGTGATATGAGGTAGTGCTGAGAAATGTTCCAAGAAGAAATGGCTGGGCAGCAGCACAGAGACGTGTTTCGGGTGGATGTGCCCTTGGAGGGTTGTGCAGATCCAGGAGGCCTACAAGGTTATGTGCATCTCTTTATAAAAGTGCCCTGCGTTACTCCATTGTCCCTGAACAGAAGGACATCTACTTAGCTGCCAGAAAGGAAAGAGCAAGTATGCCAGTTGTAAGTAGGCTAAGGCAGTGGCGTAGCTGGGGGTGGCATTATTGGCCATAAGGCTCAGTATAATTCGTGTGAAAGCAGCTGGGTTCGGTAAAATATCACTCATGAATGAAAAAAGTCAAATTCTCTGATTTTTATCCACAAATGCTTCAAAAATAATTTTCAGATTGTCCTTCTGTGATGACATCAGACACAGCAGTTGAAATTTATGAAGCAATAACATAAATAAACTAAATTTATATTACACCGATAATAATTTCTAGGTAGACAAACAACTAATTTACAATTTAATTTCATTATCAATCCGAATGCGTTCTTGCTGTGTGTAGGAAACCTCCCCACCTATCACTTGTACACTACACTGGTTCTGGTTTTTGCAGCCTAATTATATTAAACTAATAATCGGAACACGGCTTATCAGTGCGTCTATACTATATTTTTCTCTAGTTGATGCTTATAAATAATTATATGTGAAAAATTATTGCCGTTTCTCTATATATGGATGAATATCTATCTATCTATCTATCTATCTATCTATGCAAAATTTAACTTAATTTTTCTCTATATGTCATTTTGCTTTTCTATTTAAATAGGTTAACATATTCAGATATGTTGGAGGGCACATATTGAAGCACCGCACCACCCAGAGCGACATGAACTCTAGCCAGGGAGAAGCTCAGGAAACGTTTGCCTGAGACTAGGGGATCGTTTGCACGTATGCACACCTGACAGAAAGATATTTAGGGCATTCACCTGCTTAGAGTGCAAACTGAGGTGGGTTTTTGGCAGTTGGCTGAGACTAGTAGATCAGTCCTAGGACTGACCAGGTAAACCTCACTCTGCATATAAAATAGAAGAGCAACCACCAGATGTCGTCTTTTGGCCGTCTTGTCTTACGGCAAGGAGCTGCAGGGTGATTTGGGTGCAGTGATGAGTTGTGAGCTTTCTTTGTGAATATAACCTCAAATTAATTGTGAGTTCATTGAGTTTTCTGGATTTTTAGTGGTGTATATTTTTTTGTGTCTGGTTTGTCACTTTTTCATTTTTGTTTTTTCTTTTTTGATTCTGGGATAGAAGATCCTTCTTGATTTCATCCCACTGAATGAGGAAGAAGATCATTTGTTTTTCTTTTTCAACACTACTCAGGTTTATTCTTGGATCCAATGTAAATATTGTGCATATTCACTTGTTTTGATTTTTGCTTTCTTTATTTGAACTGTGTAATTGCTTAATACTTTTGTAAATAACTGCCACTTGCTGAAATAAAACACACTATTGGTCAAAAGTTTTAGACAACCCATTTTTCTTCAAATTTGCATTTCTACTGAACACATTTGAAAAAAAAACGAAGGCGTTGTAAAACTTTTGACCGGTAGTGTATAAGTCTTGTTTTAGGATATGCTAAATCTTTTTCTAAGTCTCTCACCTACTGATCTCGTCAGTTTTAATTATAGATGCCCAGGGATCAGGTTTGTGCAAGCGAATGCACGGGGGCTTCACAGGAAGAATCCTGATTGATGGAAAGAACTCATCACGGTATGTCGGTTTTCTGCATGTAGTGAAAAATTTCCAAATGGATTTTTTAAAATTTTTTTTATTAAAAGAAGTCATACTGAAGATATTCATAAAGATTTGAAGCTATCAGATTTTATTTCATCATAATAAAAGTTATTGGGTTGACTCTTTTATATTAAATAGACCAGTTATCTTAAAATGTTCTGCAAGGAATTTGCTGGTAGCAATTATTGGTAGCAAGCTTGATCAATACATACCACGTACAGGCGTATTAGTGAACACTCCAGACTGGTTTAAGCAGAGATAGTTATGTTTTACCAAACTGCTATAAGAGGAAGTAAAACAAGCATTTAATCAGAGGGGTGAATACCACATTTATGAAAAAGCTTCTGATGAAGTACTTCAAGAAAGACTAGTAAGGAAGGAACAAAACAAAGTCGGAATTGACGGTGCATTGTGTAGGTGGGGGCAAAATTGTCCTAACAGGATATAGCAAAGGATCACAGTGCAAGGAATATTCGTAAAAATTAGGAGATTTTAAAACCGGGACTCCTCCAGAATCAGTTTTGGGACTGCTGCTATTTTTAAGCACATGTAAAGCATGTGGATCAGTGATGTCTATAGTTTCTGACCTAATCGGGGTGTAAATAATTGATATGGCCGACATTGCCTGTTAAAATGATTCTCTGTGCTAATAATTTTTAGACTGTGTCAAAATGGATTATTTTAGTTTTCTTAAGCTATAATGCAGTAAACTGACAAATACCTTAGTACTTCATTAGAATGTTCAAGCAGGCTGAATTAACCACCGATCAATTCAACTGGAAAGTATGACAAAATACAGTTCTCATTTTCTTCAATGTTTTACAGCCATTAAAGTGCTCAGTTTTTGCTGCTCTCCTGTGTCATGTGTCATATCAACATGTTGTGGTTATCAGGATCCATGCACCCGGCAGCCAATGAAAGATATTTTGATATTAACTCTCCTAAGTCCAATGCTCTTTGACTTTTCATGATCATAACTTCTATAAAGTTGAACCTTTATTGATTTGTTTTAAAGATCCACATCACTGTGGTGGTCTCACAAGTCCCTAATTCATTCTCATGCAAGATGTAGTTTCACTGCTGCAGGCAAGAACAATTGATTGATCTGAGAAACTTTAAAAAGTTTCTTTTTCAGTTGCTGCTAATATTTCAACATCTATCTTTAAGGGACACTTTAAGTTTTAAGCAATTTCAACCAACATAGGAGTCAATGAAGCTGCAAACAGACAGACATGCTCTTATCACAATGGGAGCTGGACCTACATTGGTGTGAAACTATGTTGGTTGAGGCAGCTAAACATGCCATCACCAGCCTTCACAGGGCACTTGAAAATGTACAGCCTATTAAAAATACAAAAGGATATCACACTTTTGGCAATTATTTGCTTAATGCTTAATGTTTAAATGTTTAACTGCTTGACAGTCATAAGTCCAGCATCTCACATTTGACTTTTTGCTCAGTGGACAAACTAAGTTGACATTCACAGGGAGCATAAAGCCTAACAAGTGACGAAAAAAATCAAACAACCAAACACAAAGTTTAAATTTCATTTCTCAAGACATTCAGTCATGATCTCTGGTATATGGCACTTGATTGCTGCTTAGAGGTACGTATTGCTAAACAATCTGCAGAGTATAATTGCTCAGGACTGAAGTTAGCTTGGTGCAGATGTGGGATGAAACCTTTTGAAAGCATTCAGAAATCATTAAAAATGAAATGCTGATCAGCCATTTACTTTACTGGTTTCATAGTTTAGTTTTATTCTAAGATGATAAGGTTCAACTGTCCTCCGGGTGCTCCGGTTTCCTCTCACAGTCCAAAGACATGCAGGTTAGGTGCATTGGCGATTCTAAATTGTCCCTCATGTGGGTGTGTGTGTGTGGGCGCTCTGCAGTGGGCTGGCATCCTGCCCAGGGTTTGTTTCCTGCCTTGTGCCCTGTGTTGGCTGGGATTGGCTCCAGCAGACCCCCATGACCCTGTAGTTAGGTTAAAATGGGTTGGATAATGGATGGATGGAGGTTCAACTGGATAAACTATCAGGCGGAGAGGGGGTTTCTGCAGAAACTGGGTTGCTTATAGTGCTATATCCTGCTCCTTCATCTGATTTGATGATACTTGACAGGAGAACTACGTTATAAATATTTGAAGAAGCAGATCTTGCCCTGTATTTTCACCCCCAGTGGACTTTGGGAGTGTGCAGAGAAAATAGCTTGTACTCATTGCATGAAAAAAAATAACACACAAAATGCATCATTTCTAGAGCATCCCTCGTCTTCATATGGACAGACCTAAATTAAATAAAACGTATAAATCTGGTTACGTTTGCACATGACACAAGATGGAGAATCATACAGATTAACCTGAACAGAATACAGGGGAAGATTTATTTTTGGTAGATGAAATTTAACGTAAGAGTTTTAAAAATAGCAAGTAAAAATATTAGTTATGATTATACAATTTTTGGCCCATAGCTTAAACAGAAACTATATGACAATAGCTTGGGTACAACAGTGAACTCATCCCTCTTCAGACAGCATACAGTAGCAATTATGAAGGCCAATAGGATGCTGGGTCATATAGATGGCATAAACCTCACTGTGCTTAGGCTGTACAGCACAGCTGTGAGGCCTTACCTGGAAAACTGTGTGCAGCTCTAGTGTCCATCGTGTAAAAAAAAATGTAATACGCTAGACAAAGTCCAGAAATGTACAAAAAAAACAAACTATGAGGTATCGAGTTTCAGTTAAACCAAACAGAAATTAGGAGTAGATAAGATAGAACTGTTTAAAAATATGAACAAAATTAGCATTAAAATATGGGCACAAGGGGAAAATTATGAAGGATAGATTAAACACTAAAGTCTGCAATCATTTCTTCAGACAGAGAACTTTAAATACAGTATGTGGGGAGAACTAGCAAGCAGTGTAGCAGACAGCAGTACTCTGAGAACGTCCAAGTATCAGTTAAGTGATATTTTGAAAAGTTAGCTAAAGATGAAATGGGCAGAGTTGCCAGTTCTTAGCACAGCTTTTCTTATGTTCTTCTAACATAGATGCTAACAAATGTGTATCCTATTTAAAAAAAATAAGAAATATATTCAAAATAAAATAATTAAAACATAAGGTTAACTTTGTCTAGTTATGTACCCCATCATTATTAGAAAAAAGTCCATTATAGTGACTCAAGAGTCTTTCCAACAGTCAGGGTTATTTGGTTTGGCATATAAACTTGATATTTTCATTTTACACAGATTAGCATGCTAACTGGAAGTACCTAAATGTGTTTTTCAAGTGTCCTCTCATGATGCTGCCAGCCCTTTCATTTTGGCCTTTCTGTACATTAACACTGTTGTCCTTGTATTTTACACATACTCTTCCTTAATTTTCTGTGGCTTGCACTTTTAATACACCAACCTCTGCATTTAGGGGGCACCATCTCTTAAACTTCTCCCTCTTGTGTCTCTGGTCCATCCCACAACATGTTTTTACTCTTTGCTTCACATAGTCACATAGTAAAATGCAATACAAAACAGAACCAACTACAGTAAAAACCTGGCATGCTAATATGAAAAGGACTTTGTGGTTTTGCGTTTGTTTTATTTTATAGAGTCGAATAAGCTTTAAAATAACTTTTTTTTTATTATGGCCTAGTACCTGCATAAGTTAGTGCAGGTATATTCATGTGTGCTATGATTTAGACGGTTGCCCTGGGTAGTGCTGGCTTCTGTCTTGTGCCCAGTTGATGCGTAAGAGAGGCACTGGCTGCCTACTTATCCTTTTAATTTGATAAATGTATTAGAAAATGGATGGATGGAGTTAAAACCAACAATGCATCAGTATAAGAGAATGAGAGGTCAGATACCTACAGTACCATTGACACTATTTTATTTTGTTATGCATTTTATCATGATGAAAATGCAATAGCCTGTGTTTGCATCTATCTACTGCATTTAATGCTGTGCATTCTTAAGATGCTAATTTGATTAACCCCTCACCATAAAATAATGTGTGGTCTGCACATCTATGAATTACAGGCTGACAGGGCGGGCATTAAAGAGAGTCTGCACCACAGTTCACAGAAATTAGGTTAGAATCATCAAAAGATGTTCATAAATTCAGTATCTCAGCTAAGAGATTGTGCAGCAAATACTGCTGTTTTATTTTGCTGCATCTGCCATGATTGGTGATTTGATGCCTCAAAATGATAAAAGCAGAAATGAATGAAAATGTACATTTATGTATGCTACCAGTTTTCAAAAAAACAATATTCAGTAATATCCTGTGTAATAAAATTCTCTCTACAGATGGCATCAGTGTTCCATGTTAGGTGAAGCTCAGCAAGTCTCAGTGCTGAGTCTTTGGAGTTGTTTATGACTCAGATGTGCCTTATATGAGAGCTAGCATTTTATTTAGAAGACCAAGGTATCAATGAAGATGGTGGTGACTTGAGATAGTATGTATTTAAATTCAAGTAAAAATATTTTTTTATTGTATTAGTCATAACTGCAAATGAGTGTTTTGTAGCTGTCTTCAGTGTATTTTAATGTGGACTTTAAAACTCATTGTTAAAAGTACATTTTATTTTTATCAGTCCAAAAAATGAAAGGGATTCTGAAGTAAACTGTTGAACACAGCTAGTAAATGTGTTTGCTTTTATCAAAGGCATAAAGATTTGTGTCCTTAAGACCTAATTTGTAATCTCAGATGCGTCATGTGCATGGATTAGAGCAGGAATATGGTGTCCAATAAAGCAGCACATGTAACTGCAGGATGAGATGCACACAATACCTGAAAGCAGTCGAATCCGACACTGATCTACTAGGTGCTGACAGTACTGAACCTCAGTTCGGAGGCTGAACAGCTGGTCATAATGAGTACGGTAGGAGGCCTTCAAATCCTTCAACTTCAAGATGAGTTGAAACTCCTCTTCATCAATTATGGTATCACCTTCTTCATTTATGTATTGCCCTACAGAGAATCGAGAGAGAAATCCTTCTTAGGGATCCTGCTTTTTGGAGAGCAATAAAGATGTTAAAACAGCCGACAGGACTGGCAATGGAAGCGTAAGTTTCAAGACCAAGCACACAGGTTTCAATTTTGTTTAAAAAGCCCCACAAAGACAATGGAGTTATTGTGACTAATATTTTACATACCCAGGGTCCTCGGCTGGAGAAAAATCTGCTAGTAGAAATCAAAAGTCAAATGTGTAAAAACTGTACAGCATTCACATATACATGTTGTCACAGAAGAAAAAAAATCCTGTTATCCCCAATATAATGCATTTTAAGTTAATATAGCATCAGACAAACATTTGCCAAACCTCCCCATCATTCAGTTCAGTTTAATTTATTCTTAAAAAGCACACTTACAATGTAGCATACCCTGTTTAAAATTGCAGTGTCTTTAAAATGCAAAACATCATGCAATATGTGCAAAAATTGTAAATATAGCCATTTTTAAAACGGAAGTTCTTGATTTAAAAACATCTGTATTCCCAGCTCTTTAAGGCAAGCACTAGGATAAGTTCTTTTCATGATTTTCTCATCAGTTTCCAGACACCGGTGGAACTAATTTGTAGCCAAAAAATTGTACCCTTAAGGAGGCACATCAGTTCAAAGTAGAGAAAGAACATGGGATTTAGATGATGCACAGCACTGAACTCAATAAAATAAGAAGGGTGTACAAATATTTCAAAAGAAACATGCAAAAATGTGTTTTATAATTGTTATGGAGTGCACAATCATCATTTTGAGACTGCAGGCATTATACAGGTATTAACATCAAGCTGCAACCTGTTTGCTTTCAATATAGTTTGTGCCCAGACAGAGTATGATTGCTTGTAAATGAATTCTGTAGACACACAGCCTATGCCGTATCTAGCACAGCATTAAGAATGCTTTCTGTTTGAACCTTATGTACGGTACGTTGCATATCTTCCCTCATACATTATCTAGCAGAAAGCTTACAACTAAAATGTTGGACAGGACTGTCTATACTCCCAAAGGAGACGGAGATACAACACATAGCACTTTTGACAAGATAAAGGGTTTTGTACATATATGATCAAAGTTTTTAGGCAGAGCTGCCTGTCACCAGACTAGCTAGCCATTTATCTGTGTATAACATTACAAGGCACAGAACCCCATGTGACCCTTTTGGCATAAACAATGGAGACAGCAGAGACATCAGATAGAGAGAGAGAGAGAGACTCTATTCCATCAGAAAGTCTCCATCCACCTAGACATTTAAACTGCCCCACAACACTCCTCCTTTGACAGTGATGTTACTTTTATTTAAAGTATTAAGATCTCTGCTTTTAAAGCCGGGGGTATTAGAGCTTTAAATTCAGATTTGACCATTCACTGTTTTCTATTACAAACCGGATTCCAAAAAAGTTGTGACACTAAACAAATTGTGAATAAAAACTGAATGCAATGATGTGGAGATGGCAAATGTCAATATTTTATTTGTAATAGAACGTAGATGACAGATCAAACGTTTAATCCGAGTAAATGTATCATTTTAAAGGAAAAATATGTTGATTCAAAATTTCACGGTGTCAACAAATCCCAAAAAAGTTGGGACAAGTAGCAATAAGAGGCTGGAAAAAGTAAATTTGAGCATAACGAAGAGCTGGAAGACCAATAAACACTAATTAGGTCAATTGGCAACATGATTGGGTATAAAAAGAGCTTCTCAGAGTGGCAGTGTCTCTCAGAAGCCAAGATGGGTAGAGGATCACCAATTCCCACAATGTTGCGCAGAAAGATAGTGGAGCAATATCAGAAAGGTGTTACCCAGCAAAAAATTGCAAAGACTTTGTATCTATCATCATCAACTGTGCATAACATCATCCGAAGATTCAGAGAATCTGGAACAATCTCTGTGCGTAAGGGTCAAGGCCGTAAAACCATACTGGATGCCCGTGATCTCCGGGCCCTTAAACGACACTGCACCACAAACAGGAATACTACTGTAAAGGAAATCACAGAATGGGCTCAGAAATACTTCCAGAAACCATTGTCAGTGAACACAATCCACCGTGCCATCCGCCGTTGCCAGCTGAAACTCTACAGTGCAAAGAAGAAGCCATTTCTAAGCAAGATCCACAAGCTCAGGCGTTGTCACTGGGCCAGGGATCATTTAAAATGGAGTGTGGCAAAATGGAAGACTGTTCTGTGGTCAGACGAGTCACGATTCGAAGTTCTTTTTGGAAATCTGGGACGCCATGTCATCTGGACCAAAGAGGACAAGGACAACCCAAGTTGTTATCAACGCTCAGTTCAGAAGCCTGCATCTCTGATGGTATGGGGTTGCATGAGTGCGTGTGGCATGGGCAGCTTGCATGTCTGGAAAGGCACCATCAATGCAGAAAAATATATTCAGGTTCTAGAACAACATATGCTCCCATCCAGACGTCATCTCTTTCAGGGAAGACCCTGCATTTTTCAACAAGATAATGCCAGACCACATTCTGCATCAATCACAACATCATGGCTGCGTAGGAGAAGGATCCGGGTACTGAAATGGCCAGTCTGCAGTCCAGATCTTTCACCTATAGAGAACATTTGGCGCATCATAAAGAGGAAGGTGCGACAAAGAAGGCCCAAGACGATTGAACAGTTAGAGGCCTGTATTAGACAAGAATGGGAGAGCATTCCTATTTCTAAACTTGAGAAACTGGTCTCCTCGGTCCCCAGACGTCTGTTGAGTGTTGTAAGAAGAAGGGGAGATGCCACACAGTGGTGAAAATGGCCTTGTCCCAACTTTTTTGGGATTTGTTGACACCATGAAATTCTGAATCAAC
The DNA here is from genome assembly GCA_026402145.1 of Polypterus bichir lapradei. Taxonomy (NCBI): domain Eukaryota; kingdom Metazoa; phylum Chordata; class Cladistia; order Polypteriformes; family Polypteridae; genus Polypterus; species Polypterus bichir. Next base: position 26,369,756 of record JANRMT010062817.1, read on the forward strand.
ATATTTTCCCTTAAAATGATACATTTTCTCAGTTTAAACTTTTGTTCCGTGATTTATGTTCTATTCTGAATAAAATATTAGAAGTTGGCACCTCCACATCATTGCATTCAGTTTTTATTCACGATTTGTATAGTGTCCCAACTTTTTTGGAATCCGGTTTGTACGTATCTATTTCACATTGACTTTTTGTCAAAGATTTACAGTGTTCATTACTCTATGAAATCCTTTTTCAAGGTTCTATGAACAATTCCCCTAACTTTGTACCCTTTTTTAGCTGAAATCGTACTGTGTCTCTTCTTCTTTCACAGTCTCCATAATCGAGATCATTATCATCATAAGTTTGGGGATAAAATGTCATTCTAAGGCCCCCCCAGGAAATAAGTATTTGATCCTCTGCTGAATTTGGTGAATTTTGCTGAATTTGGTAATAAAAATTAGAGACCATTCATTTCTTTGTAAGTGAGCAAACTTACAAATTCAGCAGGGGATCAAATACTTATTTCCCCCACTGTATATAGTGCCTTAATTTCCAAGCAATATTATATTTTAGAAACAAGACCCAAATGTTGTTGTCCTAGCAGATAAACAGTTATTTGGATTACAAATAGAGCCTTGCTAGGGATTGACTGAGAAAATATAATGTGGGCAATGAAGTAAATCAAGAAATTTTGCCTACTGCATGCTAGAAGAGAGATGGAGGGAGGACATTTTGCCACATATTGCTATGTTCCAAGATGAGGAAGGTAAAAACAAGAGGCTAAACAATTTTTTGAATTGAGAGCAAAAGTGTGATTTATATGAAGCAGAGTACAAAACTCGGAACAAGTACACAAACTGAATTAACACTTAGAGATATATCTCTGCATTTTTAAGATATTTGGAAATATATTTTATCTTAAAATGAATCCATTCCAAGATGTCTCAAATGCATTTAGAGATAACCAAAATGCAATTCAAGATACTTCAAAATGACTTAATGGAAAATTGCCTGTGTTTTGAATGGGACCTCCTAACTATTTTAAGACATTTGGAAATGTATTTGTGATCGGATTACAAAATCGTCTGAATTTAACTTTATGGGTGGTGGTGGACATGTAACTATAAACCTCCTTTCTATCATAATAAAAAAATGATAAGAATCACCTTAATGATTATAACTTGAATACAAACTGAATTAAACTACATCATCAATGTATGATTCAATGACGGCTTACCCTGTTGCTCACGCTCCTGCTCCTTAACTTGTAAGGCCAGCTTGGTGTTGTCAATTTCCTTTTTAAAGATGTTAATTTCTTCAACAAGCTGTCTAACTTTTCTCCTCTTCTCCAGTAAAATGGCTTTATTCTGCTCGAAGATACGGTTAATCTCACTCCCAGAATCCAACTTAAAATCCTCAAAGGCATCAACTTTAGATGGGAGGGAGCTATATTTAGAAGAAGAAAGTTGGTTTTATGTCTGTGCTATCTCACATACAGACATTGTGATCTAGCAGTAGCTCTTGAGCTGGACCCACACTTATGAGCCAGACTACAGATAGCAGCTGTTTTAAAACTCTCCTTTATATTGTTGAGTGAATCATGTAATAAATGAACTGAATGCGATTTAAGGTTACCAGTCTTACCTGGGGAGACTTGGCTCCTCTTTGCCAGTGGAATCCGGCCTGTGTGACACCATGCTTTTCACTTCCTGTTCTCTGGCTTCAGTGTCTTTTGTTGATGGCAGCTGGTAACTTATCTTGGATGGAGGGATTGATTCCAAGTCCTTCCCTGCTAGTAGACTGCCAGTCTCATCCTTTCTGCTTGGGCTATTAATGGACCAAATTATCAGAATACAACGCTGCACAGCATATTATCATCTTGAAACATTCAATCACAGAACTAGTTAACATCCATAATATTGTCTGTTAACATATTTTAAAATAGGATTATGAATTGGAAAATCTACACCAAATTTTGCCACATGAACATTAGAACAATCTTGACAAGAACAGGCCATTCAGCCCAAAAAAGCTTGCCAGTCACAACCACTTAATTCTTCTAAAAAAACAT
>JANRMT010062817.1:26381803-26411543 GCA_026402145.1 Polypterus bichir lapradei
ATATACAGTACAGGCCAAAAGTTTGGACACACCTCCTCATTCAATGTGTTTTCTTTATTTTCATGACTGAAGGCATCAAAACTATGAATGAACACATGTGGAGTCATGTACTTAACAAAAAAAGGTGAAATAACTGAAAACATGTTTTATATTCCAGTTTCTTCAAAATAGCCACCCTTTGCTCTGATTACTGCTTTGCACACTCTTGGCATTCTCTCGATGAGCTTCAACAGGTAGTCACCTGAAATGGTTTTCACTTCACAGGTGTGACTTATCAGGGTTATTTAGTGGAATTTCTTGCTTTATCAATGGGGTTGGCACCAGCAGTTGTGTTGTGCAGAAGTCAGGTTAGTTGGACGATCATTTATTTTTCAACAGGCCAATGACCCCAAACACACCTCCAGGCTGTGTAAGGGCTATTTGACCAAGAAGGAGAGTGATGGAGTGCTGTAAATGGTCATGAAAATAAAGAAAACACATTGAATGAGGAGGTGTGTCCAAACTTTTGGCCTGTACTGTATATAATGTGTGTGTGTGTATATATATATACCTTGATTTAGTTATTTCATTTTTCTGGGATAGTTATTTTTGTAACCTTGCTTAGGTCTCATTGATTCTGTTTAGAAACACTTTGCAATTATCCTTTGTATTATTGATTTTTCTTTTTGTTCTAATTATCTTTTCTGTTATTTCAATTATTTATTATTTTGATGAATATAGATGTCTTCTGATTATGCTGTTGTTTATTCATCATTGTTTTGAATACACAACTTATACTTTTATCCTGTTTAGTTTCCTGCTTATTGTTTTCTTTTTAGTGTATGTAAATATAAGCAGTTGACATTTATAACCTTAGATGGGTTATATAGCCTTATTTTCACTGTCAGATGTTACCTGCTCCTGTATCCTTTTTTTAAATGGATATCTCTGTAATCTGTTTCAATATTCATAAAAAGCATTTGTCATTTGTTCCACCTCGAATGCTTCATGTTGTCAAGTTTGGCACTAAGCATATCCTTTTCATTCTCAATTTTACTCTCCATATTTTTCTAACACTTGCAACACTTCATCCTTTATTCCCTGCTTGATATCATTCACACTTTCCATCACTCTTTCATTTGTCCCATATACATCCCTGGCTTAATTATCAGCTTCTTTATACCTGGATACTCTTTTGTGCCTTGACAATGTGTGTGTAGAAGTTACAGACGTAGATGACAAATGACCCTCAAATTTACCTTTACTGACTTTATGTGGTTTTAAAGATAACTGGACTCTGAGCTCAGCCACTGCCACATGTTCACAGAATTGTTTTCACAGTTACCAAGCCTGGAAGAACATGGCCTACATTCATCCACAGCAGCCTGTAGCAAAACATACTGCATCAGCTGATTTGACTTTCTGGCTTTTTAGATAGATAAGTAGTTTCTGAGATATATTCTGGTTTAATAAATCCTACTGGGAATATTATAGTGTTGGGTGTATCAAATATTTGAAAATGAACACAATTAAACAATTGCCATTGGAGAAAAGGTTGTCTCAAATGTCCATCTCCAGATTGTTTTGATGTATCACAGGGCCTTATAAAATGATAAATACTGGAGAGCAGTTTATGTGCATGAGGAATCCATAAAAAGAAGGTAAAGGTCATTCTCAAGCATAAGAAGTTTAAAAATAATAAACCCATGTATTGAAACATGTCAATTAAACCTGAGATGTGCACAAGCTTTAAGACTTCCTTTTAAGATATGTGTATTATTTCAAGTAAATTCACTCACCACAGGATCATAATGCTCATTCACAGCTGGATCTGTACGGATACATTTCATTCTAGTTGCAAAACGTAGAGTGGACAGCTAAGAAATAAAGGAATAAAAAAAAAAGTCATATATGGGAAACAATTAACACTGACAGTAACCCAGGCTAGAAAGACATCAGAACTTGCAAATGTCTCTTATTGGTGGAATATCTGTCACTCTGCTATCAGCGCTGCTTGATGCTATATGGCATATGCCTGTTTTCAGCTCTTATCAATAAGGTTAACATGATAGTAATTACCCCCCATAAAACTACAATGTGCCCTATAAAGTGGTACTTGACATCATAGAATGAGAAACTTGTGATATTTTGTGTTTAGGACCTCAAAGACCTAAAGTGTTAACAACTGCACAAATGCACTTTGTTAATGTCTCACTGGATGCAGGATGGTATGAAGATACTCGTCTCTAACACATTATCTGTATTTTGATTTCTTAAGCATCATCATTGAAATAGCTGAAAAAACAAAAATGCATTTTCCAAAGAAGAAAGGGATACGGGGAAACTTAAGGCTGAACTATGGCCTTGTTGCAAGAAAGAACTTACGTAAATTCTACTCACAGTGATGGAGAACTGGCTTTTAGTGCACTAGTTCATTAAATGTATGTCAGTTCAGTGTTGACCAAGGTCAACTGCAACATGGTAACAAAACTGTTGCTTTTGAAAATTACCAGAGCATATCAGCATATTTCATATATTGCAGCCTTATGGTTTCAGCAAATCCAACATTTGCTAATTTAGTGTGTTAGTTGGTTGCAAAATAGGGAAAAGGGCAATGATTCATTGCTCTGATTGTGACCCTCATAGTCCAATTTTTAAAATCCAAAATCTGTTATTTTCCTTATGTCGTAAGTTACATTTTCCTTTTTTGTCATGAAAAGTGTAACCATCTCCAAAATCCTTAAAAGTTTGGTAAGGTATATCTTCATGGTTGACATTAAGGTTAAGAGTTTGTGTCAAATCGAGTACCTAAACAAACGTCACCAGCTGTAAGACTTAATGAAACAGGATTCAGTGGTTGAACCCGACTTTAACTCTGTTTTTTTTTTTTTTGCTGGTCAAGTCTTGTTATGCGTCTTTTTGTATGTATTCAACACAGAATGGACTGTTTCTATGTTTGAAAACTCCATCTTGCACTTGCTTGTACAGTAGTATATTCAAAATGAATTGTTTCGCTTTGTTTTTCTTCTTGCTTGCATATACTTCTGCCAGTTAATGCATTCCTACTAAATGCATTAGCGCAGAAGAAATTTTCCATCTTTTTCACATTTATGCAAAAATGTAATGGTAAAAAAACATTTTTTACATCAAAAACATACATTTTGGGGATGTTGTTACATAACAGAATTGTGATTGTACTAGCATCTAAATTGATTTTCTATACTTTGGATGAAAATAAAGTGACCCACGTTAAAACAATCAGCAAGAGTTTTGACAGCAGTAGTACACAAAATCTCATATCACATATGACGCACTTACTGTTTCCTCCATATGCTCCACATCTCCATAGATATTAGCCACCAAGATTGTGTTGCAGTTACCTCCTGTAGAGACATGGCAAAATGATCCAGAACTCTAGTGATTTTATAATGTCACTAATGTCATGTGCTAATAATGGTCTGAGATGAAGTGACAATTCAGACAGTGATTTGTCAGTCCTGGAGAATACTTGATAGCGCTTTCAAAATTTAAAAATAAATCATTTGGTGTAGAAACAATAACGCACAAGTTTTTGTAAATGGTTTGACATCCAACAAACTGTAAAAAGTGAATTGCATATAATGTAGGGGTCACAGATAAGGCTGTACAAAATTAACATACCTAGTGAATCTTTTAACACATGAGTAAGTTTGCTCTGTCGGAAGGGAACATGGTCTCTCTTGCGATCAGCCAGGGCTAGAATAGCTTGTTCCAGAAATGTCAGAGATTTGTTGATGTACATTGCCTCTTTCAGGACCTGACCCTCTGACTGACACAAAACAGAAAGACAATGTTGCATTGTTACAGAAAACAGTCTTGTCTACTTTGAGCTCAGGGTATTTATACTGTAATAGCACAGCACTTTTTTAAAACATTGTAGATCAGTAAAAAAACAAACACTAACATTTTTACATGGAAATGTGCAGGAAAAATTAAAATGTTTTTCTATGTGCACTCCAGCCAGCAAACTTTTACAGCTCCTACTGTGGGCATACAATATGTGGGTGATTGCCTAAAAGTTCTGATCTTGCACCTTTGGAATTCTTCTTGTGGGGGTACAGACAAATATCTACATCTTTGCTGAAAACTGGTTTGATTTTTTAAGAGAGAGAGAGAACTGATACATCTGTAGCACTTACAGTATAATTCTAAATACAACTAAAAGGAGACAGGAATACAATGGAGTATCACTTTACTGTCTGAATGACCCTTACACTATGACTATTGAACTAGGTATTGAGAACATTTTTTTTATATTCACTCTGGCATGACAATGTAAAATTGATCCATTCTTTTATGAACATTTTGTAATATATAATATTCTTAACATGGTAAATTATTATTTTGAAAACTAAAAGTTATCCTAATGACATCAGCTTTTCTTACTCACCCTGGTTTTGCCCAGCCTTTCAGAGCCAGCTAAATCTACTAGGTTTAGTTTTGAGGTGACATATCTAGGATCTGAGAGGGTTCGAGATCTTGACTGCAAACAGAAGAATAGCTTGTTAGTCAATGTAAAAGGCACGATTTTGCAAAATAACTAGGAATTTAGAGAGTGAAACACAAGTTTGCATGTTACAATCATACTATGCCACTGCCAGTTCACCATGTGATCCATACCAAATCACTTCAGATGCCTCAGGCTCTGTAGACGGTTTCCAGCTAAAGCTTAACTTTGTCAAATAGCCTTATTACGCTGTTTTATAAATGTGGTAAGCAGCATAATGGCTAATGGCCTAAAAAAGTATGTTTTCCCATAATACTAAGATGTTACATTACAGTATTTCAGTAGCCTAAGGTAAAATAATAAAACGTAGATTTTGGAAGGAACTTTAAATTTGACTGACCTAAATTATACTGGCTACTGTAATGCTTCACTGTAGCTTACAAAGAAGCATAACATGAAGCAATAGTGATGGAGTGTGCAGACAGTTTATAATGAGATGAGGCTGTAAAAGTTGTTTGTACCACACCTTATTACATTTAAAGTGCTCTGGCATTAATATCAGTGTAACATTAAAAACTGTAAATGACACAAATAACAAACTTTATGCTATTTTAAAAAGTAAGAAACTGTATTTGCTCAGTTGATTCTTGATACAGGTGAAAAGTGAACCCAGTCATAGGATCAAAAGTGCACTAGCAGGCCATGTACATGTGTTTTATTTATTTATTAAACAAATGCCATGTATGAAGAACAAATACATAATAAGTAATGGTATGACAATAAAGAATTTATAGAATAAAATAATTTGGCTCTCACCTCTATGTGAATAGTAAAAATGCAGTGTGACCGGGATGAGTATCTGTTGAGGGAATGGGATGAGATAACTCGATTGGTTTCTCCCTGTAGAAACAAAATGACACTGTTGGTTTTTTTTCTGAATCTACTTTTTTCAATACAGGGTAGCACAGAGTGACAGTCTTTCCCAGTAGTATCAGGTTAAGCCATTATAGACCACAGTTCCACAATACCTAATTTAAATAAATGCTTAACTAAACTGCCAACAAAGAAAAGCTGACCCTGGGCTTACTGGTGATAGTGACTTAAAAAAGGATGATGTCAAAATTTCAGGCTATTATAGCTAATACTGCCCATCCTCCTCCATCATGTGGTGCCCTGGAACAGCTCTAGTCGCATTGTAATTCTACCACAGTGTGCTAAAAAAATGGTGCTAGAGCTCTATTTGCCCTTTGCCATTCTATAATACCTTCTCCTCCTCCCAGCATGCCTGTCTTCATCCATGGCAGTTATAATAGACAAACTGGAGTCGAGAGTATTTTTTTTTATAATATTCTTATTGATTATTATTTTTATGGTTTTATTGTTATTATTATAGATTTACATATATAGTTCTGAGTCTTGCACTTTGTAAATTTGTTTTTTTACTGTTTGTGATCAATAGAGATCAATAAAAGTGCTATTTATTGGTTTACTGATCAGTCATTTGATTTAAAAAATTGAGTTTCATTTGGCTGTCAAAATTACGAACTTAGGTTATGTTGGTTTGTTACATGTAACTTCAGAGAGTAACCTCAGAGTAGTGCTGGGCAGTATGACCAAAGTTCTATATCACGGTATTTTTCAAAATTATACCGGTTTCATGGTATTCAACTGTATTTTTTCCCATGCATAAGTGGATGTTAACCACATTTTCCACTGCAATTACTGCAGTAGACTGGCTAAGAATAACCTATTCCACTGTCATGAGCATCGTACACTGTACAAAAAACATTTTAATGTGCACACAAGTATTAATACAGGTTTGCATGGCCCCATCAAGTGATAGTTTTCAAAGGGGTGGCACTAATGAAAAGAAGGAATCACATTGCATGACAGTTGCAGTGAAAATATAGAACCTTTTTATTGACCAAATTTTGCAAACAACATATTTTCAACCATCCAAAGAGGCATTTAGACTTCGTAAAATATCCAGAGGTGCTTGTCAAAAATTGTGTTGCACTGAACATGTCTTAGAAAAGAAATAAATAGTAAATATTTTTTGTAAACCAACTACACTTTCTGTTTATGTTAACAATCTTTGTCCACTGACATATTAGCTATATGGATTGTAATGGCATTGGTTATCTTGATCCACCGCTTGTTTTTTTTGTCATATCTAGCACCTCTAGCAAACGTGTCTACAAGTGACGTCTGACTCCAGTGTCCTCTAGCTTTTTCAGTTTTACCTGAGGATGTGGAGGGTGCCAGTCTTAGTTCCATAAATTCATTGTACTCCAAAATATGTTTGCAGCTAAGGTGGTGCAGCACCTCTGGTGACAACTTTAGCTCAACAACATTTGCAGTAAATAGTTGTTTGGTCCACATCCGGCCTTTTAAAACCAAAGTATCTCCAGACAACAGACACGGCTCCTTTTTTCGGTAAAAGTTCTTCTGTGTCATCATGTTCAACTTTATCGTCTGCTACAGCTTCAGTTTCGGAATGTTCTCTGTCCATTTTCACCGCACAATACCTCCACTAACACTTGTACTCTGCTGCATGCATGTTTAGTGGTGTAGCAGTGAAAAAGGTCCCTCCTTAAACAGTTTCCTGCTGCGCCACGTTCCAAACATTGTTTAGGCTATTTAAACCAGTGTTGCAGTATATGAAAAATCCATATTATACCTCCCAGCACTCCCTCAGAGCTTCTGCAACTCTTATTCATTGTGAAAGTACTGCAAAAGTTCTGATAAGTGCAGAGCCTAGAATTAATTACCATCCATAAAAAGTGATACTTTAGGTGTTTTTTGCCAAAACGAAAGTGTTAAACAAATTCCTCAGAGTATTAGAAAGGGGTTAAAATGACCTGTAGATCAGTTCTGCAGGCACTCCTCCATCTGGGTTCTTTATCCCACACAGATCAACTGAGGAGCTTTGAAACTATTTTACATTTCATATATCAGACACCATTTGCTGTTTTACCCAAACACCTTAGTGTTCCAGACTTCAGGGATAGTTTAGAAAAAGAGAGAGGCTTACAGACGGACAGGAATGTATGGTCACCTGCCTGATATTGCAGATTTTGTTGTGAAAAGCACTACATAAGGATGCATCAGAAATGCGTTTATTTTCCTTCTTTCTGGTGTGGCACTGGTTGAGAATAAGATGTGCTTCACATTCTTAATCACCAATGAAAATTGGAGAGTGTGGCATGGAACTTTGGGCCACTTGAAAAATGAATTCATTACAAGCAATTTTCTTTCCCAATACTAGTAAAGCACAGTAATAGTGTAGATGCAGCAAGACTGTTAGGACTGCAGATCAACAAAAAGCCAGCAGATGACAATATGAAGAACACTTGAGATGAAAGCTGAGTTCCATGGTCCTGAACTGACGGGAGTGTCTTTCTGACATACCTCAAATAGCAGACTGAAGGCTTCTTCCTCATTGTTGGCCCGATGCACCGACAGACCCCTCACATAAATACAGTTCTTCTCATCTACTATGGTCATCTGAGAGTCTACAGGCTGGCATGCTGACATTGTGGCCAGCAGGTCGCTCAGGCTCTCATTATAGATTTCTAAGAAGGAGATACGAACTGTTATCTCTTGCTCGGATCTGTTCTCTATTTCTTTGAAAACCTATAGAAACAAAAAATAAATTAGCAACTTTACTGTGTTTTTGCAAAAAAAATGACATTTCATTAACACACTAAGGAATTAATACGTCAGCTAAGCATTGAAAACATCCGTGTGAAATAGTAAGAACGGCATAGAGCCACCAGTCCACTGCTGTTGAACATAAACAAAAATCAAGAGCAAGTTATTACAACTCTCCATTAGACCACTGTCTTACCTTATCTTACTTCTTCTAAAATATCCCATTCATTCTCTCTTTATTTCAGATTGTAGTCAATTCCTCTTAAAAGAAGGCCAATGCACAAATTTACTATATTTGATTTTTGGTATTTTTTTTTTGGTAATTCAAAATTTTTTTAATTCTTTTTTTCATTTTATGAATTTATAATTCATAAATAACAATGGCCTGCACAAAAAACCTCCAAACAAATCGGTTTACCTTATAAATTTAAGTGTGCTTAATCCAATTTTGAAATTGGATTTTCTCTACCAAAAACTGTTTACACAAAATTCTGTTTTGAAGAAATGGTTGATTTTTTAAAAAATAAATTACTTTTTTAATGTTTTTTTTAAAGCTCATAATATTATTTGAAGTTTGTTTTGAGTTCAGAAATGGCAGTCTTCTTCATTCTTAATATTAGCTGAGGTGGAAACAACAATCAATCAATAGTATTTTCTTATTATTCCTTCAAAATAGCCAGGAATGTATAGTTAGAAAATATGAGCTTAGAAAAAAATGCCTTTATATTGTCCAGAAGACAAAGTTGCGTAATTTTTTTTTTAAATATACAATGTCGTGTTGAGTTATTCATTGTTCTGACCAGGTAACAGGTAAGTGAACGGTAAAAGAATACACAACCTTCCCTTAATAATAATAAAAAAGAAAAAACTTCTACTACAAATTCCTTGGGAATACAAAGGCAGAAAATTATGAGGAACTAGTTGGGGAGCTTCTGTCTTCCTAACTACTACTTGGTTGCAACATGTCTTTAAAAATTAGGGAGTGATCTCTGACGAATATCAGGCGAGTTTCCAATAGGACATCTCTCAAATGGATAAATATTAGAGTGGAGAGTGGAGTGAGTCTGTCTTAGAAGACAACTGTTGGTCATTCCATCGTTAAACACCTCTAGAGGGTTATAGGAGAAAACAAACTACCAAGTAAATATTTTTGTAAGTAATAATTATATTTATACCAGTTATATGTGTTATGTATATTTGTTCAATATATTTTATATTCAATACTTTTTGTTTTTTGTTTAATTTTAAAATTATATTACTTTTTTCTACAAAATATTTTTTTTTCTTAATTTAAACCTTAAAATCTCAAAAATTAGATATGGTAGAGCAATTCTGTTACCAAATATGGATTTAGCACCCTCAAATCTACAAAAACGGGAGTGAAAAAAAAATGTGCAGACCAGTGTAGTCTATTTATATAATCTGACTAAATGAATATATTAATAATCAATTTTGGCTATGTATTTATTTCTGCTATGTATTGTGTCTAAATACTACAAAAGGCAAAATAACTGCACATAATAAATTACCTGTTGTATAGCCCTAGGTATGATGCCCCTTTGCTTGTACGTTTCTGTGGCTCCTGTCATTGTGTATGTTTTACCAGCTCCTGTTTGCCCATAACACATTATCGTGCCTGTTGGCATACAACAAAGTGATACAAGTTACACAAAATACATACATAAAAGATATACACTTGTGATACTGTAGAATGCTCAGTCTGGCACCAGTTGGCCTGGACCAGCAAAGTGGTGACTTTGTCATTTTCAAACAACTATAGCTCTGTAGAGGTTTCTTTTATCCGGGAATGTTGTTAATTGGAGTTTTTATTTTCCTCTCCTCCATAGTCAACTGCCTGTATCTCAGTTCTTCACAGGACTTTATACCACCATGCTTTTGTACACTAACGTTTGAGTTTCATTTCTGTTTCACTGGTTCTTCTTTCCTGTGTTTTATATGTGTAAGTATCTATTATAGCTGTAAACAGCCTAAGCCATCTGAATATGTACTCAGTGAAGAGTGCTATACAAGTGGAGTAGGATCTGATAAGAGAAAGCAGGGGTGATTCAGTCAAAGTAGTAATTTTACATAATATACATTGCTATATTTTAATACTAGATGATGATAATAACATGTATATATAGTACAGAGGAACAGAAAGAGCTTCTATATTGAGTTTGCATGTTCTTCCTGAGTTTCTATTTGGACTCTTGATTTACTCTTAGACAGCTTGCTTTTATGTTAGAAGTGTCCTCATTCTGGATGGGACTATTCCTACTTACAACTTAACAATTTAAGTTTTGTATTTTTTCATTTATATTTCAAACATAATATCAACATCATTTTAAAATAATATATAATGCTATGCCTGCAATGGCTGAGACAATATATTACCTCCTTTCTCTAAATCTCACTACACTTTGAATCACTCAGTCCAACAAAGATGCTTCCCCATGCTTTTCCTGGGCTTTGTTGGTAGTGTAATTATACCAGTTTTTAGTACTTGTATTATGAATGGTTTTATTTTTTATAGGTTGTAATTGCACTAATTAAAGTCACCAGTTCCTAGTGAACACTGTCAGGCTCCTCCCTTACATTTCACTTCCTAACTTCAAGTCCATGGCATTATGTATTCTACATAAAATGAATGGCATGGCCTGTATTTTCTTGAGAGTCTTCCATACTCCTAGAGCTCCAACAGGCACTTCTGCACAAACAAGTCAGTTACATATATTTTTCAAATATAAAATATCCTTCCACAAAAGAATTATTTGTGTGCTTTAGAGTTTTTACTTTGCATTGTTTGCAGCTTACAAAATACCCCAAGAAAAATTACAAACATCACCACAATGGCACTGACAACCTTTGCCATAAAACTGTGGAAGTGATTTTCATCTGAAGTCATAAGCCGACTCCTATTGCTCTGTTTTTCTGGAAAGGACCGATACCACAGTATATCCAAACATTTTATTTCAAATTATGAGTTGTAAGTCTGTTATGAATGAATGATTGAAAATAGGTACAGAACGTCATCATCATCATCAACAATCTACCAAAATTTACCAGGTTCCTCAAGAGTCTGTTATAAAACTCACAAATATAAAATTGAGATATTTAGGATGCTATCAAATACATTAGAATAGGAGAAGAATGAGCAAACACAGTATATGTTGCAGAGGTGAAAATAAGAAATTTTCTTATTGTGGTTTATGGGGGTGGAATAAAAAAGGGAGGAATCAATTTTTACACCAAGTTTCCTTGCATCAGAAGAAGGTCTGATGTGATCACCGTCAAGAGTGACTTAGAAGGACCTTATTTTCTTAAGTTGTGCTTTAGTGCCAATTTGCAATAGTTCAGTTTTGTTACAATTTAATTTTAAAGAGTTCTGCTCCATTCAGGTTTTAATTTCACTGAGGCAAGTTACGAGCTGAGAAAGTTCTGATGAAGTTTCATTTTTAACATTGAAATAGAGTTGAGCATCATCTTCATAAAAATAATAACTCTATACTAAGAATGATTTGGCCAAGGGGAAGCATATGGATACAGAAAAGCAAAGGGCTGAGGACAGAGCCCTGAGGAACCTCTTGTGTGACTGGCGCTGAGCTGGATCTGCTGTTGCCAAGATTAACAAACTATTGCCTGCCAGTCAGATAGGACTTGAACCACTGGAGGGTAGTGCCAGAGATACCCAGCATGTTCTCCATTTTGGATAGAAGAATGTCATGTAAGTCAACGTCAAATGCTGCACTGAGGTCTAACAAAATTAATAAGCTGATTTGTCCAGAGTCTGCTGCCATAGGCAAATCATCGGTTACCCGAAGCAGGGCAGTTTCACAGCTGTGCTGCACTCTGAAACTAGACTGAAAGGGTTCAATCAAATTATTACAAGTTAAGTAACTGGTAAGTTAGAAAGATACAACATGCTCAAGAACTTTTGACAGAAAACGTAAGTGAGAGATGGGCCGAATATTGTTAAGACTGTCAGCATCAAGACCAGGCTTTTTAATATTGGGGTTACAGAAGTGATTTCTAAAAGTGGCTGGCACAAAGTCAGTGTCAAGGGATGTGTTTATTATTGTCATAATGTTCGGGATAATGACAAGAAGGCAGGATTTAAGAAGGGTAGTGGAGATAGGGTCCAGTACACAAGTAGTCGGGCTCATCTTACAGAGCAGAGCAAAAAGCTGGATGGAGTGGGAAGACAGGGAAAGACATAAATGGATGATGGATTTATGTTAGTTGAATTATTTAGATCTTTAATTTTATTGTGGAAAAAGTGGAGGAATTTTTCATAGACTTTGGAAGAGGAGGTAATTGGGCCAGATGCAGGTTGAAGTAGTTTATTAACTACAGAGAATAAAACCTTGGGTTATAATGGTCACTTTCTATTATTCTGCCATAATACGTGTTCTTGGCTGCAGTTAGTGCATCCCTGTAAGCCCTTTGATGGTCAGGGAAAGCCTGGCTGTGCATGGTGAGACAGTCTTACATGTCATTCTCTCAAGGCCTCGGCCAGCTGCTTTCATAGACCGTAACTCTGAATTGTGCCATGGAGCCTAGCGCTTAAAGGGCACATTATGCTTTCAAGGAGCTGCTTTATCCAGTGCTGAAACAAGGGCTGAGTTATAGTGGTCAACAAGACTATCTAGTGTTGATGGTGTGGAAGACGAATGTTCTCTTCGTTCCCTTGCACTAATTCATGTCTGAGAAGTAAGCTTTACAAAAATATGTAATAGCATGCTTTGTTTTAGCAAACAGAAAAATATTTGTGCAAAGGACTCAAGGTCTGAGCATTCCACACATGAGTCTGCCTTATCACGTTTTCCCTTAGCTTGCATCTGAACGCCATAACAAAAGGGGCCAAGAAATCAAGTTGCATAAGGGACATTGAAGGGGCTCAAGGATTGTGTATAATAAAGTGTTGACTGTTACATTTATATAATGATATTAAATCACACATTCTAGGGGTATAAAACTGGACCCCACCCAACAGACGGGGTTCAGAAGAGCCCTGACGCTGTCATGTATATTTGATTGTCTGCTTTTCTGAAACTCTTCTCACCGTGACTCTGAAAAATAAAGCTGCTTTATAACCACACCTGCTGTCTGGTCTGAGTTTTCGTCCACAATGGAATAGGTGAAGACAGAAAAAGATCAGACATAGAACTATCAAGGACAGAGGGACAGATATTTTTAAAATTTCAGAAAGAAATTTGATGTTTACAGGTAAGAGGAGGGAGAGATAATGAGAGAGTGAAAAGTACTGCTTTATGGTCAGAGAGTCCCAAATCACTACTACAAGTGTTGCTGACAGATACGCCAGATGTACACATCAAGTCCAATATATGGCCACCAGAGTGAGTAGCAAAATCAACATGTTGCCTCAAGTCAAAACAGTCTAGTAAAGATAGGAATTAATTTCTCAGCCTACATGTAGTAATTTCAATATGGATGTTGAGATCGACAAGAAGAATGACTCTCTGTGAAAGGGAACTTAAGTGGTTTGATAATTCAGTCAGATCAGATAAAAAAGATGTATTGTATTTTGGGGGATGATAGAGAACAATGAGTAAGACAGGACCTGAGTTTGTTATTAGCTTAAGAGCCAGACACTCGAAAGACAATGGACAGTCAAATGGGATTCTTTTCATGTTTAGCTCCGCTCTAACAATTACTGCGACTCCTCCACCTTGTCTTCAGCTGCAGGACTCTGCAAAGTAAATGTATCCGGGTGGTGTTGCCTATGTGAGAGACGTAAAATCATTTAGTTTTTTCCAGGTTTCTGTTAGGTATAGCATGTCAAGGTTGGAGTTTGTAGTGAATTCTGATAACACCAGTGCTCTGCCATTAAGATATCTTGAGTTAAACAATTTGAGTAATGTGTTAAAAGTAATGAATGTTACATGGTCAGATATGCTTTTCGCAGTAATGTAGCAAAATACTTTGTTACTGCTGAAGCTTATTCCTGGCAAATGAAGATGGGGGAGAGAGATTTGGCAGAAGTATTGTGTTTATTGGGTAACATAATGCATGTGTGTGTTCCAGCCATTTGGTGACAGCTAGTCAGAAAGAAGTTAAGCATGTGTAAATTAAACAAAATTTTTAATTATCCATTACGTCCTGCATAAATTATATTGGCCCAGTTTAGGTTCACAGGGAACCAATAGTTATCACAACACCACTGGGTAAAAGGCAAGAGGCAAACATGGTGTTAGCCAGTCCTATGCAAGAGTCACTCACACACCTAAGCAGAAAAGATAGTGCTGCATGCAGTTCAGTAATAAAAACCTATAAATAAAGTGTCAGTTTAGTTTTCATCCGAATACTAGCTGAAATACCCAGCATTGCCCGGGAGGAAAATAAAGTTTTAATTGTTTGACAAAAACATAATTAAACAACACAACACAACTTTAAAAATAAAAATAAATTAACAAACAATAAACCTGGGTTCGCTTCCCAGGTCCTCCCTGCGTGGAGTTTGCATGCTCTCCCCGTGTCTGCGTGGGTTTTCTACGGTGGGCTGGCGCCCTGTTTGGGGTTTGTTTCCTGCCTTGCACCCTGTGTTGGCTGGGATTGGCTCCGGCAGACCCCCGTAACGGTGTAGTTAGGATATAGCGGGTTGGATGATGGATGGATAAAGACTCACTAATGTCCTTGTCTTGAGGTCTTGTATGTATGTTATCATCCAGTTGACGCTCGGAACCGGCCAACTGTATTTAATTTGAAAAGCAACAGGGACGCGGTGGGGCTCAAACATAAAGAATGCTGGCAGTCACCTCCAGTTCGCCCTCGTGTTTTTTTAATTGTTTGAGAAAAACATAATTAAAAAAACACGTTAAAAATAAATTAAACAATAAAGACTCACTAATGTCCTTGTCTTGCGGTCTTGTATGTATGTTATCTAGTTGACGCTCGGAACCGGCCAACTGTATTTAATTTGAAAAGCAACAGGGGCGGAGTACTGCTCAAAAATAAAGCATGCTGGCAGTCGCCTGGTATATACTTACTGTGTAAGCCGGATCCTAGAAAGTATTTAAATCGTCAGAACTACTCTGGGCATCTCTCTGCTAGAAGGATTCATGTTGCCGAAGTGCTCGCATCGTTTGTGCATTAGCAGCTAAGAGACTGTCTTTCTTAGAAGGTTTCGTTTTGCTGATGTGCTGGCCTCACTTACATATCCTCGGAGCTGGAGCCCTCATCCTGACTCTACGTCTCACTTCCAGGCCGGACACACACACACACACACACACAACTCTATTTAATTTCAAAAGCAACAGGGGCGCGGTGGCGCTCAAATATAAAGATTGTTGGCAGTCGCCTCCAGTTTGCCTTCTGGTGGTTGTTCCGAGTGTCAACTGGACGATAACATGCATACAAGACTGCAAGATCACCCCCACCCTACCCAGAAGGGGGTGGGTTAGGGCTGATTTCACCCTGCAGTATTTTTAGATGACCAATGAGGAACATGTGTACCAACTTTCATTAAAATCGCTCCAGCCGTTCGGACGTGATGCTGGAACATACATACACACATTGACTTTTATATATATAGATTTTCTATACCCATTTTGAAACCGGGTGAACAGGTGGCACAGCGGCCAGAGTTAATACAGCAGATTTTTGGGGGGTTACTTTGGGGATGGAAAAAGGGAATTAATGTTATTTACTTCAAAGCACACGAAGGATTAAATGTGTTTATAAAATGCTGAATATTATGACATTTTTCTGTGTTTCTGGTCAGTTTCATAAAGGTTCATATAGGATTTATTCATGTTAGGATTTAATAGGAAATGCTGGCCAGTGAAATGTGCAGAAGAAAAAGTAACACAAAAGTAACACGTTACATTTTATATTATTTAACTATATAACCTATTTAGTTACTTTTTTTGTAAGTAATGTGTAATGTAACTAAGTTCCTTTTAAAAGTAATGTTACTGAACACTGCTCCTGATTAGTTTTGATCATGAATCCTAAGAGGTCTCGGAAAAAGATTTATGCACAGTGGCCCAGTAAACCACATGCTGTTACCATTATAGCCATCCAGAGCTTTTAAAACCACATTTCTTGCTACTTCATCATAAACTTCTTCTTGGGAAACATCATGGAGAACTCCGTCAATTTTAAATGTCCAGTCAGATTGCTGATTGTTGATTATTCCTCTGCTTGTGTCCTTTCTTGCATGAAAGTTAACAGTCTGAAAAAGAAATGCAAACAAATTATCTTATTGAGATAGAAAGACAAAATGTCTGTAAAACTTCCAGCCAAATAGATAACACATCTGTATCCAGATAGCCAGACTTAGACTGGTGACACTTTTAATGGCACATTTCCCAATTCTCATCTTTTTCATCCATTCTTTTACTACTGCATACTCTGGTTTTCCGCCAAAACCACAAAGATCTGCCTCTCCCCCTCATTCACTGGTCAGCACTCCTGGTGCCTGTTTTCAATTCAAAAGTGCAACTGCATGTGAAGGGGCTTCCTGTTTGTGGACTGTTTTCATTTTCCAGAGGTATATAGGCAAACAAAGTGATATGGTATAAAGAAAACAAAGACCAGCAGTATCTGCTTAGTATCAAGGAAACTGTTAAAGGCACTCACATTATGTAGAACACCATATAGGAAGAAGAAAAGTATGAGCAGTGCCACCTGCTGAGTACCGAGCACTTCAAAGAGGGTAATTATGTGACAAAGACCATGAAGGAAGAAGCAGACAAGATGCTGACATGTACAAGCAAACAAAAAATAATCCTGAATATAGCCTGATATATTCTGGAAATTCAACAAAATTAAAGACCTCAGCAACCTGGTGGCCACTCCAGGGGTGGCAGAAGAGTTTATTTTAAGAAAAGCACAGTTCCCACTAGCTCATCTATTGATAATCCCTGGGGAAATGATACATAATTCAGAATTGAGAAAGACTGTGTTTATTGACTATAGAATGTGATGAACAACTCCATAATAAGGGGCAGAGTTTCCAGAACATCACAGAAGGCACTGGAGATTGAGCAGCAAGCAGACACAAATACATGTTTGCATGCACAACAAAATCCAGGATACAGAATGCAAGAAAATTGCATGTTGACAAATGTGCACTACTTAGGAAAGTCACCACATCACCAATGTGGTCTTTGTGAAGGTATATTTTTTCATGCTGGAAAGAAAAAAATGTGTTGCCAAAATGGAAAAGTTTAGCTTGCTCTATTAACAACCTTTATTTTAGGATTGCAAGTCCAAGGGTTTCACTAGTAATAACATAAAAACACTGATACAGTCCATATACACACAAACTGACAAATAATTACAGTAAATGCAAGCATTACAAGAATTACATTCTTAGAAAACAACAGAGTGGATGCACACAATTTTATACAGCAAAAGACGAATGCCTCTCGAAAAAAAGGTATTTGATAGTGTTAACTGGTTTACATGTTTGGCATGATAAAAACAAACCCACAAATAAAGCCTTAAAGTACAGTACTGTATAATTAGTAAATACCGAATTTTGATTCCTATGCTTATCACTTTGAAAAAACTCCTAGAGATCTAGAACTAAGTAAACAGTTCTGCACAACAATAAACGTCAGTCAGAGCACTACAAATAAGAAACCTCCTGTCATCACCCAAACTACTCAGAAAGAGCAGCAAGACGCTATGCAATGATCACATGTTCACAATTATAACATTTTCCAATTTCTACTTTTTATTTATTCAGATATTTATTTTTTTTACCTTTTTGTCCGGCAAGTATTCAATGAACTCCTGTGCAAAATTGTTAGTTGGCCTTGTGCGCACAAAAACGCGCACTCCGTTGGTTCGAGCGCTCATTGCAACCTTTAAAAGAAAAAAAACAAGTGATGAAGAATCTGAGAAACGTTGCCGGTACAGTATATGCGGAATTGTGTCGCTGTTCTTGGGAAATCAGACATAAGTGGTTCTTAACTTTCATTCTCGCTAGTGTTTAGGTAAACCCTGTGCTAAACTTGGTACTCTCTCTAGGATTGGTTCCCATCTTCATCTGACTTAGTAGCGCTGCGCATGCTCGTCGCAAACGCTTATGGGGCGGGCGGGAAAACCTAGTGAGCGGCTAAGCGCCTTCTTAAAGTTTAGTGTAGTCACAGATGGTGAACGTTAACGGGATATATAGTATGTTGACTTCTCAAACTTACTTAAATCCATTCAGGATAAACTGTGGTCCGGGCAAATCCCGGCGCCATTACGGCTAGAGTGACCGTGCATAATAATGCCCACTCGGGTACATTTTTTTTCACTACCCGCATACGACATTATTTTAACATCGCCGATTAACCATTGCAAACAAGCACGTCTTTAATGGCGGGTGGGAAAAATCTACACGACAGTGTAGGACGTGCAGACACGTAGTTGAATACAATAGAATATATGAGTCATTTTTCATTGATCTGCTTTGCATTAATGTTTAATAACGGTAACTATTGAACATCATGTGTTGCATCTTGTACTGTTAAGTCAATATAATGTTTATTAAACAGGAGTGCCAGGAAACTTGACGTAGATGAAATGTTCTTACTGATACTCCGAAGTGAATGCCACCCTATAGATCCGCACCGAACATGTTATCTGTGTGATTGTGTGTTTAGGAGTAACCGAACAGGAAAAATGAGACTGGAGACAATCTGGACAATTGCGAACTGGTGTTTACTGTGAGGCAAACCCGAGTGCAGCTCCGCTCACCTACTGTCCGCGGAAACTGCCGTTAATCTCATTACATCTCGCGATCCTATCTAAACCAAGTGACACAAAGACAAATTACTACAATATACTGTACTTGTCCATCTCTCTCTCTCTCTCTGTATAATATATTATAAAAATTATTCCGCCTGAATTGTTCTAGCAGTGTTCATTTGGTTTCGTTGACAAAGAATACTCCACCTGCATTTTTTTCTGCAACGAAAACAAAAACCATACGCGTAAAGATGAAAACGATGACGAAGGTTTTTGAAATTCTCGTTTACCCATAATTAAGAAAACGAAAAATGTTACACACAACTGGACAATGAGAGACGTAAAGCGGAAAACAGAACACAATCTCTATTATTCATGACCAATAACAAGCATAAATGTAATGGCCAATTCTAGCAAGTTGTATGGGCGCTTCTGATGGAATAACGCGAGTTCGGGCGAATCAGAGAGAATCGGGGAATCATTACGTCTGCGCGTCAGTCACAAACCAGCTCTGCTCCGGACTTACAGTGTAAGTATAAGCAGGAACTCTAAAAACCACATCAGCAGCGAGACGGGCTGAGATTTTTGGCTCGCACCTTTTGCTCTACATTGGATGTCTCGGATGTGCCAGCTTGCTCTTGGAGAAAGAGTCTTTCGTCCCACAGTGGACCTCGCTTACGGCAAGCGCAACGCAGTAGGTTTCATACTTGAACGGGTGCTTTACTTAAATTGACCAAAAACTAATAGAAATGTTACTATGGAGTTTTTTTTCTCAACATGAAAGAGAAAAAGTACTGTCATAATGTTTACTTTATGAAAGGTACGTTTTCTATATTTAAAATGTTCAGATGAAATTTGCTGGAAGGTGCTGGGATGTCCGATCGCAGCAGTTTTTATCCGACCAATTGATTTTAGGAAGTGAACCCTTTATAAGCCAACTTTTCATTTTATGTTCACTTATCACTATATGCGGTTTGGCTCATCACTCTGCATGTTAGTATAACAGGTTAGAAGTACAGTATATTCTGTTCATATATGTTAAGCAAAGATATCTCATCTGATTTTGACTAATTTCATGTTACTTTCAGCCGACTAAAACCAATGAAAAATGAAACTAAAACTAAAATGCAATTTATTTAGAAGACTAAGACAAACTAAATCATAATTTATTGTCAGAATCAACATTTGTAGCGGCATCGCATAATCAACCTATGTAGATTACACTGTTAAAGTAAGCAAGAGCTGGAGTTTGAAGCATTGTGTGACCCATTTATATTGTACATGAACGATTTCCACTCCCATTGAATGTATTAGAGAGTCACAGAATGAAAAACAAAGAAAGCATTATTCGCCACTGCAGTTTTTCAGTCATTATACCAGATTTGCCATGTAACATTTAAAGAAGTTAATCCCGTAGTTATCTTGAACATTATACGGTTGGTCTTAAGCAGGCTACCAACATTTAAAAATTAGTGAAGATCACATATCCAGTAAATACTTTAAAGGATTCACATGCAATGTGATCGAGCAAACTTTTAATGCGCGTTGTCACTTTTGTGTTATGCCTGTAAGTAAATAAATGCTGACGATGAGGAACGATTTCTCTCGTTCTCATACATTGATTCTCAAGAATTGTCTAATCTCTAGCTTCTCCCGGAAACTTTTTAATGTATGTACTCTTGTCCAAGTATAATTATTTTTACATCAGAGTAACACAGGTGCTAGTTTGCACGTGGTTAACGTAGCAGTAACTAGAACCAAAATAATATCAAGCTGTCTAATAGTATCACATGAATTAACTGATTCATTAAGCATTTAACGAGTGGATAGCGGCTTAAATGTAATGTGTACAGAACAACTTTTATCATAGGTGCTTTCGCTTACCTTATGTTTAAAGTCACAATGTTTTTTAAGTGCACAGTTGTGTTAAAAAAAAGTTTCGACTTCTATCTCTGTTCCTCAGGGAGCCTTCAGCGACACACTGTAGCTATAGCAACCAAGCAACATTTCGTGCTGGGTGCGGTGATGTCACTTCCTGAAACTGGACCGGCTTGCTGCAAGAGCGCCTCGCTGAGGACTATTTCAAATGATGTAATTTTCTTCGAACGAAATAATTATAACGCAATTATTTTTAATCGGCAAAAGTAATGCTTTCTGATTCAGTATATTATAAGGAAATATAACTACATTATAGAGCATTAAGCGTTTCTAGCGTATTGAGTAAGAGTTTTAACCACCACGTTAGGAAAATTAAATGTTATGCTGGTGCGAGTTCTGATTGGCCGGTCTTGCTTTATGTATTTACATGTTTTTCTGAGTCCAACGGAAAAAGTAGAAAGGGCAACTTCAAATACGATAAACAGGATTAAATATAATAAAAAAAATACGAATTGTGAATATTCATACCTGTATGAGAGATATCCGTAAATTAACTGTGCAGGAAGGCAAATGATTGTCTTCCAAATCCACCTGCTTGTAACTTTAGTGTATGGACTTGTACAATATAGAAACAGACATTTATAGAATACTAATTGTACATTTATAAATCAGATTGATCATTTTGAACTATAAATAATTGTTCAGGAGCAAATTCAGTGCAGCTACCATTCTGATACTTAAGGGACGTGGGAAATGTAATCAGTTTCATTATAAAATACAAAAGATAGCAAAGAAAATCAAAATGCTATTATGCTTGCAGACAATAAATAGAACAATACCAATACACACTTTCATACGAGAAACCTAATGGTGTGAATTTCTTACATTTTTAGAAAGATATTTTATTTTTACCCACATTGCCTGATTGGTGAGTAGACACAGTGACTGTTTGGTGCAGAAAAAAAAAATCAATAACCATTTCCTTTGTTTTGTTGATGTTGATTTGCAGATATTTCTTTGCATCAGGAAACACAGTTCTCCACCAGACTCCTTTATTCTGCCTCATCATTCTTATCCATAAACTTTTTTTGTGCAGAATCAACAGAGAATTTCTACAAGTGACATGACCTGCTGCTATATTTTTAGTGTGAGTTGTAGAGAGTGAACAGAAAAGGTGACAGGACTGTTCGTTGTTGTTCTCCAGTGTTGCTCACATCCATTTCACAGACACAGTCTTTAATCCTCAAAAACTGCAGTCTACCTAACATTTTATAATACAGGACACCAAAGGCTCATCCACCTTTATATCCCAGAGCTTACCCTTTAACTGGGATGGATGGATGACACTGAAGGCACTGGAGAAATAAAAAAAACATAAATCTTCACAGCGCTGCCAGCTTCGCCCAGGTAAGAATAAGCCTTGTGGAGCAGATAGATACATTTAGATAGATTGTTAATTTTAGAATAATGCAGCACAGTATGATGAGATCATTTTAGAATAATAATTTATTTTTGATATTATTCAGGTAATTGTGGTAATTTTTTGTTTACAAAGCATAAATAAGATCCAGACCAAAAAGGGGATACAGGAGAGACTCAAGCTATAGTACTGCTTTAGTTTGATGTTCTGCCTTCTGCACTACTCTGCTACTGCCACAGACTAACACTAAGGTCACATTGTAGACCAGTAAATGGAAGGTCTACAGGACGGTAGTGAGACCTGCTATGTTATATGGGTTGGAGACGGTGGCACTGACCAGAAAGCAGGAGACAGAGCTGGAGGTGGCAGAGTTAAAGATGTTAAGATTTGCACTGGGTGTGACGAGGATGGATAGGATTAGAAATGAGGACATTAGAGGGTCAGCTCAAGTTGGACAGTTGGGAGACAGAGAGGTGAGATTACGTTTGGTTTGGACATGTGCAGAGGAGAGATGCTGAGTATATTGGGAGAAGGATGCTAAGTATGGAAATGCTATACAAGAGGAAAAGAGGAAGGCCTAAGCAAGGGTTTATTTAGGTGATGAGTGTAACAGAACAAGATGCAGAAGACAGAAAGATCTGGAAGAAGATGATTCACTGTGGCAACCACTAGCGGGAGTAGCTGAAAGAAGAAAAAGAATGAGATCAAAATTTACACGAGAAAGGGTTTTCTCCAGTTTTTTGTTTTTTTTTTTTTTTACAATTAGATGAATTTTTCAGTGAGTTAAGCATTTTCTGGGCCTCTTAGTGAAGTCTGTTTTTCCTTAGGTTGTATGGAAATAGCCAATAATATCTTGTCAGTCTGTCAGTGAGATAGGGACATTTGGAGTTTTATTTAAATAGAATATGACCAGTAAGGCAGTGCACAATGTATAGCATGCTTTTCATTACTGTGTGCTGCAGATTAGATATTATGATATAATAATAATAGGTAGCATACAACAGTGCACTCCCTACCTGATACATGACACATGATACAAGGTTAGATAGGTAAGGTGTACAGGACACCAAAGGCTCATCCACCTTTATATCCCAGAGCTTACCCTTTAACTGGGATGGATGGATGACACTGAAGGCACTGGAGAAATAAAAAAACATAAATCTTCACAGCGTTGCCAGCTTCGCCCAGGTAATATACACACACTACTGGTCAAAAGCTTTTGAACAACCAGTTTAGGCAGTTCAAGTCTAGTGAATAACAAAATGGTACAAAGGTAAGCAGTAAACACACACAGGATAAAAGAAGATTAAGTTACCAAAAATGAAAAATAATGTAATTTTCAGAATTACACAAAAATGTCTTATTCGGGGAACAAGAAATGGGCAAACAGCTTCCAGCTTTTTTGTAGCAATGGAAGTTAATTAAGACTTGAAAGATGACACAAACGATTCCTACAAATGCCCCAACGTTTGCTGATTACTCTGTCTATATGAAAATAGTTTTAGAACAAAACTGTGTTGCTACACACCTGAAGCATTATATGGGCAGCATTATGTGAACACTATATTTTGTTATCAAAGGAAAACAGATATACCGTTATAAAGCTTAAAATTGTAGGATTTTTCTTTAGAGAAATTTCAAAGAAATGCAGCATATCAGTGAGTACAGTTTCATTCACTATCAAAAGACACTTGAAAACTGAAGGAAACTGACAGGAACAGGTCTGGCAGACCCAAAGCCACAACAGAATCAGAAGCCAAACTTTGGAAAGTCAACAGCTTGCGTGATAGTCATCCTTCAGAAGGGAATGAGCCACTTGGAGCAGCCAGCTATGAAAGGAGCCAGTGCAGAGTATTGAATGGGGTGTGTGGATAGAGAACATCTATGTGCAAGCACATCTCCATTACTAAAATCAATTGTCAAGGGCACATGGCTGCTGGCAAGTCTTGTGTAGGATCCTGACCCTAGACTGGCTAACGGTGTTGAGGAAATTATGGCACATAGTATTGCCTCTGACCCCAAATAAGTGGTAAGGAGCAGTGAACATGAAGATAAGACCAAGTGGAGCACCATGGAAGTAGCCTAAGGAAGAAAGATGGTAGTTTCGGCCACAAAACAACAAAGCGCCAACATTGAGTGCTGAATTCACTCCTTTGACTTCCAGCCCCCACTAAATCATTGTAAAAATATTGTGGCAGACGACCGGGGAGCTTGCCCCACCAGGACACCCTTATGATGGACGGACCAGGGGAGGTGACATATTGGGAACAATACCTCCCCTGGAACATGAGAGGGCAACCCCCCTGGAGCACATCGGGACCACCACCAGAGGGCACCTGGACAATTTTGGAGCCCTGGGCGGCAGCACTTCCACCACACCAGGAAGTACTGAAGGAAGACCATCAACGAGCACATCCAGGTACAATATAAAAAGGGCCGCCTCACTCCATTCAGAGAGCCGGAGTCGGGAGGCAGAAGACAGAGCTTGCAGGAGAGGAGTGAAGGCGCTGAATGAATAGAGAAGAAGAAAAGACAAAGAGAAGGACGAAAAGGACTGAGCAATAGTGCTGTGGGTGATTGTGCATGTTGCTGTAAAAAAAAGATAAAAATTAAATGTGTGTTTTGGGACTTCTGTATGTCCTGTGTCTGTCTGTGTGCGGGCTGAAATATCACAATATACCAGTAATGGCGCACTGCACGTTACACTTGACTTGAGCATTCCTAGTTTTCATCCTCTTTTCTCTGTGCGTTTAGCATTCATTTGCTCAGAGGTTGATGCGTTTGCTGCTTTCTGAGCAGCTCTTCTTTTCTCTACCCTAGCGGCCCGCTTCTTCTCTTCTTTCGTCGGCATCTTTTCGCGTTAAAACTGATTAAGTCAGTGTTTGTGTTGCAATTACTTAGTACATTTTCCTTAATTGTTTTACTTTAGCTGGCACTTAAGTCTTCAATCTGCCTCAAGAATGATTTAAGATAGATGAAGAGGTAGGGGAAGTGACAGCGGAGGTGGTAGGGAATGAGAACGGCGCCCGTACACAGGTGCCACACGGCCGCCCTGAGTTGATTCTACAATAAAATAAAAATAAAAAGAGGAATAACCTTGGAGGTCAATCATCACCCCGACAATGCATAGTAGACATCACATAGTGTATGTGTACCAAATTTTAGTTCAATAGGTCAAACGGTTTGCGAGCTACAGGTGATTTAAAATCCTGGACAGAGAAACGGACAGCCACAGTAGTGTATTATATATAAAGACTATGGGGCTTTGCCCCCCACTTCACGTCTCTGCCTCTCGCATTGTGAGGAGGGGGGCTGAATGCATGCTAAGGAGATGCGGTCGCTCCTCCGAAACCCCCTCTTAAACAGTGATACAATGGGAAAGAAATACATTTTTTTTACCTCCTCTTTGCTCGATCAGCTGCTGGCTTGCTGCTGCTGTGCTGTGTGATCTGCATCTTGTGCGGCGCTTTGAACATTTAAAGGCCTGTACAGCAGCTGTCCTTTTGTCTCACTGCCTTGTCTCACAGTCACTTAAATGTGATTTTCCTCAGGGATCCATTTTGGGTCCTATTTTATTCTCTATATACCCTTACCCTATTGGAGCTATTTTTAGGAAATTTAACATTTCTTTTCACTGCTATGCTGATAATCCACAGGTTTATATTCCCGTCTGCAACTCTTCAATGAATCAACTGCACAACTGTCTTTTTGAACTAAGATCCTGGATGGCTAATAATTTTCTTGACCTGAATCAAAATAAAACGGAGATGCTTATAGTGTGTCCATCAGCTAAAGCCCAAATTGGTCTTGGACTTCTCAGCTCTTTCTCTGTCTTTTGCAAACATCAAGTCCGCAATCTTTAAAAGTAACCTCTCTTTTGAGAAACAGATTAATTCTGTAGTTAAGAGTTGCTTTTTCCAGCTTCGTCTGTTAGGTAAGATCAAGCCTTTTTTATCTTCTAGGGATCCTGAGAAAGCTACTCATGCTTTTATGTTTTCTCGACTTGATTACTACCACTCGCTGTATTCTGGGATTAGCAAATCCCTGATACGCAGGTTACAGTTGGTCCAAAATGCTGCCACTCGCTTCCTGATTGGGGCAAGAAAGTCTGATTCTGTTTCTCCAATATTAGCTTCTTTACACTGGCTGCCTGTCAGTTTTCGAATTGATTTTAAAATCTCATTGCTAGCTTTTAAATCTTTACACGGGCCTGCTCCTGCCTATTTATCTGAGTTGTGTGCTTTACACCAGCCATCCAGAGTGCTTAGATCTTCTGGTCAGTTGTCTCTTGTTGTCCCTCGTACCGAGTGTCAAACTAAGTGGGGCAGACGGGGCTTTTACAGCTGCTGCCCCTCGCCTGTGGAGCTCTTTACTTCATCATATAAAGGAGTCGTCTACAACTGAACTGTTCAAAACGAGATTAAACACTCATTTCTATTCACTTGCATTCCATGACCTTCAGTAATACTGATGGTTTCCTCATTGTGATTATATAACATTACTTCTATTTATTATTTACAGTATTTTATTTATGTTCATTTATTTTATTTCTATTTATGTTATTTATGTTAATTTTATGTTTTTTTCTTCTTTTATTGTAAAGCACTTTGGCCACAGCATTCCTATGTTGTTTTAAATGTGCTATATAAATAAATTGACATTGACATTGACGTTAAATTATCTCTGAGAAAATCAGGTCTCAACCCAAGATTTTTTTTTATAATAGAGAGATATTTTATAAAATGTATTTAAAAAGTAGATTTATAAGACTTTAAAAGATGCCTGTCAAAGTATGAATAAAGACAGCTTACCAGTTTTTATTGACTTTGAAATCCTTTCTGTGTAAAACAAAGATGTACATGCAAAAGAATACATGTCAATTTCTTCCCAGAGCAACATCTTTTTCCCCCACAAGATGTTTTCACATCGTTATGTGCATTTTTCAAAGAACTCCAAAATATACAATCAATGAATGAAGATGGAATTAAGACTACAATTTAAAGTGGTTGTGCAATTATGAAAAGAAGAAAGCCCAATCTTGTACTTAATGATTTGGTTTGACAAGTATTATGATTTCAGGTAATCTTTTATACAGTGGGCAGCCAAAAATCTGCATAAAGTGCAGAAAAATGGAGGATAATAATGGAACACAAAGAAGTTAAGCAACATAGAAAAAAAAAGTTAGGATGCATCTTGGAGAAAACTAAAAGGTAATTTAAAAAAAAAAACTAAAGGTAAAAAAAGAAATTAAAACTACCGTCAATAGAGGGAGACAAAGAAGCATGACTGTGTGTGGTTAGGACAAGCCTGTTATCCAGGGGAGTCGAACTGCAGTTCTGGAGGGCCGCAGTGTCTGCAGGTTTTCATCGTAACCCTCTTCTTAATTCGTGACCAGTTTTTGATGCTAATTAACATCTTTAGCCTTAGCTTTAATTAGCCTGACTCAGGCCCCTTAGTTGTTTTTTCCTTAATTAGCAGCCGGACAGTAATGAGGCATAAAACAAGCAGGACATGACCAGCTCACCCGTACCCATTAAACAAAATCTGAAAATAAAGATGAAGGGCTCAGTAAGGTTGATCCCTCAGGTTACCAAAACGTTATAGGAGTTCTTAGAAAAAAACAGAATATCAACAGTTTTGGAAATGTTTGCTGTGGCAAAAAGAGAGCAGCAGCAAGCCATGGAATTGAATAACGAGTTTAATTAACAGCAAGAATCAGCATCTCATTAAGGAACTGGTTGGAGTTTGAAGCCCCAATTTAGCTGGTCATCTGTTGGCTCGTTTCATGTCTTATTTCTGTTTGGCTGTCATTTAATGAAGAAAAGAATCAACTCAGAAGACTTAATCCTTAAAAACAGGGCTATTAAAATATAGAGAAAAGGAGTTAATTAGCAATGAAAACTGGACACTGATTAGGAAAAGGGTTAGAAAGAAAACCTGCACCCACTGCGGCCCTCCAGGCCTGGAGTTTGATACCCGTGCTGTTATCTTTTGAAAGTTAATTTAAAATGCAAGAATGATTAGTGGCAAAAGAAGTGTTTAAAACATGTTTTTTTTTGGTTTGGAAAAGTAGTCAATGAAGGATTTTTTTGCAGTAGAGAGAAATATTAATCTTAGAGAAATCTAATCTCATCAATTTAGGGAAATGGAAATTAAAAATTGTTACTTGAAATGTAAGTCTTTATGACAGTAAAAGTTAATCAAAGGCTTTTTTAATTGTTTGTATTAAATGATAAGGAAAGTTTTATTATTGAAACTACTGACAGTGGAATAGCAAATTAGAATTAAAAAAAGTCCTGGATAAAATTAATTTAACATTGATAGTTAAAATGAAATCATTAGACAAAGTTTCAAAAGAATAAAATATGACAACAAATGTTTCAAAACCTTGAAGACAAGTACATTTAGGGATTGCTGTTCTCAGTCAAATTAAGGATCATCAAAGTTAGAAAGAAAGTCCTTGCTATGACAAAATGGCTGAAGAGAAGCAGAAGAGATTTAAAAAGACAACAGAATTGATGATAAACTATCCATCCATCCATCCATTATCCAACTGCTATATCCTAACTACAGGGTCACAGGGGTCTGCCGGCACCAATCCCAGCCAGCACAGGGCACAAGGCAGGAAACAAACCCCAGGCAGGGCACCAGCCCACCACAGGGCACACACACACACACCAAGCACACACTAGGGACAATTTGGGATCGGCAATGCACCTAACCTGCATGTCTTTGGACTGTGGGAAGAAACCCACGCAGACACGGGGAGAACATGCAAACTCTACCCGGGTCTCCTAACTGCGAGGCAGCAGCACTACCCACTGCGCCTCCGTGCCGGCCGATGATAAACTATTTGAACATATAATGTCAATGTAAAAGACATTAATGGGTGGATTTTTTGTGTTGGATGGGTGCTTTGTTTATTTACTCTTACATATTTGTGATGCATTTGTCACAGTTTGTTAGAATAGCAATTGTTTTTCAGAGTTTAAGTGTGTGTAACTGAGAGTTTCATGCAACGGCGCATTATTGACAGTACAGTGGAAAATGCTGCTCATTCTCCACTTTTTCCAGGTTCACCCTGGTGAAACACACTCTCTGTCTTTGGTCCCCCATGTTTGGCAATGCTGCCCCTCATTTATTGACAGAGTGTGGCAGTTCAGTTTGCATTGAGTCCGTGTGTGGGGTCATTTGTTGTGTCCAAGGCAGGCTATGGCTGCACTGTAGTTGCTCTGCTGTGGAGTTTCTTGAGACATTTGGGCAATGTACTCGTTTGTCATTTCTTAAAAAAGTGATTTCAATTTTAATAGCTGATAAACTGTGCCATCGTGTAATATCTAGTGTGAGGTTTTTGGTTCTTGATTGCACTGCAGTAGTAGGAGTGGGTACTGTTATTTCCAAGGTCAGTTTAATATCCTAGACTTTCTTTTATTCTGTGAGTTACTTAGTCCAGATGTGTATCTGCAGAGGGTCGAGGGCGTGCTACACCACCTGAGGCCACAGGTCCGCCACGCCCTCGACCCTCTGCAGTTCGCATACCAGGAGAAGGTGGGAGCGGAGGATGCTACACCGATCCCTCTCCCACCTGGACAGAGGCAGTGGTGCTGTAAGAATTATGT
>JANRMT010062817.1:26426543-26440877 GCA_026402145.1 Polypterus bichir lapradei
TAGACTTCAGAAGGTTTTGTAAAAGTCAAACTAGCGATCTTATTACTATAGTTAATGTGAGGTAAGTACATGAGAAACCTGCACATGTGTTTTCAAATCAGAGGGTCAGAATCTATTAAGTTAGCTTTGTGCACAAAGTAATAATCAATCCTAGAACTGGTGTTGAGTATACGGCACCCATCCTCATCAAGCACTTAACAAATAAATTCTTATACGTAGATGATGAAAGCAGGGTTTTCTCTGTTATCATTCCAGATATGAAATAGCTAAACAGGCAATCCTTTAAAAAATGTCCCTGTTTCACGTGTGACTATACAAAACAAAGGAGTGTACAAAGAACACAAGCAGGTGTTTACCATGAAGTGACAGAATTATCAGTTCTTATCAGTCAGTGGGTCTGAAGGCATCCACTAGTCGATTTAGACTGTTCATATACTGTATTGGGAAGGCAAGAGTTTATTTTTTAAATAGTATTAGTTTGGTTCTGGTCATTGGACTTAAATCAATGTAACTAAATCAAACTCACTATAAAGGGACACTCCACCCAAACATTATTATTTTTTAATGTATTACTTTCCTCCTGTAGTTTGTAGTGATGGCCACAGAAAAATTGTTAATCTCATGTTTTCTTGTAGAAACAATGTGAAAAACGTCCATGGGGAAAAAAGACAAAAAAATCTCACATCACTTGTGTTGCATAATTCATACTGTATGAAAGGTATCCAGTCAGATACTTAAAACATGGAAAGTGAATGCTTTTTTTGTTAAAATATTATTAAACTAGCCAACCCGCGGCATACCATATGCCGCATAATCAGGCCGTTTTTTTAATGATTATTAAGCACAGGGAAAAAATTAACATTTGAAAAATCAGTAATGTAATAAATCAGCAAGAAAAGCAACATTATAACAATGCACGAAACGAACCAACACACAATCGTCCGTGACTGAAAACTGGCGGACCGCCATCGCACCTTCTCCTCCCAGATGGAGGGATGGGGGTGGACGGCGCTGAGGCGCGGAGGGTGGAACGGGAGGAGAGGAGAAGGACATCCATTCCGCTCCCTCCGTCATGCTAGTCTGCTGATTTCTCGTTCAGTATGCACTGCCTGCTCATGTGCCCGCCTCCAACTCGTCACTTGAGTCGTCGTCTTTGCACAGTCCAGATGCACCTGTGACTCACGTAGACTTTCTGTGTTCCTGCAGGAGCATCTAAGAAGACGCATGTTTGTCATGGATGCGAATTGCTGTATGTAGCGTGTAAAACAGTTTGCTATGGTGCACGAGGTCGTGCGTCGTAACTGAAAACTCGTTTTTTAAAGACTGCTTACTTCATTGTGTTTTAACCTCAGTTGTAAAGGATTGTTTTAAGGATCCCATGGGATACCCCTCGCAAACCGCTTTACACGCTGCATATGGCGATTCACCTCCACGAAAAACATGCCTCTATGAACAGTCAAGGTGGCTCGGAAGTGCCAGGAGTTGGTGGGCGTGGCTCCTTCCTGCGTGCGCCATAGGTGTCTTACTTGTCGGCGGCTCAGTGAATCCATGCCCCTTCTGGCGTGCTTTCCATGGTTGTCTTGCCTTAGTGAATTATATATATATATATATATAGATAGATACGTCCGGAATTATAAGCGCACATCATACACATGAAACCTAAAGCCTCAAGGGAATGGCTCTTTAAATTTTAGATAGGACTCTTGACCAATGAATGAGAGGAAGACACTGGTAACATATTAAAACAATCTATCATTTTTGGGTGAAGTGTTCCTGTAAGACAAAAACAAAATAAAGCAATTGAGAATCACATAGCTTGTAAAACTGGGATATGTCTATGCTATAATTCATTTGAATGGTTTCCTGGTCTTGCTAGAAAAGCAAAAGAGCTGAATTTTGAATCCTTTTATCCTTGCTCAGGATGAGATCAAGATATCAACTGCTTTTTCTGCTCAGTACATTCCAAGTATTCTCACTCAGACTGCTGATCTGCTTCTACATTTGAGTGAGAGAGGAGCTAACTGTTACACTGTAAAACACATCTCTTGGTTTCTGTCTGTGTAATTTGAATTAAAAAAGCTTGCAAAACCTAGGACCTCATGTAACAATTTCAGTCCTGATCCAGAAAAAAACGATATACAGCAATGCAATGGCTTGTAGTTTAAAGGCGCCTTAACTAGAGTAAAGCAGTAAATAGCAGCTCAGCTTTCAGCATGATTCCTGCTGTTCTGTAGAATGAAGCCATCATTTGTGGTCCAGATTCCAGTCAAGTGTTAGTTTATTGAAGTGTGCATTTGTGTATAAACACACAGTTTTGTCAAGGTGTGTGGCTTTTGTCGGTTGATTTTTCAGCTTGCCCTTAATGGTGGACTGTTCAGACTGTAGATGTCGCAGCAATTGAAACTCTTGATGTTATCTCTTATAAGTTATACTAAATGTTCCAAACCTAATGAAAGCTCAGTTGTCACCGGCTAATCTAGTCATGTGAGACCAAACGTCACTGATAAAGTGTGTGATTAGTCAATTAAGCAGTGTAGAGACTGCAGACCCCACTAGTTTCAGAGGTGCTGCATTGTGGTCAAACAAATCTCATCTTGTAACGATAAACAGCAAACAAGTGCATCCATCACAAGCAGTGGTGTAGCTGGCTTGCTGAAGGCCCCTGTGCATTGCCCTGAGGTGGGTCCCTCCTGTCTAGCATAACTGATAGTAATTTATTCGCCACTAGATCCTAGGGGCCGGCTGGGCAGTTGTGTCCGTGACACTATTAGATGACATGCTGGTGACAAACAAACCGGCTCTCTAAATGGAATTTGTAATAACTTTTTTAATCGCTTTATTATGGCAGCTGTAAGTTAGCAAAAATAAAATAAATTGCGGGAATGGAATGTGGGAGGTGTGGGTAGTAGCAGTACATAAATATATGTAAGATGTGGACCTGCTTGCTTTTCCAAGACAACTTTGTGAAGGAAGATGATTAAAATGTAATGTAAGCTAGACAGTAGAAACTGTTCTGTGGTATAAAATGAAGCCATTTCAATTTGTAACAAATTAAAACGACAACACCGGTAGACAGGATACTACTACACAATCGACCTGTTTTACACAAGTTCTGAGAAAATGGACATCCTAAAGTGAGGTGTCAATGGTTCCAAGAAATGTGCCTTGTCTGTAGGAAATTGCTTGATCATATATATTGCTTGTTTGTCTTTAGTAAGTTCTCAATTTTTAATGGTTTCAGCAGATAGCACCTGATCTGAAGCCGTTGTATCGCTACTTCCAGACTTGATAGTTGCAAACATTTCACTCACTGCACCGTCTGCATAACCTGCTTGTGATGATTCACCAGCATCAGCATTCTCAGTTACCACTGCTGGTCCTTGCTCAGTTTTGAGGAAGGTAGAAATCTTGGCAAGCTTAGCGTTTTTCAATTTCTGTTGCAGGCATGCCTTACATTTAGCAGCACCACTCATAATGTTTTCTGGATCTGCTGCTACTGGTCGACATGGTGTCGTTTGGCGAGAGTATAAAAAGCGTCAAATTGTTCTAATATTCGGCGTTTGCTGACTAATGGGGAACATAACTTAACAACAGAATTTCTATGATTTACTGTTTATGAATTCGAATTTTGAAAACTGCTGACTTCAAATCAAAGTACAAAAGTAATAATTATTTACGATAATAATGTATTTTTACATTATTCATGTGACATCCTTCAAAACTACTTCTGTTCATGTCCGCTATGGCACGGCAAAGGTCACCAGATTTGGGAATGTGCAATTCTCTGTACGGTGGACTAGGACATGTTGTTCCTTCGATTAGGCTCTGAGCCTCCGAACTCCCGAAGTCTAAATTCATGTAAACTGTAGGCCTGCCGAATACGTAATATCATCATAGATTGGATTGGACTTGCCTGGAGATGTCACTGAAACTGTGAATTATTAACGCAATGAACTGTGCAAGTGATCTAAGTTATTCAATTTTTTTTTACATCTATACGGCCCAGAGTGGGCCCCCCAAACTCGTAGGCTCTTGTGCTTTGCACAATCTGCACAATCCACTGCTACACCACAGATCACGAGAATAAGATGATCAAGCATTATTTGTGTTCAGTTAAATAGTTAATCTCATACTCATCACAAGCGCAAATTATATGGAATTACTTTCAGGTTGGAAATTAGGACACACTCCTTTATAGAAAGAGAAGTGAAAATCTCATGTACTTGAAGAATAAAATTTGACAAGTTTTGAAACGTCTCTGAATAAGATATTGGAACAACCTAGCTGTTAATCAACAAGGTGAACTCGATGGAATAAATAGTCATTTATCAAACTTAGTGATTGAGTGATCGTGAATGAAGTTGCATGTGCAATAGCCTTATTCTGTTTCTCCCTTAAAACCTTACAGGATGCCCCCCTGCACAACCGGTTAGCCTGTGCCGTTGTATTCCCAGCTCCAGCAGTAGTGGAATACAAATCCATATCCAGGGTTAGTTTCTGTTTTCTCTTAATGTTGCCAGGATAGGCTGTGGCTTCTGTGAACATGCTTTGAAATGAGCACATTCGTGAAATGAATGACAAATCATTTCAGAATTATAAGACTGATAGCTTATTATTATAATTAAAGTTTGCAATCTGTGCTGTAACATAAAAACATAGATAGTTTGACAATTGAGAAGTAACAATTCTGTTGATCAAACATGTTTGGTAAGCTAATAGTTGATTTGTTCCAATATCTAAGCCAGACATTTTTAAAAAATTGTCAGCATCTCCACTTCAACTTCCTTGATTTTCACTACACTTTGTGTGAAGAAGCACTTCCCCTCAAATATGTGATTTAATATTTATCTGTTAAACTTTGATGGAGAAACAACTCCAAGAAGAAGCACTATTAAAAAGGTCCCAAAAGTTTTCAAGTTTTATCCCTGACCCAAGAAATCATCTCTACATGGAATTTAAAAGTTGCCAACTGAGAAACTGAGCTTAGCGATGGTAGCAGAGATTGAAGCAAGGAGGTTTCCACAAGGTGCAGCACGGTGGCGCAGTGGTAGCGCTGCTGCCTTGCAGTAAGGAGTCCTGGGTTCACTTCCCGGGTCCTCCCTGTGTGGAGTTTGCATGTTCTCCCCGTGTCTGCGTGGGTTTCCTCCCACAGTCCAAAGACATGCAGGTTAGGTGCATTGGCGATTCTAAATGGTCTCTAGTGTGTGTGTGTGTGTGTGCACCCTGCGGTGGGCTGGCACCCTGCCCAGGGTTTGTTTCCTGCCTTACGCCCTGTGTTGGCTGGGATTGGCTCCCGTGACCCTGTGTTAGGATATAGCGGGTTGGATAATGGATGGATGGATTTCCACAAGTACGTGATTCACTATTTAAATGAAATAATCTGCAAAAGTACTTTTGAGGTGTATTACACATCCTTTAGTCTGAGGATGCTATCGCTTGCTCATCTTTTACAATTACTGTGTTCTTTTTTTTTTTTTTAAACAGTAGCACATTATAGAATCCACACACGGTTCAATGTTCCATAATTCGTATTAATTTTTTTCACAACAAATGCTATCCAGTTTTTGGTAAGACGTAGTATAGATATAATATCTTGTGGTCCCAGTCAAGCAATGCTGATAGTACAGTTTTATGCAGTCACATGCTAAAAGTATGGACATACCTCGGAGTAAAGCTGACTTGCAGGGTCTCTCGACTTGTAGAAATGTGAGTCGGTATGGCTTCTAGAGTCCCGTTGATAGGA
Source organism: Polypterus bichir lapradei (assembly GCA_026402145.1). Taxonomy (NCBI): domain Eukaryota; kingdom Metazoa; phylum Chordata; class Cladistia; order Polypteriformes; family Polypteridae; genus Polypterus; species Polypterus bichir. The sequence continues at coordinate 26,432,287 of JANRMT010062817.1, forward strand.
GAAATTGAAAAGACGCCATCCTTCTCAGAATGCTCTGGGGTGTCATGTGGAAGAAATCAATAAAAATTAAAACAGAAAGTACCCGTGACACACTTGACTGAGGAATGTAGCAGTAGAGATTTTAACATATTTTATACAGTATTTACATTACATGCTGTATATGCTCCACTTTTTGAAACTTTGAGTGAATTTAAGTATTTATAACATTTATGTATTTTTGTACAACTCGGGAGGGTACCTTTTAGTAAAACTGTGGGTAGATGTAACCCAAGTGACCAGGATTATTGGGTTTAAGTAGGCTATGAAGAGGGATAAACTAAAGATTTAAGCAATGATGGTGTCAAGTAACATCTCAAATACAGTGGTGTGTCCTGGAGGTTATCAACCATCATAATAATGCAAAATATTAGTACAATAGCTGAGCAATTCAAGTCATATCTGACAAACAGATGCATTTGCACAGAAATGAAAAAGAAGGAGCCCCATATTCTTTTGAAAACCATCTATCCAATTTTTAGGTCTGTATTTTCTATAAAGGATCAGAATAATTAAACAATCTTGACAAGACCAGGCCATTTAGACCAGCTAAGTCCTATTCAGTTATTTCTCCAGGATGGCATCAAGTTGAGCTTTAAACATCTTCAATGTCCTACTGCCTAACGTATTCTGTATGTGTCCGATTCTCTGTGTGAAGAAAAAAATGTCCTGTTTGTGTAAAATTTACCCTCAACAAGTTCCCATCTGTGCCCCCATGTTCTTGTTAAAAACACTTATTTTGTACAGATATAGAAGATACTTTGGCGACAGTGACTACAAGGCGGACACAAGCGCATGGTGTGAGATCAGTTTATCACAGGGCGTCACAGAGAAGACATTGAGATCAAATGGGGGTATCTGTGGACCACACAAGCTACTTGGATATAAGCCCAGGTAACATCACAGATGATGTATTTATAAGATGTGTACTAAACCAGTGAAGAAACTGGGTGACATACCAACAAAATTATCATTTATGGCAGTGTTTCCCAGACTTGGTCCTGGTGGACCCCTGTGGCTGCAGGTTTTTGTTCCAACCAGCTTCTGTTTTTAATTGGACTCCTGGGCTAATTAAGTGAACTAATATTTCCCAAGTTCTGTGTTTAGGGAACAATATAGAAATTAGAAAACTAAGTTTGCTAAAAAAAAAAAATATTAAAATGTACCAAGCAGTTATATAGGAATAATGCATTTTTTTCTTTTTAACAGTATTTTCATCTTGATTTTCATTCTACTTTTCTAGGTCTTCTAATTGTTTAATTATTTACTAATCACTGGGTCTGACTCTAAAGTAGTTGCAGCCTTTGATTATTCAGTGTTGTTTGCCTGGGTGTCTGATCTGCTCGTTTTAAATTGTCATTAATAAGATACAACAAAGGGGGAAAAACTGCACAGCGAAAGGGCAAAGTATAATGAAATCAACAAAAGAGAGTTAAGCATTATAGCAAAAGCAGAAATATTTCTGAATACCTTATAAATATAAAAATCATGCTGCTAAGCTTTTCTGAATGTCGAATAAAAGAAAAAAAATACCAGCTCATTAAATGAGATCAGTGCTATCAGGTGTTCTCTCTGATTAGGAATCTGGTTGGAACAAAAACCTGCAGCCACAGGGGGTCCACCAGGAGCGAGTTTGGGAAACACTGATTTATGGCAAGGGTCATAACACCAAATATCTGAGATCGTCAAACTAAGCTCAAAGTCAAAAACGACCTAAGGTTTTTGCCCAATAAATTGATTCTTCTTTCATAGTCTTTCATATAAACAAAGTTTGGACTCCCTTTAACCTTCTGCACGGTCTCAACATGGCCAGCCTCGATGATGTTACATGCCGCCTGGCTTTCAGCTCATATTGCTTAACAGCACTTAGCATCATAGCAATCAGTAAACTAAAGGACAGTGATTTTGATGTGAATACTAAAAATGGTAAAATAAACAAAAATCATAATAGCACAAGATACAAAAAACTTTTTTTGAATCCTCACACAAAGCAGGTGACACCATGGACAGGCCACCATCCATCCACACTCATTTATTTATATGGAGGAGGGACTCAAACTCCGTTCTAGTTTTCTAAGTCTGGCTTAGTGGCACCCTGTCTACAGTCCCAGATATTGAGAGTGGTGTTTGTTTTACTCCATCAATGTCAGAGGGATGTTTATTACAAAGTGTTTAACAAAGGAGTAAATTCATGCAGTACGTTTTTTGCTTTACTTTTGTAAACTTTTGTGGGAAGATTACAAGTTTCATTTTTCTTATTCAGCAGCCAGTGAATGGGTGATCATCAGTAGGCTTACCTTAATGTGTCTGTGTGTGTTTATTACATATAAACCAGCAAATAGCATTGTAATATTTATAAAGAAATAAAAGGGGAAGATGTTATAGAGAAGTGGATATTGATCCACTCTCATTCTGATTTTTCTCAGAGGAGGAAAACATACAGCACTAGTAATTTCTGATGCGGCAGAATGAGAGTGGGGCTGAGCCTTCTAATTAAATGAAGCAGGGATTATATTTTAGTCAAATTATTTTTGAGGAACCAACCCTCCGGGAACGGAGCTTAAGAGGCCTATTTTGGAGAGTGTCCTGGAAACAGGCTTTTAAACTATAACCAGTTATGAATGCATTAGTAACATACTCTGGAGAGCATGTTACGTCTCCACTCTGTAAGTTCATCGCACTATACAATACTTTAAAATCCTTCTGTCATAGTTGTGCTTTGCACCCGCTCCTCTGAGGTGTACCACTTGCTTAGCACGACACATGAGAGTAGGTGCTGAGCAGTGGGAGCCATGGTAGACCCCCAACGTTAATCAAAAGCCAAGAGGTTCATACTGTATGACAGGACAGATATATTATGACAAAAGCCAAAGGTCAAAAACATGGTGCAAGTATCAAGGTACAAAAATAAAATCAAAGCAGAGCAGAAATGTAAAGGGTTTTCCCAGAGAGTTGCACACAGCTCTCAAATCACGAATTCCACTCTACTCTGTACACATGACAATAATGACCCTTTAAACCTATAAGGAAACGGGCAGAGGCAACGGCAAAAGGTACACAGAGGGTGTAGTTTGAAGTAAGCGCCATGAGAAAAGAGGGTAAGGGGCAAAGTCCAAATAATTATATTGGAGTTTTTCACAAGATTATATTCCCACAAGGTTTTCAGAAACTGGGAGCAAAACCAAATAAGGGGGGAAAAGGTGCAGGGTATATACAGTATATCAGGTGAGGTCATTTGTAGTTTCTATTGAATAAAATGAAGTTATGTATTTTTATAATACATTCCTGTTTATCATGGTGGCAGACGCTGACAGTCTGTTGTACATTTGTCAGACATGCAGATGTCAATTTTCACATTTTGTACACTACTGATACTATTATTATCAATATTATAATAAGTTTTACATATCTACATCTGGCCTATTATGCTTTGGAGATTTTAGCATGTTTATATGGCAGAGGAAACAAGTCAAGTTGGGGAGCATGCACTGGTACAATGCATTGCCTCATCCACTACACGACGAAACAACTCAACATCCCGGTTTGCAACCCCCGAGGCAGACGCGCGGTCCAGTCCCACCCTCTGGAAATGACCCTCTATCTACCACAGCCACGTGTTACGTGGGCAACCCCTGGGCCTGGTCCAGCCACTCGGGTCCCCAACAATGAGGATCTTATGACCAGGATTACCCTCGGGGAAACGCGCCACATGGCCGTACTGCTGTAACGGACGCTCCCTCACAAAGCAGGTAATGTGCCTCATTCAGGACTCCATGAGCAACCGCTCATTCGACACAAAGTCAAATCAATGGTACCCAAGGATTTTCAGAGGAAACATCAATTAAAAATACAAAATGTGAGACACGGTCCTAAAGGAACCGCTGAAAAAGATTTAGTGGCTTATGCTGGCACATTTTCATCGTCAAAGCAATGAGCAGAAGCAATAAAAAAGAGCGAGTAAAATGTTCAGTTATATTGTAAAAACTGCTGTACATCAAGGGACATTATGGTTAAACGATTTAATGCACTAAATAGTATTATGCACAGTTCTGGTCACCATGCTACAAGAAAGACATAGCAGCACTTGAAGCTGAACAATGGAGAGCAACAAAGTACATCCCAGGACTTAAGGAAACGAGAGAGAATAAAACCTGTTTAGTCTCATGAAGAAGAGACTGTGTGGAGACCTAATCTAGGACTTCAGAATTCTCAAAGGCATTCCTAAAGTAGTTAAAGCTGAATTGTTTTAAATAAATGGCAAATCATATCCTCTAGAACACCAGTGGAAATGAAAGAGAAGTGCATTTAGGACTAAAGCCAGGAAGCACTTGTTTATGCCAACAGTTGTGGGAATCTGTAGCAAACTACAAGACGTATACTTGAAGCAAAAACCTTGACAACTTTTAGTATCTGGATGAGATATTGGGACAGGTTAGTTATTAGCTAAACAAAACGAGTCTCATGGACTAAAAGGCCACGTCTCTTTTATAAGATTTCTTATGTACTGTTTATTTATAGTATCCTTATGATAATCTTGACACCATTTTGAATGTTTTTCTTTCCTGCCAATATGTAGTGTTTTCTGATGCCATCAGCCATGTCACTTATGTCTATGATGCCTGGTGCAGGTCATGTGGACATGGTTTGGGATTTCATTGCATGATCCTATATTAGACAGCATGCAGCCTTAAATTATTTAAACATTGGGTTCAAGACAAAACAAAGAAGGTTGACATTAATTAGGAGAATGAAATTCAATACAGTTTCAGGATTTTTGCTTTGATTAATTTTGACTGTTATTACTAGTTTGCTGTTTTGGTTTGAATGTTCGATATGGTAGCATCTGTTTTGTTTTTACCCTATTCTGTTTGAAGACAACATAGTAGCATGCTCATTTTTGTTGGCTTCATTTCCTTGTTAAATTCCATCCTTTTTTCTAAAAAACATAACTCCCGTGACCTATTTATTCTGTTGAGATATCATAATTAATATTACAAAGCAGTTCAGATTTAACATCCTGTCATTACATTCAGTCCTCCCCGCCCCACTTGACCTATCTTACATGTCTTTTCCCATCATTAAGATCAAGACACAAAAGTCAAGTTATCTATTCAGTAAATATAACCACATTAAAGTTTTAGCCCTTTACGTGACATAACAGTTTTAAGCCATATTACCTAAAATAGCTGTCCAGTAACTGTTAGATCTTCCTCTGTTTGACAGAAAGACATCCAGAATTTTGGTTTGTCCCACGAAGCAAATTCCAAAGTCAATGGTCTGAGAAGAAATGTGGAGTGTGGGCAATGCCAGGTGTGCACACAGAGGTATAAACTGCAGAAGAGAAAACCACAGTAATCAGCCTCGACTCTCCTCATTTGTGTTCATTATGCTACAGATGATCTTACATTTAAAAAAGAATAATTTGCTACAAAATATTCACTGTAAACTACAAAAGATATATACAGTATATTTATTTATATATATATATATATATATATATATATATATATATATACACACACACTGTGGTGGGCGGCTGGGGGCTGTGCCCAGCTGGGACGCCGAGAAGGACCAAAAGAGGGACTATGCCTCCCCCGGACCACGAGAGGGCAGCCTCCCTGGTTTGTATGGGGGCCACGGGAACTGAGCTTGGAAGCTCAACCCTATAGGGGCCCATGGTCACCGCCAGGGGGCACCCGGAAGACTGTGAAGCCCTGGACGTCAGCACTTCCGCCACACCCAGAGGTGCTGGCGGAAGTATTACCAGGGACACCCGGAATGTTTCCGGGTGCTCATGCGGCACTTCCGCCACACCAGGAGGCACCTGGAGCACGTCCAGGTGGGTATAAAAGAGGCCGCCTCCCTCCAGTCATAAGCTGGAGTCAGGTGGAAGAGGACGAAGCTCGGAGGAGAGGAGTGGAGGCAGCGAAGACAGGACTTTGGAGAAGCCCAGACTTGAGGGTGTGTGGTGCAGGGGCACTGGGTTGTGTGCGGGACTGATTATTTGTAAATAGTGTAAATAAACATGTTGTGGGTTTTGAACCATTGGTGTCTGCCTGTCTGTGCCGAGGCTGATCTTCCACAACACACACACATGCCACTTTATTAGGTACACCTGTTCAACTGGTTGTTAACGCAAATATCTAATTAGCCAATTACATGGCAGCAACTCAATGCATTTAGACCTGTAGACATTGTCGAGACCACCTGCTAAAGTTCAAACCAAGCATCAGAATGGGGAAGAAAGGTGATTTAAGTGTGTTTGGTTGTTGGTGTCAGATGGGCTTGTCTGAGCATTTCAGAAACTGCTGATCTACTGGGATTTTCACGCACAACCATCTCTAGGGTTTACAGAGAATGGTCTGAAAAAGGGAAAATATTCAGTGAGTGTCAGTTCTCTGGGCGAAAATGCCTTATTGGTGCCAGAGGTCTGAGGAGAATGGCCAGCCTGGCTTAAGGTGATAGAAAGGCAACAGTAACTCAAATAACCACTCGTTACAACTGAGGTATGCAAAATAGCATCTCTGACTACACAATACGTTGAACCTTAAAACAGATGGGCGACAACAGCGAGTGACACTCCTCTCAGCTGCAGACAGGCAACTGAGGCTACAATTCACACGGGCTCACCAAAATTGCAGAACAGCAGATTGGAAAAACATTGCCTGGTCTGATGAGTCTTGTTACTGCTGAGACATTTGGATGGTAGGGTCAAAATTTGGCGTCATTGACATGAAAGAATGGATCTACCCTGCTTTGTATCAACGGCTGGTGGTGGTGGTGGTGCAATGGTGTGGGGATATTTTCTTAGCACACTTTGGGCTCCTTAGTACCAAGTGAGCATCATTTAAATGCCAAGGCCTACCTGAGTATTGGTGCTGATCATATCCATCCTTTTATGACTGCGGTGTACCCATCTTCTGATGGTTACTTCCATCAGGGTAACTCACCACGTCACATCACAGAACTCAAATCATATCATACTGATTTCTAAACATGAAAATGAGTCCACGGTACTCAAATGGCCTTCACAGTCACCAGCAATTACAGCCTCAAGTCTTTTTGAATATGATGCCACAAGCTTGGCACACCTATCCCTGGCCAATTTCGCCCATTCCTCTTTGCAGCACCTCTAAAGCTCCATCAGATTGGATGGGAAGCGTCGGTGCACAGCCATTTTAAGATCTCTCCAGAGATGTTCAATCGGATTCAAGTCTGGGCTCTGGCTGGGCCACTCAAGCACATTCACATCTTTGATATCTTGGCTGTGTGCTTAGCGTCGTTGTCCTGCTGAAAGATGAACCGTCGCCCCAGTCTGAGGTCAAGAGTGCTCTGGAGCAGGTTTTCATCCAGGATGTCTCTGTACATTGCTGCAGTCATCTTTCTCTTTATCCTGACTAGTCTCCCAGTTCCTGCCGCTGAAAAACATCCCCACAGCATGATGCTGCCACCACCATGCTTCACTGTAGGGATGGTATTGGCCTGGTGATGAGTGGTGCCTGGTTTCCTCCAAACGTGATGCCTGGCATTCACACCAAAGAGTTTAATCTTTGTCTCATCAGACCAGAGAATTTTGTTTCTCATGGTCTGAGAGTCCTTCAGGTGCCTTTTGGCAAACTCCAGGTGGGCTGCCATGTGCCTTTTACTAAGGAGTGACTTCCATCTGACCACTCTACCATACAGGCCTGACTGGTGGATTGCTGCAGAGATGGTTGTCCTTCTGGAAGGTTCTCCTCTCTCCACAGAGGACCTCTGGAGCTCTGACAGAGTGACCATCGGGTTCTTGGTCACCTCCCTGACTAAGGCCCTTCTCCCCCAATTGCTCAGTTTAGATGGCCGGCCAGCTCTAGGAAGAGTCCTGGTGGTTTCGAACTTCTTCCACTTACGGATGATGGAGGCCACTGTGCTCATTGGGACCTTCAAAGCAGCAGAAATTTTTCTGTAACCTTCCCCAGATTTGTGCCTCGAGACAATCCTGTCTCGGAGGTCTACAGACAATTCCTTTGACTTCATGCTTGGTTTGTGCTCTGACATGAACTGTCAACTGGGGACCTTATATAGACAGGTGTGTGCCTTTCCTTCAGGCCGCCTCCACTCCTCTCCAACATAACTCTCGTCCACTTCCACCCAACTCCAGTCTATCTCTGAAGGGAGGCGGCCCCTTTAAATAAGCACCCGGATGTGCTCCAGGTGCTTTCCGACACTCCTCCGCCGACACTCCCCTGTGGCGGAAGTGCCTGCTGTATCCCCGGCAGCACTCCGGGTGTCTCTGATCCTCTTCTCCCCAGCACTTCCTGGTGTGGCGGAAGTGCTGAGGTCCAGGGCTCTCTAGGCACTGGGGCGCCCCCTGGCGGTGACCACGGGCCCCTACAGGGTTGAGCTTCCCAGCTTTGTACCCGTGGCATTCAAAGCAGTCAGGGCAGTCGCCCCCTTGTGGTCTGGAGGAGGCACAAGCCCTCCTCCGATCCTCCTGGGCATCCCGGCTGGGTACCACCCCCATCCGGGTACCACTATATATATATATATATATATATATATATATATATATATATATA
>JANRMT010062817.1:26440977-26546515 GCA_026402145.1 Polypterus bichir lapradei
TGTCATTGGGACCTTCAAAGCAGCAGAAATTTTTCTGTAACCTTCCCCAGATTTGTGCTTCGAGACAATCCTGTCTTGGAGGTCTACAGACAATTCCTTTGACTTCATGCTTGGTTTGTGCTCTGACATGAACTGTCAACTGTGGGACCTTATATAGACAGGTGTGTGCCTTTCCAAATCATGTCCAATCAACTGAATTTACCACAGGTGGACTCCAATTAAGCTGCAGAAACATCTCAAGGATGATCAGGGGAAACAGGATGCACCTGAGCTCAATTTTGAGCTTAATGGCAAAGGCTGTGAATACTTATGTACATGTGCTTTCTCAATTTTTTTTATTTTTAATAAATTTGCAAAAATCTCAAGTAAACTTTTTTCACGTGAAACGTGTTTCGCCCTAATTTTGGGATCATCAGGTGTACACACTCACTGCACTCCCTCAAGTGTGTACGCCTGATGATCCCAAAATTAGGGCGAAACACGTGTCGCGTACTCTTTGCATTATTTGACAGTAAACTATTCAACCATATATATATATATAGTGAGAAGCAGCCCGGACACAGACAGACGGACATCGTAACGTCACTCAACACACGCTTATTATTTACAATATGTACAAGGTTCAACGCACAAACCCAGTGCCTCCAGCACCAATCCCCCAAAGTCCAGGCCTCTCTTCCAGTGCCTCTTCCCTTCAGGCCACCTCCACTCCTCTCCAACACAACTCTCGTCCACTTCCACCCAACTCCAGTCTATCTCTGAAGGAAGGCGGCCCCTTTAAATAAGCACCCAGATGTGCTCCAGGTGCTTCCCGACACTCCTCCGCCGACACTCCCCTGTGGCGGAAGTGCCTGCTGTATCCCCAGCAGCACTCCGGGTGTCCCTGATCCTCTTCCCCCCAGCACTTCCTGGTGTGGCAGAAGTGCTGAGGTCCAGGGCTCTCTAGGCACTGGGGCGCCCCCTGGCGGTGACCACGGGCCCCTACAGGGTTGAGCTTTCCAGCTCTGTACCCGTGGCATTCAAAGCAACCAGGGCAGTCGCCCCCTCGTGGTCTGGGGGAGGCACAAGCCCTCCTCCGGTCCTCCTGGGCGTCCCGGCCTGGTACCACCCCCATCCGGGTACCACAATATATATATATATACTAGCAAAATACCCGCGCTTTGCAGCGGCAAAGTACTGCCTTAAAATTTTTATTAAGAAGAAAATTAAACCTTTTTAAACTGTGGGAAAATATACCAATAATTATTTGTTAAGAATCTCTTTGTATACCACGTTGTCATTTCGGCCCTCCGGTTGTAATATGACCAAGCTGTGCGCTGAGCTTACTCTTGAGCATGTAACTTACAGTTGGCCATGTGAAAAGTAATCTTGTTTCAAATCTCACAGCTTGGATTGCTGCTGTCATAATCGGTTTGAGTTTCATGGTTTGTTTCAATTACGACAGTATTTGCAGGACTTGTGTTGAAGTGACATTCGGCATCTGTCAAGCGTTGTAAGTATACAACCGGTTTCATTAATAACTTCACATCCGGCTTTTGAGAGTTTAAACATTCATACACATTAAAGTGTCCACTACTGAAATCGTCACCTGTGAATCTAAGATGTTTAAGAGGCATTGGCGGTTGTCGAAAGGTGTAAAATATTTGGCCATTTCGGTACACTTGAAAGCGACAACCAAACAATTCAGCGGCAGCCATCAACTCACATGCAGAACCATTGGTGAAGGGCTTAAGCATTTCACTCTTCTAGTGCTCCTGTGTAGTATAATTATCTCCTGTACCATCATCAGTCCACACCTTGAACCTGTCCCAGTCATTCAATACATAAGACACAATGTTCCTCCGGATATCAAGAGTGAGCCTGATATGGCCGTGCAATATGTAACAAAGAGAATGGAAAAGGCAGGTGCCATCTCCGGGCATGGAAACCACTTGGTAAGTGACAGTTCTTTGATCGATGGTGATTACCTCGATAGACATGTTAATGGCAGTACGGTTGGAACGATAAAGGAAATGGGTACCTGAACAATGTAAAGTAAGTCTAAAATACCTACACAATAACTATAATCATAATAAACGAACAATAAAACAGTGGAGAAGCCGTGGATTAAATAAAAAGGCTGTAGTTATCAGCAGGGAGACGTGAATCCCGTAGCGAAGCAAGGAAGGGAATGTAGAGACCGGAGTAACGGATGGCCCTATACAGGCAGGCAGCCAACAACGTGGGAGGCGTTGGGATGGGGGACCCAACGCCGCCTCACACTGTGACTGAGCTGCAGGCTATGGACGTATATATGTATGTAAGTAGGATTCAGTTAGCGTTGGGAACCCGCGTACCAAATTTCTTGAAGATTGGCCCATAAGTAACAAAGACCGTTGGAAAGTTCAATATGGCAGCTGACAGTGGCGTCATACCACCGAAATAACACGTACATTGGTTTCGGTTAGCGCAGGGAAGCCGCCTACCAAATTTCGTTAAGATTGGGCCATAAATAAGAAAGTTCAACATGACGGACGTTGTCGACCATTATGACCGTTACGCGTAGAACTTCGAATTGAAACCTGCTTAACTTTTGTAAGTAAGCTGTAAGGAATGAGCCTGCCAAATTTCAGCTTTCTACCTACATGGGAAGTTGGAGAATTAGTGATGAGTCAGTCAGTCAGTCAGTCAGTCAGTCAGTCAGTCAGTGAGGGCTTTGCCTTTTATTAGTATAGATACTGTGTAACTGTAATATATAATTATAAATATATGTATAATTATTGACATAAGACTGCAAAACCCCATTTTCAGAAGTCATTCCTTAAGTGTCCCAAAGGTCAACTCCCTTAGCTTTTCCTTAATTAGTCATGTATAAAAACTAAGCACTAGAGAAACCATTGTAATTGCAATAGCACCCCTGAAATGTTCGCTTGGGTTACATCATACCTACATTCCTAAACTTCTATTTCGGGTTAAAAAATGGCTAAAATTAGTCAGTTTATTGTTTTGTTTTGTGTTTTTTTTTGCAAAATGAAGGTTATTCCTTGTGACAGATTGTCAAGAAACTGAAGATTTCATACAAAGGTGTCTTGAGAGAAGACAGCAAACTGGATATAACCATGGTAGAAAAAGGACAGAGAAGTTCTGGATACAAAACTGCATAAGGACATCAGATTACGTAGTCTGAGAAACAAATGGCTTTCATAATGCTTGTTCCATAAATACACCGCAAATACAAGTTTTGTCTACAACTGAGAAAACATCGCTCTGGGATGCTGACCATAAACCGCTTTTCTAGTCATCCTCTGTTTAATGTCTGTGTTGTTTTGCCCATTTTAATCTTTTTGTTTGCCAGTTTCAGATATAGCTTTTTACTTTGAAACTCTTGACTCTTAGACCAGCATCCTGAAGTCGTCTTTTCTTTATTGCAGATGACACTGGTATATGGAGTGCATGAAAAAGAAGCCAACGGAGGACCGGTAAGGTTGTTGTTTCTCAGACTGCATACTCTGATATGTTTACTCTCTTACATAGTTGTGCTTCTGCACCTTCCCCTTTTTTTTCTGACCTGGTCCAGTTTGCCCTCTTTTCTCAAGACAGCAATAGACACCTTTGTATGAGATCAGCAGTGTTTTTGGCAGTTTGTCTCATGGAATAAAAAAAAAAATAAAAAATCAGACTGACATGATCTTTGAGAGGTTGGGATGTTATAGCAGGTGCAAAAAAGGCTGTATAAAGTTCTGAACATTTAGCACATTAAGGTTCTCTGGTCACATTAAAGGTTGCTTTTCATTAAGTTTGAAGGCACCTGTTGGCTGGACAGAAGAATTTAGCATTACATTATGTATTTGAAGTAAATGGTTTTTCTCACCTGAGTGCTTTTGTTGCTGTATTCCACAGTAAGCTGCTGCTCAAACTGCAGTTTCCTCTCCCCATTTTCATACTGGATTAGTTGGACTCCAGGAGGGAGCAGATCCTTTGGCTGATTCTGATATGTTAGCAGTGCAAAGGAATTGTGGAACTCAACCTTCACCTAAACCAAAATACACACAGCTTTATTGCATTTGTCATTTGGTGTTTTTTTAAAGATCTCTCAGTTCAGTCATTTAAGACAAAGTATTAATAATCATGTTTTGCAACAACACAATACTATACTGTATATACACTCAGTGGCCATTTTATTGTCTACCTTATCTAGCACCTGGACTCACCACCTTTAGCCTGAATTCTTTGAGGTGTGGATTCAACAAGGTTCTTGAAATATTTCTTAGGAATTTCTAAATGTGCATCACACCGTTCATGCACATTTTTGGCACATATTTCTGCTACTTCATCTCTTCTATCACACACGTGTGCATTAGAAGGCATTCAGTGGGCTTAACTAAAATTAAAATAGCAGGTCATGGTTTGACGAAGTGCACTAAGGGGGAGGCATTGGCAAGGAAATACCTTCCCCGGGATGCTAGAGGGCAGCTCACCTGGGTGGCTGTGGCACCATGGATCCTCACAGGGTATGCTGGGAGTTGGAGTTTGGCACATCCCTGTTGGGTTCCATGGGGGAGCTGCAGAGCCCTTTATTGGGTCCGATTAATTAAGCCACCTGGAAAACTCCCAGGGCCATCATAAAAAGAGCCGCCTCACTCCATTCAGGGAGCCAGAGTAGGGAGGATGAAGGACGAAGCTTGCGAAGGAGAAGTGGAGGTGGAAGGACTGCGAATTGGCAGCTGAAGGAAGGACTGTGTTGTGGAGCTTTATGTACTGTGCTGTGGGGAGTAGAGAAAGCCACTCCTCAGCTATGAATAAAATGTGTGTGCTGGACTGGAACTTGTGTCTGTCTATCTGTGTCGGGTTAGGGTGGCTGTACACACCCCGGTGGTCCACACAGTCAAGGCTGATATCTAACACTGGCCCTACTAAATCAGTATATTCAGGTACATGATAAATGGTTTTAAAACTACCACTACTGGGCACATCGTCTGACTTTCTTGCGGACGGTAACGACTTTTGCTTCAGTTCCACGTCTTCCTGCTCCACTCTCATCTGCTTGTTGTAGTCACCCTCTTCTCCCTCTCCCTCTCATATGCAACACCTCTTCAGCCTCAGTCTGTGTCCAAGTCAAGACGCTTACAGTCACTGTGCAGGCCTATCTTCTAAACGCACTTTGATGTCAACTTGGAGAGCCAGTGACTGACCAAGGCAGTGACTCGTGCATTAGTGCTGACAGGCAGCTTGCTGTCAATCGAGCTTCATGCTTGAGGGGCTGTTATAGATGACTGGCTAAAATCTGGGACATTGAAATGCAAATCTAGCAATGTTGCATTTGAATCTTAGTATTTTTTGCATAAGTGTCTTTAGTAAAATATATTCGGGAAATTAAGCTAACATATTACTGTCAGACTCAAGCAGACTTCTGTTAAACTTGAGTTGTAGTTCTTAAAGGCACTATATAAATAAAATGTATTATTATCCTTCTATATAAAAGCGGTCGGGATTGTCCTTCCGTCCCGTGAGTGCTACGCAGGCGTGGAGTTTCACACACGCCCCGTCCATTTTGCAATGCACGATGGGATTTGTAGTTTCGTTTTTCCAGGTAAAAGATGATTTTCTACTCCAGACTGTGCAATATCTTCTTCTTCTTTCTTACTATATAAAAGCGGTTGGGATTGTCCTTTCGTCCCGTGAGTGGAAAACGTAGTGGTATTCCGCTTATCACAGACTTACTACTTGCAGCTTGTGGTACGAAGCGACATGATGTGAGCAGAGTTCTGATGCTCCCATTGTTCCCTTGCTTTTGTGCGCGATGCGCTGGAAAAATAGACAAAATTATGTCTCTGGAAATAATTAATGTTGATGGAGTACAAATGCCTCACCGCGTAGTAAATATCAGGGGGGTTCAAAAGGGCGACTTCAATATAGAAAAAAAGTTGAAATTTCATCACAAAAATAACAGAAACTACGAGTATTAAAGTAATACCGCTCAAATGCAATATAACCAAATGAATGAGTTTGTATAAAATATCAAATTGATCTACATATTGAATTGCCTTAAGAAGTGGTCAACTTAAAAGTCGGTCGCCTTAAAAGGCGGGTCAGCCTAGTATATTATTAAAACACGTACCACTGATCCAGACAACCAGAGGAAACTCTTTTGCTGGTAAAATGTGTACTTTGTTTGGTAAAGTAAATAAAAGTAAACTGAATTATTTTTAGCTTTGAATATCAATTAGTATTTTAATATAAAATTGATCATTACTGTTAATGATATGCTTACTAATATGAGTGACAGTCTTTTCTCACTTTATACATGCTGAAATTTAAATTTTGCAATCAGATTGTTGTTGGTTTTCCTGTATTTTCCACTAGTTTTTTTTTTTTGACATTGTTGCCATTTTTAAATTATTCGTTTTTAAACAATGGAAAGTTTATATTTATATAAATATTAAGTGTAAGGGTATATCACTGACCTGCATATGGTGCGAGGGTTCAAGGAGCAGAAGTTTGCCCTCTTCTCTTTCACTCTGCGACGTTTTCATGCTTCCTTTTGGATTCATTTGGGCAATGCTGAAAGGGCCTGAGGCTAAGAGCCGGAAAAACAGGGGAGTCGTGGTGGAGTTCTTTAGCTTCAGATTGCGTGTAGATATGGACTCTGTTAGAATCTGGAAACGCAGAGAGAATTATACTGCAATGACAGCTGAAACAATGTCTTAGGAAAGGTTATGCCAATTATATGGATTTACTTTAGGCCAACATATTAATACAGCTACTTTAAAATATGACTCCTTTCATTTAAAGCATGATAAATATTAGATGGTAATGAAGAAGACAGAAAGGAAATATTGTACAGCATCTATTTTTGATAATTGTATAATTTTAAGTGCTTAGAAAAAGCAGTCATATTTACACTTTGAGCAAACTTTCCCATTGTCATAAATTCTTATCATTAGCTACTTGGAAAATACATACAGATTGTCCATACATCAAAAACAACGATGGATAAGTAATACTTCAAAACGGGTGCTTTGCAGGCCTGCAATGTTCAATAGGCTTACACATCAAGACATTTCAGCAATAAACAGACTGAAATGTCCAGATGGGTGTGCAAGACAGTAGTGATGGCACCTGAAGTGAGCAGACTCACTTCTAGGATTTCTCTTTATTGACTTTATAATGTCTGATTACTAGTTAGCTTGAAGGATATCACTGAAGCCACTGTCTCTATTTATTCCTAGGATTCTGGTTTTATTTATTTACTTATTTATATTCATTTATTTATTGTGTGTGCTTTTTTTGTCTATGTTCACTGTCTGTGGGGGCACATGCAAACAAGCATTTCATTGTACATGGTACTTGTACAGATGCCAATAAAGAATTGAATTGAATTGAATTGAAAAGACCTAGTTAGAGTTAATATTGGAGGAAAAAATAGTGTACACAAATACTACAACCTTATTAAGTAAACCATATTTTATTTGCCTTAGCTTTAATTACAGGGACTGATTTATAATTTATTCATTCATTCATTTTCTGAAGTAACTTCTTCCAAAGGAAGTCAAGGCTCTCCTGGCATCAACAAGGGATGGATTGCCAGTCTATCATGGAGACACACACAGGGCCAGTTTAGTGTTACCATGTAGCCTGAAATACTTTGCAATGTTAGGAAACCCAAGTGCTAGGAGAAAACCTACATAAAAACGGGGAGAATGTGCCGCTGATTAGCACTAATTACTGCAACCACAGCTCCGGTTACTTTATAAAATAACTGAATATAAAAACAATTGGGAAATATGATCCTTTATTGACATAAATGACAGACACAAAAATGAAATCTTATTTTAATGCTGAATGTATATATTACTTTTGTGTGTGGCTCCTTTGGTATTAAATCACTGGCAGCCACAAAAAACATGACTGCTCCCTCTTCATCTTCAATTTCTGCTGTCAACCTGCAATCAAAGGGATGGCATTAGCACCAGAGACGCACAAGTTATAATACAGGAGAAGAGGGCTGTCAGACAATGACTTGACATGGTGATCTTCTCCTTCTTGGTGTTTATAACTACTAACGTCGTAGAACAACAACAAATGAGAAATGAGAACATGGCAGAAATAAGAATGTTCTATTTTCAGTTTGAAATAAGTACCAACTCATTAAAAATCAATATAAAGTGATTAGTACAATAAAGTTCATTTATAACATAGATTGTCAAAAGCATTTATTTGGTGATTTTGACTTTGTTACAGAATTTTAATGACTTAAAACTACGGGTAGCTTTCAGCTACTAATTAATAGAAACTACAGGACTGAATGCTAAACTGAGTATGTCTGTAACTCACAATGAGGGTTTGACAGATCCGTTCAGGTCCAATCTCAGGGGTTCTAGTTCGTATCCTTGAACTCGTTGGACTTTCTCAGGGACACAGCACACCTGTATTGATGAAACTTGTGTTTTATTTTACAACTTGCAATTATTGCATCCATTCTTCACTGAGCCTGCTTAAACCAGCTCTGGACCAGGTTTCATTCATTAATTCAATACACTGAATCCATTAATAGCAAGAACTGGCTTGTAATTAAAATATTGGTGTTGAACACCCGCAGCCACCACAGCTCTCAAGGATTTGGGTTTGACTTGACACCTGAGGTCAAAAGGAATGCATGTGAATTACCTTTCTCTCCAAACTCATGAAGCCCAAAGCATATCCCACGCACTCAACTTTATTTACTTCCGCCAAGGTCAGAGGAGTGAACGAAACATGAACGGTAGCATTGCCCTTTGCTGGAACAATCTTAAAAAATGGGAAATAAGATTTATGGGTTAATAATTGTTACATATACAGAGTAAAATGACATGTTGTAATCAACACGCAATACATCAATAATCTCTGGCGGCATGATTAAGGAGTATAACAACTCTACTTGGAAACATGTCTTCCTTTCCTTAAATAATTATCATTAACAATGAAAGACTTGAACAAACATAACATTTCAAAAGAAATAAGAAGGCAAAACAAACAAGACATAAAAATTGACCACAACCAGCCTAGAGAGCTCATCTTATATCATAATCCTGGGCAATTTAGTGGGTGCTTTACCTGTTCAGAGCATTTTCACGTCACTTCTTGTTCTTTCTCTCTAAGCCCCCTGGCTGCTTTGTCTTCTTACTGGTGGAGTCCATGTGCAAATTCAACTCAGTTTGGTTCTGACAGGGAGCATCCCTTAAACCCCATTCAATTCTTTCTGCAGTCCGGGATAACCCAAGCCATTTCTAGGACTTTTTCAACAATGCTCCCTATGGTTGATCTGGTTTTCAAAATTCTTCCATATAAAAAGTGAATAAGATACTTGAGTGGGGGAACCTAGGATTATTTCTGTCATGCAAAGGCTTGTGGGAATCTGAAACAAACTACCAGATCATGTAGCTAAAGCGGAAACTTTTGACAGGATTTAAAATGTATATGGATGTTATATTTTAGTAGTTTAGCCATTAACTAACTAAACAAGCTTGATGATCTGAATATTCTCTTATTCTTTGCCAAACATCTTATGCTGTTGTGTTATACCTGAGTCCATATGTTTATGTGAATGGATTAACTGCTGTTCTCCATAACAACCATCAGGACCACACCAATTCCACATGGGATCCAATTACTTTCACGTCCTGGTTGCCATGTTTCAGCCAGGGTTCCCCCAGCTGCGTTCAGAAATCTCATTTATGTTATTATGTTCATTGTTATGTTAACTTTGTTGATTACTTAGTTTCTATATGTACAGTAAACATATCTTCTGTGTTTTGTGGATGGTTCCCCAAAAGACAGGAACACCTGCTCATTACCACAAGGGACTGCCCTCTGCCCAAAAAAAGCTGAGGAAGACCCACAGTCCTTTGCGGTTCATTATCAATGCAATTGTGGTGCTGATGAGTTCTACTGTGTCTGTTGCTCTGTTTGACTATAGTGATTTATCTGGATTTTGGTGACCTTTCGCCCTGACTGTTGAACAGTCTTTGAATTTTGCATTGGGACTGATTGCTATTAAGATTGCCTATTTTGAAGGCATTGTCTTCTATGTGTTTGTATTCTTCAGAGCTTCATTGTTTTGATCCTTTTTTTAACAATAAATCTTTCATTTATAAAGTTACAATATTGGCCTATTTTCTGAACAGCCAGGGTTTGATGGTCATTTTGAGTAATTTTGGGAGTTTTGTTGGCTTAGAAACTCTGTAGTTCATAACACTGGTTTGGTAGACTCCTAACTGATCCTATGAACTTTCTCTTCGTGTGTTGCTTTGTGAGTAAACTACTACTACTAGTAGTAATAGAGTTGTCACTTACAGATAATTGTGAAATTCTTACTGGCATGTTCAACCAACATGCAACGTATCGATGCTCTTTGATACCATGATAAATATAATACATAAAAATACATAACATTTACTACAACAAAAATCAATTCCTAGTGTCTTTAAATAATAATTTCTGGTGTCTCTGGTCTTGGAAGACATAGGAACTATATAAGAAAAGGCAGAGCAGGCTGTTTTTCCTTAGGACACTGCATTCCTTTAATGTGGGAAGTGACGTCCTTCACATCTTCAACAACTCTGTAATGGCCTGTGCAATGTTCGACACTGTGGTGTGCTGGGCTAGTGATGCAGTAGCTGCGATCACTTAGCTTTGCCTTCCTAAGGTTTTTAGGAATGCAGGTTTTAATGTGTGGTAATAACTGGGAATGTATATCATTGGGCATAAAACTGAATGCCATCAAATAAAAGACTCATTGTACATTTTGGGGGTAAGGGTGGGTAACTTTACACAATATGAAATTGGTAAAGACTGATGCTTCTTCAGGCTTCTTAAGCATTGATAGGAACATCTGCCAAGATCAGATAAGATTCACACCAAATGCTCTGTTTTCTTGCGTAGGGAGGAAGCTTCATTCACCATGTCACAGCAACTCTCAAAATGTGTCAGTCCTCTAGTGAGCCTCTGGCTGCACCAGTCTGCATTATCCTATTAGTCACGTTGCTTTGGAACTTGTCGTGTAATTTTTTTCTGGACTGTTGCTTTGGACACCCTGGTTAGATGAGTTGCTGCTTGTGAGCGACATTAACATGAAAGTTAGAACTAAAGAACTGCTGAATAACGTACATTTTATTAAGCACAGAAACAAGTTGTTTATGTAGTGTTTTTGTTGTGAAATATATGAGGGGGAGTCAAGCTAAAGTGAGAAAATGGGATTTATTAAAAAATGGAACGAACCTTAACAAAACTGCTCATGTCATTTCTCAATGTAGTCTCCATCCTTCTCAATGCACCTGCCTGGAAATGCCTGGATTCCAGCAGAGTAAAAAGTTTTGTCTTGTCCTCATAACCACTCGTGCTTTCTTCACGTCGTTATCTGTCTTAAATCGACGACACCCAGATGTTTTTTTAGTGGTCCAAAAAGGTGGAAATCACACTGTGCAAAATTTGGCGTAAAATGGAGGATGTGGCATACCTCAAGCTTCAGTTTCTCCAATTAAGCCTTGGTGTTCTTAGCAGTGTGTGGTCGGGCTGGCGGTCTTTGTCTTTTAGCAAAAGGTCTCCTTGAGACAGCAGTCCTCGCCACTTGGATGGAATAGCAGGCTTCACATTGGTCTCCAGCAAATCACAGTAACTTGCACAAATGACTGGTGTACCCCTCGGCATGTAGTGCTTGTCAATAATTTGGGTGCACAAGTGGTTGCGAGGACAAAACAAAACCTTTTATTCTGCTGTAATCCAGGCGCTGCCAGGCAGGTGGCACACGTGTATTTAGAAGGGTGGAGACTCCATTGCGAAATGACCTGAGCAGTTTTGTTAAGATTAGTTCCATTTTCTAATAAATCCCATTTTCTAACTTTAGCTTGACGCCCCCTCGTGTATGTTGTGGAAGTTAGCATATGTTTTATGTTTGCATACTATAATAGGGACAAGTGCAAAAAAAGCATTTTTTGTGATATATGGCAATAAAGTAACAAATTGATTTAGTTAGAAAGCTGATATCTTAATATATTATCCTAGTCAATACTGTGATTGATGTAAATGAAAAATAGCAAAGACAAAAATCAGATAATTTAGGAATTAAGGCTGCTTAAAACTTACAATCTGCTGAGGGGTGATACAGAAAGGATAGTCTGAGTTGATGCCATCATGAGGCCGCAGATTGACAGAGACAACCTTTATTTGTTTGGGCTCTTCATTTTCATCTTCCTTCTCATTTCCCTCCTCTATGATCTGTGGTTCAGAAAAAGAATCTTGAACTGTATGTCATAACACATTATTTGTTACCCAAACAAGGAATTCAAAAATATAGTAGCAGAAATGATTATACTGTGGAGGAGGACCCAAAATGCAATTTAATGTTCAGGACAGGGTTAAGACATAAGACATGCTGGCAGAGCATACACTCTTTCAATTTAAATGTCTCTTTGGCAGGACACTTGATGTTAGTGATTTGCTTTCTTGACTCTGATTTCTGGGTTTTGCCTCTATAAGAAAGCTTTCCTTATAAATTAAAACTTTCCTATCTTATGATTGCACTTACACTATTTGTATGCTTAACTCATTACTTATGAAATAAACAAAATGACTAATGACATGCTTTTTCATAGAAAGACATTTTTGTTTGTCACTGGAGAGCAGTAGTGTTTTTTACTCTGCTTCTTCGAAGCAGTCACATAGTCACTGGAGACCACACTAACACATCATAAGACGCCATGTTGTTTAATGGGATTCCTTCAGTTGAATATGCTAGTGTACATTACATTAGAAGCAAGCTAAATGCATCCTCTCTTTAGTGCCACATTTCTCTGCCTAAATATCTCAGCCAAGAGAAATGTATTGTTTTCAAATTCTTAATGAACACATTCCTAGGAAGCACAGTGCCATCATTTTAATTACTTGTAACTTTGTCACACAGAAACAGCCATATGTAGAATATGACTATAATCTGTATAAAGAGACATTTCACCTACAAAGATAACGTCTATGATGGTCTTAAAACCAAAGTGGCAACAAAGGAAACTGAAGTACGAGGTACATTCAAAAACATTTCTGCAATTTTATATTTTTGTTGGAAACAGTGAAGGCGGGAGGAGTAATAATTAGTCACGTCTGAGAGTGTCATGTGACTGGGAAAATTGCATCACAAAAGAAGGTGATGTGACGATGCAGGTTCGCTGCATGCTCCCATCATCCTCATGGGAGCCCAGAACCCGACACCATTGGTAATGTCACTGATGAGCTTGATAGTGAGGCATAACAAATAGAGCAAGGGGATGGTGCAAAAAGGTGCCAAGTGCTTTTATTAAAAATCAATAAACAAAACAATGTTCAAATAAGTAAAGTGCAGTGCTTCCAAAGTCATTAAATAAATAATCTATTAAAGCAGGTGTTATTGTGGAGGTTAAAAATCCAATAAATAGAAAAAAACCAACCCTTTAAAACGAGGTTAAAACAATGCTGAAAGCAGTCTCTTAAAACACAAAGCCTGGTGCTTCTTTTACCTGGTGGCTCCCCTGCTTCTCCCATCTTGGCCCCACAACAGGAGAGTTGCCCTACCAGCAACTGACCTTCTTTCCGCTCCACTGGTCTGGAAGGCTTCCTGATCCCTGGCTTCGGTTGCGCTCTCCAGACCGAGACTTGGTTTCCTTGATGACCAGGACGCTCATGTCAGGGAATTCACCACCCAAGCCTCCGACTCCCGCTGCCTTCTCAGCCTTACACGGCCAGCCGTCCTACTACCGGTCACTCCCGCTCCTCAGTATGCTCAGCGGGAGCGACCACTACCAACTGCCCTAGGTGTTGGCCAAACACTCCTGCTAGGTCTCACTGTCCAGCTGCCTGTCTGTCGCTCATTCACTTGCACCGGCCCTCTCTCTCCGTGCTGCTTGCTGCTTCCTGCTCTCCTGCAACCTCTGTCTTTTTTCCTTCCTTTTTTCTTTCTTCTTTCTCCTTCTCTAGCCACCTTGCGCTTCTATTTATGAAGAGGACGTGGCAGCTGTAGCAATCAGCAGCCCCGGGAACAATTACGGATGTGGACGGTTTCTCACCTGTGCACTTAGGTGAGAAATGCCCACATCACGAATCATCCCAGGAACCGCGTCAGCCACACAACCACCACGCCCCCTGGCTAAGCCGCGAGTGCGGTAATTATTTATTTAAAAAATGGCCCTTTGACATGAGCTGTGAACCCGCTATACCACAGGTGACTATTCAGAAAAGTGATGTAATTTGTTTTTGAAATTCTTAATAAATAGAGTTAAAAAAACTGCAGAAACTTTTTGAACGTCCCTCGTATATTAGTGAGGAAAGCTATGTTTATTCTTTCTTCCTTTTTAATATTTATACAGTTACTTACAGAATCAGCATTCCTTGAAGAATTAGTGTCTGTGGTACTGGGAAGTTTATTCCAGTCCCAACTTGGATTTTCACACTCAGCAGAATCCAAGTCTCCTCCAATGATTTCATTACCATCAACATCCTTTCTTGGGAATGGCTCCCCAAATGAAATTAAAAGATCTAGCAGTTTCATGTCTCCTCTCTCTTGGTTGAATGTCTGCCAATCTAGGCGTATATCTGTGCATAATAAAACAATAAAGTCAGCTGTATCAGATATCCACTATATATTTTCTGAACTTGTTTATTCCACGAAACGTTCATAAGGAGTCACAGCAGCCATGAAAAACAGAAATAGTACATCATAGCGTCTTATAAATAGCAAGTTTTAGAGCTTGCAACATATAGTATGCATGTCTTTCCTGGAAACTGGATGACCCCTAGAAAAATCCACATAGACAGAGACTGAAGCAGTCCCCAGAACACTACGTGTATTTGTGAACGAGGCTTCACTGAAAGGCACCAGGCGTTTCTGATCTGGTCAATTTTGTGTGTGAAAGTGGATGCACTGAACTTTAGTGGGTAGAAATGTGAGAGCATACAGTAAGTGCATACGTGTTTATCCAGTTTCTCTAAAATTATGAGCTTTCAGTAAATGAGTGAATGGTGTGGTGTCCTATCACGGCAGACGATACATCATTTATACTTTATTAAATTGAACAATACTGTGATTGTGTCTAAAATAGTTATGTAAAGTAAGGAAGACAGAAGTTTTGAGGTAAGAAAAGCAGACTCGCCTTTCTTGATGTCTTACATGTTGATTAACACTTGCAAGTAAGGACGTCACTCTACTCTCCACACATGTCAATAATGATCCTATAAACTTTAGTTTCGCTCAGTGTTAAGCCACATTAGACGACTGGCTTCATGGGAGTGAGCCAATGACTGAAACCAACTTTCTTAAATGAAGGCTATGACTTGAAAATTGCTAGAAAAGTTGCATATTGTGACAATGCCTTTACTTCATTGGCAGTGTTCCCCTCATTCAGGCATCATTTAACCAATAATGGAGGTACCAACTCCTTGGCAGCTCTCTGCTCTGAGACACAGCTCTGCTCCCTGGCCCAACACTTTCCTCCCATTCTGTACGTCCTCCTCAATATGACCACAAATATCATCTGTTTTCCATTCGTGACCCGTTGGCAGGTCATTCCATTGGTATAAAAAACTCACGAAATGTTCTGCTGCCTGCTAATATTTTTCAAAGACTTCTAGACAGTCTAAATAATAATGTGTACAGCACAGCATTATGGCACAACATTCAGCAAAAAAATAATGAAATATTTCTATGAAATAATGAATCATTTAAATA
The DNA here is from genome assembly GCA_026402145.1 of Polypterus bichir lapradei. NCBI lineage: Eukaryota > Metazoa > Chordata > Cladistia > Polypteriformes > Polypteridae > Polypterus > Polypterus bichir. Next base: position 26,456,684 of record JANRMT010062817.1, read on the forward strand.
TTTTTATACAAACTGCCTGCTTACCATAAGGACTTGTGTTGTTGATACGTAATGCACGAGACACGGTGTCTCCTCCAGAAATGTGTGAACCAAACCTGTAAAGAGAAGGCCAGGTTACAAATCTGTGTTACTTTACGTATTATTTGAAGGTTTTCAGTGTAAGCTGTTTGTGAAAGTGCTGTCTTATAACATAGATGGGATTTCAGCCATTTCTCAAATTTAAGTGATGCCCCAGCCTTTACTGGGAACAAGACAGAATGCCATTCTGATAGCATGCATAAACATACCATGGGCCAACAGAGGCAGTGAGGAGATGCCTGTCTATCATCCTTACTGCTAGTTGTTGGATTGTGGAAGGGAACAGAAGTCCTAAAAGGATGTCCTCTCAAACATTTGGAGAACTCAAAAAGTCAGCATTATTGGGAAGTGAGCCGTAGCCCACATGGGATGAAACAGCTTAACTTAAGTTATTAATGACTCTCACTATAGCCTTGTATTATTTGATAAAAGTATACAACAGACAGGAACTGCCACAAGAAAACTGTTATACATTTTATTTTATTTGTGGGCATTTTTAAAATGCTTCCTCATTATTCTAGGAGACTTGGTTTGAATGCTAGTCTAGTTACTGTTTGGATGGACTTCTTTTTGTTCCTGTAAAGGCAATGTCACGTTACACGACTTCTAGTTGTGGGGTATATTGGACTTGCTGACTGCAGTTTCCGATCTCATTGCTGTACCATATCAATTTAAACAACTGACCGTGTCACATAAAGCGATTGTGTTTTGATCTTTAATTACAGTCATGCTGACCCCTTTTTCTGGCAGCCAACAGCATGGTGCCTTACACAGCTGGTGCTGAACAAAGGTTGCAGCAACTCCAACCACAATCTCTTCCCTTTTTGGCTTTTTTACATTATGTTTTAGTAGTAAAACACAAGACATCAGTCAGACAAGACTCTGTTCTATTTGTGAGGTCCAAAATAACCACATTCTTTATTTCCCGTTACTGCATTTTATTTCAGGATGTCCATTCACTGTTTGTCAGTCGTTATAAATGCACAGCCCAACCCTACGACCAAAGACAAAATTAAAATCTGTTTGATTTTATTACAGTGAGATGTGGACTAGTTGACGTGAGTAGCTGAGCATGACACATTATATGACCAGTTTCACACGGAAGCACGCTGCCAACTGGCTCTGACTTGCAAATGTTATATCAGTGCAGGCTACTACTGAAAATGACTGGAAAAGCCTCATACTGTGAGAGAGCCTTAATGTGTTTTGGTGAGAATTTCAGTGTCCTACCTAAGTTTCAAACACCTGAAGTTTGGGATGATTAACTATAAATAGGGCAGCTGATAGTAAATGTGGGTGCTGAGTATGTACTGTAATGGACTGTTGCCCCTTCGAGGGTGGCTACCTCCTTGTGCCTCATTCGTCTGCACAGACTTACGTCAACCCGGACTTTCTAATGGAATGAGCTGGTTCAGACTATAGACGGGTGATTGAAAGGAAAGGTAAAGTGGAGAACTGGTTTTAAAAAAAATTTCTGAAGTTTGAAATTTTTAATGACAGACAGATAGACAGATGTGAAAGACATAGATAGATAGATAGATAGATAGATAGATAGATAGATAGATAGATAAGGCACTTTCAACATGAAAAATTTCTAAATTGCTCAAAACCGGTCATTCCATTATTTTCTGATTCTGTGTTATTAACATTTTTCATTTGTTATTAATTCCTCTGTCTCCCCTTCCCCACAGGTTAACTTATCCTTGATAGTACTCTATCTTTTCAGTCCCACATCAATAATATCTCCTGGACTCCACATTTCCACTTGCGTAACATTAATCGTATTCGCCCCTCCCTCCCTGCCCACACCACTGCGATCCTTGTTCATAGCCTTGTCACCCCTTGGTGGCTCTGAAGCTAGGAATCTGCACTGGCAATCGGAAGGATGCCGGTTCGAATCCCATAAATGCCAAAAGGGACTGCTCTGTTGGGCTCTTGAGCAAGGCCCTTAACCTTCAATTGCTGAGCGCTTTGAGTAGTGAGAAAAAGCGCTATATAAATGCAAAGAATTATTATTATTATTTGTTTGGATTATTGTGATTCCCTTTTTCTTTGGTCTTTCTCACAAATCTCTTTAAGTTTCAACTGGTCCAGAGTTCAGCTGCCCGCATCATTACTAGACCCCCTCTATTCACCATATCACTCCCGTTTTGCAGCAGTTTCACTGGCTTCCAGTTAAGGTCTGCATTCAATTCAAAATTCTTCTGTTAACTTTTAAGGCTCTCCACAACCTTGCCCCTCCATATCTGTCCGACCTCCTCCATGTTGCCATTCCCTCCTGTACCCTCAGATCCTCTTCCTCCATCCACTTGACTGTCCCCTTTGTCCGTCTTGCCACCACGGCATTCAGTTGCTCTGCTCTCCAGCTCTGGAACTCACTACCATCTGAGCTTAGAAATATTGAATCATTCTCACTTTTCAGATCCAAACTTAAAACTCATCTGTTTAAGACTGCTTTTTCTCTTTGGCTACGATTGCTCTGTCTGATTTTAAATTTTGTATTTTAGTTTTGTTTATAATGTGTGTTTCATCTATTTTTTGGTGTCCTTGAGTGTTTAGAAAGGCGCCTAGGAATAAATAAAATGTATTATTATTATTATTATTAACTACAACACTTTGTGTTTCTTGAGTAAGATTTCTTACATTTATTGCTCTCAGATCTTGGGAATCTAAACCATGGGTGTGATTCGAAAATATGAAACTTTGGATTGAGAGGATGGCTGTCTCCTTACCACACTGCCTGTAGTGTGGCACAGTAGGGAAGAACAGCGCTTATCATTGATTTAATGTTCGGTTCTAACAATGCTGCCAAGGCAGTTTCTTTTCACTTGTTAAAAGACTTTCTGCTATTATTGTTCAATACATTTGCTGTGATGTCTTATAAACCCCATCTGGCACACTGTAGTCCAGATATGTGGTGTGGCTGCACAGCAATTCTGCATTACCCAGGAGGAATGATCATAGAGGTGGTTAAATGAGTACATTTTTTAAAAGAGTACAAAGCCAAAGTATTATTGAATACACACACACACACACACACACACATACACTCTAAAGCGCACCTTATTATAGGTCCTTGGTTATTTTTCTCCTGCTGTGGCCCTGTCATCTGAAAGTAGAGGGGACAGCCTCTCACGGACATTCTCATTGGGAAGGTTGTAGGCTGCAAATCTGCCACCTGAATTTGGAAATAAAAATGAAAGAACAAGATGTGGTGATGTTGTCAAGGAAGGAATGAGTCTCAATGTGAACTGAAAAAAAAAAGAATTTGAAATATTGTTTTATCTTGGTAGAGTAATATATTTTGCTCTACTTTCCCCTATTGTATTATTAATATGTAGCCTTAGAATGCCTAATCTCACAGACTTACCACTGTTTATAATGTATTATTGTATATAACAGTGATGGCGAACCTTTTAGAAACCGAGTGCCCAAACTGCAACCTAAAACTCACTTATTTATCACAAAGTGCCAACACGGCAATTTAACCTGAATACTGACAGGTTTAACCTGAAAACAACTCATACATTAACATTTTTTGTCTTAAAAGAAAAACATAATAACAGAGCTTTCAATGATACAAACAACTTTTTATTGAAAGGTAAAAGTCTGCATTCGGTATGGTTTTGAACAATTAATGTGATTTTTGCTGTTGTATGCATGCTGATAATTTGTCTAACCTTGGCTCACACTTTGTAAGTTTGAGAGCAACACATGCAGCACTCAGGTCATCTGTTAGTCTGTTTCTGGTGTCAGATTTGATAGAATTCAGCGGTTCTCAAACTGTGGGCCGTGCAAAGTAACAAAAAAGGGGGCACGAATGTTGCCATATGTGGCGTAAGTTCGGTATTCGTAGGGAAATTTTAAACTTGTAGCGGTGTATTGGCAGCAAAAAATATAGGAATACATTTTATTAGGGTTTCAAAAAAACGTTTGGGGGGGTCGCATTTAAAACTGTTATGAAAACTTGGGTCGCAAGTACTTAAAGGTTGAGAAACGCTGATATAATTCAAAGCATGAAAACAGCTGCTCACAACCATAAGATGTTCCAAACAAAGTAAGGAAAGCAATCCCAAGTGCCCTCATTAACTTAAAATTATTTGGCAGAGAATTCCACACTTTAAGGATTCCATTTTCAGAAGTAACTGTGCTGTCCTTTGTCATCCCTTCTCAAGTGTTTCACGCAGGTCTTTCCCATTAACCCCCGTTTCCATTTACATTCCCTTTCCCGTGTGCGCTCGCTCGCTCTCTCTCTCTCTCTCTCTTTCTTTATCCCCTTTCCATCCACCTCACGTTTCTCTTCTATATTACGGGGTCGTCGATCAGGTGTGGCGATTAGCATCTCCCGTCAACAATTACAGATTGGGACGACTCCTCACCTGTGCGCTTAAGCGAGGACCGCCCGCATCACAAAGCTCCCGGAAACCGCTTCGACCACTCTACCATAATCCCCTTTAAGCCGCGAGTGCGGCGATTATCTATTAAAACTGGCCTTTTCAATTTTGAGCTGTGGACCCGCTATACCACATCCCCTCCAACCCCACCACTGGAATCACAGACTCAACAGGCTGCAGTCCGTGCCGCACCCTCACGCCGCATGTGAGCCGCCCGCCTTACCCCAGACAGGAGAGGGTGGAAGCACTCCCATTGGGCTGCTGGGTAGAGGGGAGGGTGATGTGATAAAAGTCCTCCGGCGCAGGGGGAGCTGGGAGGGGAGCAGCCCGGTCCCGCATCCCTCTGGCTTTATAGTAACGAACTCTGTGCTGGGTTGAAGGCGCGCGTGCCCACAAAGAGGGCTCTGAGTGCCCCCTTTGGCACGCGTGCCATAGGTTCGCCACCACTGGTATATAATACCTTATCCCCACCTTCCCTTCTATATCTATAACCTCGGGCAATTAGATGTAGTAAAAAGACAAGCAGGAGTTAAGTTACACATAAAATAATGTATTACTGATAATATTCATAAATAATAACAAAATGCAAAGTACATTTGAATATTGGCAACCATACAACCTGATTAAATGGTGATGTGTAGCTCAGGTGGCACACAGACTTGTAGATACTTAAAATGTCTCTAGTTAAGGCAACACTGGTGCACAGCTTTAAGCCAACTTGTCTGTTCAATATGGCTGCCAAGCTGTGCTCTCCATTGTGTTGTCTTCTTCATCAGATGTTAGTAACAGAGATGCTTTTTCATCATATGTTGGTTAGCAAGCAAGAGAGATTGTGAGGTTAAGCACGTACATTTATAGATGTCCTGTCCAGCCCCTACAGCCAATAGGACATCATGGTACTTAAAGGCCTCTAAGACAAGCCAATTCCAAACAGCCATACCTCAGACCAATGGGGGAAATAGAACATGTTAACACATGCCCCCAAACCATATGTTAACGTAACTTGGCTTCCTTGCGAGTGTTGAAAGACTTTAGTAGAGAAATACTCAAGACACATCCCCCAAATCCTGCCGTAAAATTACAGAGACTTAGTCGTAAAACGGGGGGGCAAACACGAATGCCTCTCACCAAAGTAACACTAAATTACATTGCTTTGCCTAAATTACAAATAAAGACATACAAAACATTTATCAAGTTATATGCAAAATCTCACATCACAACAAATATGAAAAGCTTTAACTTTAGAATGTAGCAGGCACATGCCTTCAAAGATGACCACTCACTTAACACAAGCTACCAACATCAACATTTATGGAGCCTGAGCCAAATGACAGGGGCAAAGAGCGGAATGATTCCCCATCACACTTGGCAAGTAGTGTGCCCGAAATATGAAAACAAGTACAGATATGAAGTGAAGCCGTTCAAAGTTAAAATGCTTATTTTTTAAATTGGGATTTAAAGAGAGCATTGAAAAATTAGGCAGGGGGTCACACAGCAAAAGGGCAGGCATAGGCATCCAAGTCATTTAGCAAATGCTAAATTGAAATTACATGCAAGATGTACCAAGTATGAAATACTAATCATAAAGGCTATGAGATACGTTAGAACAATAAGCCAATTCAGTCTTCCATTTTTATTTTGCCTATCGTCATGTGACTGCAATAAAACTGATGTTGCCAAGCAACAGAGGAAGAGGATGGGATCAGGAACTAACAACACTTGAATGGCTGGACTGGGGCAGAGCCAGAATACTGGTAGCCATCTTTGTTACAGCAGTACAAGGTTGGACATGCAAAATAAATCGGCCACAGAGGCACAACAAAAACAGAAATGACTGCAATGGCTGATTGAAAGATTTTAAGACAGACAATATAGCACAAGACCTTGGTGTGTTGCACGTGGCGGTAGACTCAAGGACAGGGCCTTGTACGTGTATGCAGTATGTCTAACTTCAGTTTAGTCCTTCAGGTGTCACAGCCAATAATTTAACTCTTATACCACAATGGTGACAGAGAGTGCCGTGAATTTCCTAAAGCTCGGGGAAAAATGGCCACAAGACTTCTAAAAAGTTGAATCGAGGGTATGGAACAGAGGAAATGAGCAGGGCTGCTTTGAAAGCATTTCAAAAACAGAAAGGGAAGATATTTTCATATGCTGAAAAGATGAAAACAGCTATGGCTGCTGCCTTGATAACAATGTCAAAAATCTTTCCTGCTGCAGGTCTTTGTGAAGTTAAAGGAGTACAATAAGAAGAGCAGAGTGTATGAATGAAAACATTCATAAACCTAAAGAAACCTTCAGGTATCACCTAGTAACTTTTTATTCAACCCATCCAGGTTGCAACAACACATCCAGGGATCTTTACTTTATATCGCTCCTGACATGTTTATCCGCTAGTCTAATCCACCTCTGTGGCTAAAAATGAACAACTCCAGCATGGCAATCGATGTGAAAAGGAACCAATCAGAAATCTCTGCCTTGTAAGGGTAAGTATTCACCCACTTGAACGTTTTAACCTTTTATTGTTATACAACATTGAATCACGGTGGATTTAATTTGGGTTTTTAACACAGATCAACAGAAAAAGACTTTAATGTGAAAGTGAAAATAGAGCCATGCAAAGTGGTCTAAATTACCATAATAAGAAACATAAAACACAACATAACTGATTGCATAATATGACACTTGTAAATAATCGCTGGTGCAGCCAGTTCGTTTGAGAAGTCGCATAATTAGTTTAATTGAGATCACCTGTCTTAAGACAAAGGTTTCAGTTGATTGTAGTATAAATGAACCTTTATGTAGAAGGTCCAACGTGTGGCCTATACTTCAAGAGACAAAAGAACAATCCAAGAACTCCGTGAAAATGTTATTGAAACGCAAAAGTCAAAGGATGAAGACAAGAAAATATCTGAGTCACTGAATATCCCTTGGAGTTCAGTTAAATCAATTATTAAGAAATAGAAAGAGTATGGCACAGCTGTAGATCTGCCTAGAGCAGACCATCCATTAAAAACTGAGTTATCATGTAATAAAACGAGTGATGGGGGCCACCAAGAGACCTATGAGAACTCTGAAAGACTTGCAAGCTACAGTGAGTCAGATTGAACAGACTATACAGATAATAAGTGTTGCCCGGCTACTTCACTAGTCACAGATTAATGGGAGAGTGGGAAAGAGAATGTCTGCCGGAAGAAGTTTCTATGGTCTGATGAGACCAAAACTGAGCTGCGTTTCCGTCAGACTAACCAATGCACATCATTCTACCAGACGGTTGTGGAGAGTGCCCTCTTCTACGCGGTGGTGTGCTGGGGAGACAGCATAAAGAAGAAGGACGTCTCACGCCTGGACAAACTGGTGAGGAAGGCAGGCTCTATTGTAGGCATGGAGCTGGACAGTTTAACATCTGTAGCAGAGCAACGGACATTAAGCAAACTCCTGTCAATCATGGAGAATCCACTGCATCCAATGAACAGTGTCATCTCCAGGCAGAGGAGTAGCTTCAGTGACAGACTTTTGTCACTGTCCTGCTCCACTGACAGACTGAGGAGATCGTTCCTCCCCCACAATATGCGACTCTTCAATTCCACCCGGGGGAGTAAATGCTAACATTACTCAAAGTTATTGTCTGTTTTTTACATGCATTTTTATTACTCTTTAATTTAATATTGTTTTTTAGTTTTTTGTATCAGTATACTGCTGCTGGATTATGTGAAGTTCCCCTTGGGATTAATAAAGTATCTATCTATCTATCTATCTATCTATCTATCTATCTATCTATCTATCATCAATAACACACCATCTCCACCATGAAGCATGCTTGTGACAGCATCAGGTGGTGGGGATACTCCTCTGTCAGCAGGCCCTGGAAGGTTTGTAAGGGTAAAAATAAATACAATTAAATCCTGGAGGAAAACCTGATGCAGTCTGAAATAGACCTGCACCTTGGGAGAAGATCTGTATTCCAGCAAGTCAATGGAAACTTCTTATAGACAATTTATAGCTGCTTCTGTGTTAGTCATACTTGGTTAATTTCAATTCTAAGCATGAGACTGAGACTTTTACTTCCAGTAGACCAACTAATCTGTAGCCAAACAAGAGGATACAAATTTGGTTGTCCCTTCATCCTATCAAGCACAGACATTTTAAATTCCAAGCCTTCTATGTTTCTCTGCCTGGGACAAGTTTTTCCAGCGTAGCAAGTGATTTTGTCAATCCATGTATGACCTGTTATACTTTGCTCATTTAAATAATAAGCCTAATTTGAAGTTCAATTCCAAGAAAAACTGCTTCACTATATCTACTGTTCTGCAGCAAGTCACCTCTGGATCTTTTTGTTTATATAGCACCTTTCATGCTTGTACACTTTGCTCGTTTCAGGTCTGGGCCAACATTTTGCGCAAAAGACTGATTGATCAAGTTTAGTCATTTATATGCCGCAAATTCAAAAGAAATGTTTTTATAGGTGTCTTTTATTATCATACCACACAAAATTAAATTCTAACCCTCATCTGTTTCCATCCTTGATATAGTCTCCTATACAGCAGCTGATCTTCAGTCATACATATTGTAGCTCCATTTATGAATGCAGTTTACTAACATACATTTGAAGTTTAATTGCTTTCTGTTTGGAAGATTAATTTCCTCAGCATATGAAGTTATCTGAAGCAAACTACCTGCTGGTTCTTTCAGCTATCTAGTCATTTGCTGATTATTAACTGTAAACCAAATCTGTTTTTATACCTGAAGCAAATTGAATTTCCCTCCCAAGGTGTCCACTCTCATGAAACAAAGGAAGGAATACACACCTTACAAACGAGCATATCCTGGTAGTCTCCCCACATGTTGGCAAATGGAACAATGTCAATCGTTTGTTTTTGGAAAGGTCCAATAGTTCCTGTGTAGGGATGGACAAAGAATGTTGCACCCCTGCCATGTGAGAGTAGAGCTGCCACAAATTCTGCAAAGGCAAAAATGTAAGTTTAACGTTTTGCTCAATTTTCTAATTGCAATTTGGGTGGTTCTTGTAAAAATATTCATATCCGTGCTTTATACTAAAGCATAGTACTATGTAAAAGTGAATACATAAGCTTTAATTAGGAAAGTCAACAGTTTGTAATTCTTTAGTATAATTTGCTTTATCTGTTTGTCTGTCTGTCTATCTATCTATCTATCATATAGTGCCTTTCATGTCTATCTATCTATCTATCTATCCATATAGTACCTTTCCTATCTATCTATCTATCTATTATATAGTGCCTTTCATGTCTATCTATCTATCTATTATATAGTGCCTTTCATGTCTATCTATCTATCTATCTATCTATCTATTATATAGTGCCTTTCATGTCTATCTATCTATCTATCTATCTATCTATCTATCTATCTATCATATAGTGCCTTTCATGTCTATCTATCTATCTATCCATATAGTACCTTTCCTATCTATCTATCTATCTATCTATCTATCTATCTATCTATCTATCTATCTATCTATCTATTATATAGTGCCTTTCATGTCTATCTATCTATCTATCTATCTATCTATCTATCTATCTATCTATCTATCTATTATATAGTGCCTTTCATGTCTGTCTATCTATCTATCTATTATATAGTGCCTTTCATGTCTGTCTATCTATCTATCTATTATATAGTGCCTTTCATGTCTATCTATCTATCTATCTATCTATCTATCTATCTATCTATCTATCTATCTATCTAGCTATCTATCTATAATGGTGCTGAAAGATACTGTAAATCACAACACCACTGGTTCAGGAGCCACTGCTAAGTGACTGTGAGCAAGTCAAATTATGTACAATGGCTACAGCCTAAAGGAATAAATGTCAAAATTCATAACATAAAACTTTCAAATGTTTTAATTTTTAATGATACATCATTGTTCCTTTGATATTCTGTATCTTCTGTACACTGTGAGAATGTATTGAATTCACCTTGATGAGCTTTCTTCTCCATCTTATTGGCAACAGCACTACTGACAGGTTTCCGTATTATGGTGTTACTGTAAAAAATATGATAGTCACAATTAACACACGAGTTTCTACTTTCTTTAAAAGGTTACATATGAGAAAACCACCAAAATGCTGTTCAAGTTGAACAATGAAAAGTTTAAACTACTCAGTCAAAAGAAGTTTTGTGTTCTTTTTAATTAGGTGGAACTGTTTAAGAAAGATGTGCTCTATTTTAAGATTGTGCTAATTTCCCCCATTATTACTAGATGTGGTATTATAGTTTTAGACTTTACTTTCCTTAAATAAAGTTTGCTTTTGTTTTAAACTGAGTAGAATAGAGCTTTCAAGACAAAGGAATCTATTTCTGACATTTTTTTTGGTTTTAGACTAGGAAATAGATGGACATCTGGTCCTCCTAAGATCAAGGTTTTAGCTCCAGTAGTTCACACGTGGCACCAGGTTGCCACACAGCATGTGCTTGATGTGCAATGAATGCCAGAGCTGTCATTTTTCTAGTTCCTATCATGTAATCCACTTCTGTAACTTGCTTCATGCTCAGCAGATGTTACTGTTTTTTTTTTTTTATTTCTGCTCTTGTCACATTCTTGATCAGTTTGCCTTTACAGTTTGCCATAAGAAAGACAAAATCTCCAATAACTGAGCAAAGGTTGCCACTAGCCACATTTTTTTTTCACCAATGCATACTGTGCCATAAGCTTTTGATTTAGACCAAGAACAAGATTCTAGCACAAGTAGTTTGTGAGTAATCGTGTAACAGACAGACACAACCATTAGCATTTTATGCATACAGATCAGTTTTCATCATCTTCTCCCTCTTCATCTTTTCTTTCTTCTATGTGGGTATATCCTTGATCAACTAACTCCACTACCCTAAGATGTTAAATTTCTGGCACACAAACTAAATGTCGACTTCAAGTTGGCTTGGTATAAATGAATCAGGGTGCCTGTGCGTGTGAATGAATGAGCCTGAAATCGACTGCCACCTGGTTTAGTACTGAACCCTATTTTGGGATGGACACTACCAGAATTGGTGACTCTGCAAATGGAGTAAGTGGATTTGAGAATAGATAAATAGTTTTCAAAATGAATGGATATATGAATGTATTCTTATGACTGCAAGTAATCTTGAAATATTTGTGCCATTGCATTTGTAATACCCAATTGCTTATAATCATTTCTGAATAAAGACAGAGGACATGTTCTTTTTAAGACATTCAATAATTCTAAAATTATAGAAACTAATGCATGGCCAAGTAATAATAATACAAGAATTTCCATGCAATTCAATGACAAACAGAAAATGGACTCTCATGAGGCTGCATGGAAATACAATGCAACAGCTAAGCTCTTACTGCAGGTCTGTCCTTGATGCTCCTGCTGACTGTATAGGTGTAGATGGAGGCCTGCCACTGAAATACTCGGCCTCTACTAGGAATGCTGCAGAGATAGCAGTGAGGTTGGTGATGACCAGCTGTCTCTTCACAGGAGTATTGAAAGAAACCTCTCCAAATTCTAGTATTTCTTCTTTATTATTTGACTCAGATGTGGATTGAGGCAATGAACTGGTGAAAGAAGAGAAACAGACATGAAAACATTAATTGGAAGCATTCAGCTGCTTTTCATTTAGGGCACCTTTTGAGACATTGGAGCATCAAGTTAATACGAGAATACAATAAGACTGCAGGCTAAGACAAGATGCAGGGGGCTGGAGCTTAACCTGGCAGCACTGAGAAGAATGTCATTTCAGGATATTGAAAGCAATTAAAATACATTTAGATCCTCAAACAACTGCTTACCTTGAAGAAAGTATAGAATATGAAACACGAAGGCCACTTGCTTTTGCATAAATCCCCAGCACTAGAGGCTTCTCCATCCCATTCACTGAACACACCAGAGCAATGTCTGTGAGCTCCTCCTGTAAAAAAAGTATTAGAAGACATGTCATTTCAGGCAAATTACCCAGTGTAACCGACCTGAACATGCTCTGAAGCCACTTACCTCTGTGTAAGTTAGAAATTCAACTGTTATTTCTCTTTCTTCATTGGGTCCTAATGTTCCATTTGGGTTGTGGACCACAGCAGAGCAATAGTGGGATTGTTGGCCTTCTAACTTTAGAAACAAAGCAAAATGATGATTATTAAAGAGCAAATACAATAACCTTGACAAGAAGTATCCAGCCCCAAGCTTACTTCAGGAACAGTAAATCACATTTTTTTTTAATCAAAGACTGAGGAGGGTTTTGGGATTTAAAGTCCTCATGTGTGTCCCACAGTAAACCAGTGGTGAGGATTGCAGTCGGCAGCTTTGAGGCATCCAGACAAACTGGTCATTCCTTCAGGCCACACTGACTGTCTGTGTCTACAATATTGCTAAAGTAAGTAATCAAAAAAACTGAAACATGTCAAGGTAGGAGTCTCTTTCTGTCACAAGATAGATTCATCTACCCATTTTCTAACCTGTTTGATTCAATAGACAGTTAGTTATACAGCAATACAGATTTAGCCAATCAAATTTCTTGTACAACAATTTTACATATACATAGCACTTTACAATCCATCCAAGCATTTTCTAACTTTCTTATCCAGTAAAGGGTCATGGGAAACTGGTGCCTGTCCTAGCAACATTAGGCTCACGTCAGGAATCAACCCTAGACAGGATGGCAGTACATCAGAGGGCAAGCATTCAAACACATCAGGCCAATTCAGAGTTCCCAGTTAGACTAATGTGTGTGTGTTTGGGATCTGAGGGAAACTCTAACAGAAACAAGGAGAAAATGGAAACAATGCACAGCGACGAGGTTCAGAGTTTGAACTCAGTACTCTGGAGCCTTGAGGAAATAATGCAAAGTGATGTGTTACGCTAATACAGAGTCAGTGAATTGTACTCCTTTGTTGGACATTTTACAAAAACGAGATTACGAGACAAACTACTCAACTGCTCATAGTTACGATTCCATGAGAGTTCTTACTGTATGTTTCTTATATTTATTATCTGATGTTGAATGCAATATATATTGTTGAATTCATTACCTGTCGTTGACATTACATTTACTGCCATTAGTGTGTGTTTTGCCCAGTTTGGGGCTGGGTGGTCTTTTGGCCTTGGAACACCTGCAGATTTTGTTTTTCTCTCCAGCCTATCTGGAGTTTTTTACTTTCTCGTATATGAAGTCCAAAAATTATATTTTGAGATTTTGATGAATCTCAATGTTTTAGACCTTCCTGAGTCCTCGTATACAAAGTATAGGGAAAGTATTGGAATCATCCAAAAATTTGATTTCGAGATTTTGCTGAATCTTGACTTTTTAGACCTCCTTGAGTTTAAAAATACAATTTTTCGAATTATGCCTCTGTGTGTGTGTGTGTAAACACGATAACTTCAGCACACTTTCACTTAGGTCAACCAAATTTTGCATACAAGCATTAGGTACAAGATGTGGATTAATCTCAACCTTTGAGCTATTTCTGTTAACCAGAAGTGGTACTTTACCTGAAACTTTTCCCCAAAAAATATTAAAAATGTGATAATTTCACATCATATTATGGTAATGCACCACATTCTAAGCATTTTTTGGAAAAACGACCAGTTTTTAAGATAATTGCAATTTTCCCCTTGACATTCAAATGATGATACATACATATTTGAGAACGTTTTTGCTTTACGTAAATGAAATTTTGTGTACAAGTATTACATTATATACACTATTAATTTGATTTGTTGTTGATGGCTCTTTAATGTACATAATATAAAAATATAATCATTGTCTTGCGGTTTACTCCTCAAATATCCATCCCCATAACTGAGTATACGAGAAAGTTGAGGGAAGACCACTCCCAATTTTTAATTTTTTTCTGTTTTCCTGGCCATATGACCTTATCTTTCTCCTTGCTACTTATTCTTTAATATTATTGCCTAATCTTATTTGTTTTTCGTTTCATATAACTTTCTTTTGGAGTTTGCATGTTCTCCCCGTGTCTGCGTGGATTTCTTCCGGGCGCTCCGGTTTCCTCCCACAGTCCAAAGACATGCAGGTTAGGTGGATTGGCGATTCTAAATTGGCCCTAGTGTGTGCTTGATGTGTGGATGTGTTTGTGTGTGTCCTGCGGTGGGTTGGCACCCTGCCCAGGATTGGTTCCTGCCTTGTGCCCTGTGTTGGCTGGGATTGGCTCCAGCAGACCCCCGTGACCCTGTGTTCGGATTCAGCGGGTTGGAAAATGGATGGGTGGATGGATAACTTTCTTTTTGTCATTTTGTGAAGCACTTTCAGCTACATTGTTTGTATGAAAATGTGCCACATAAATAAATGTTGCTATTGTTAAAAATGCAAGTAAGAATTTCAGTGCACTGTGTGTAATTCACAATAACTTTGCAGTTTACTGAAAGATAAATTGAGTAACATTAACATGTCACAGGCTGCATTCTGCACCTGCACTAATAACCCATCAGACAAGCATCCCCTCACTAGTTTATCAGGCAGTTCTCCACATCAGCATCCACAGGTACTATACATACAATCCATCCATACATCTATATCATTATTTGTCTATTGTTTTTCAGAAACCTCATTAGTATAAAGTGCCTATAAAAAGTATTAAATCCCATCTCCCATTGGAGGTTTTCAAATATTACTATTATACAACATTAAATCACAGTGGATTCAATTTGGCTTTTTGACAATGATCAACAGAAAAAGACTCTTTAATGTTAAAGTGAGAGCAGATCTCTGAAAAGTGATCTAAATTAATTACAAAAATAAAACACAAAATAATTGCATAAGTATTCAAGTCATGAGCCTATTGGCAAACTCTGCATATTTTTTAACAGTGTCTTTCTTTTTGTCCTTCTCCCATAGAGCTACTATAACCTACTGTAGCGTGTAACTCCATCAGAGATTTCCCAGGTCTCCTTATACTTATAGGTGGTCTCCTTCGTGCAGGATCACTCAGTTTCTGTGGTTGCCCTCCTCTACATAGATTTACAGCTGTGCCACACTCTTTCTTAATGAATTGATTTAACTGGACTCGAGGGATATTCAGTGACTTGTATATTTTCTTCATCACCTGACTTTGGCTTTTTGATCACTGTTTCACAGAGTTGCTCGGAGTGTTCTTTTGTCTTCATTGTGTAGGTTAGGCCACCATAATGACTCGCCACAAGTTGGACCGTAACAGAAAGGCATTAATACTACAATCATTTGAAAACTCAAAGAGGTGATTTCTAAAACCAGTTGGCTGCACCAGTGATGATATACTGTAGGTGTGACATATTTAAGAGGATGAATACTTATGTGATCAATTATTTTTTGTTTTATATTTGTAACTATTATTAGACCACAATGCAGAGATCTGCAGTATTTCCACTTCAACATTAAAGGGTCTTTTTCTCATAATCAGCGGCAAAAAAGCCAAATTAAATCCAATGTGAATTAATGTTGTATGACAAAAGGTAAAAACTTTTATGTGCACTGCAGAAGTTCAAAAAAACTTTTTTAGCATTCCAGCAACTATTCAAATCAAGACACTGTAAGGCACAATACAGAAAAAAATAAGAGGATATGCACTGGAGGTAACTGGTAGGAAGACAATGAGGAAAGTCAGTCAGTGTGGATCCAGTTATAAAACAATATATACACCCAAAGGTGATCCAAAGTGCACCATCTGTCAAATAGCATCTTTAGCACAGATTCTCACCTCTCCCCAGGTATACGTAGCCGGCAGGAGTGTCTGATTGAATAACTTGACAGAGCCCTGAGCAGGTACCCCCACATAAAGCTCACTGAAGACTAGCTCACATGTCTGCAGGCAAACCTGTGGCAGCTGAACATCTCCTTGGATTGCTAGGTGGCTGGCAAAAAAATAAATAAAAAAAAAACCTCAAAGATATATAAAAGAGACAAATGACTGATGTTTGGTGATCAACAAGCAGAGATTTAGAGTGATTCTTACAATCCAGTGCCCTGTTCCACTTCCAGCTCGAGGACCGTCTCAAAATGCTGACAACTTTTGGGCTGAAAGAAGACTGCAACATTGCAGCTGCCTAAAGGTGGTAAAGTCCCACTGGATGGACTGATTTTAACCTAAAAAAAATATATTTTTTTTAATAAATCACAAATTAAACCAAAAACTCTTTTGCAGGAACCTGGCGATTGATTAATTTATGTTCTTCAGTAATCTACCAATTGATATCAGACATACTGTAGCTATCATATCAATGCCCTCTGGCATTTCATTACTTTAGCTCTGCTTAGAATAAGTAGTTAATCTACCCTGCATGTGTTTGGGACGTGACAGAAAACTGGAACATCCCAACAAATATGGCGCACAAACTGACAGAACATTAAACAACAAGGAATAGGAACCAAACTGCAGGTTGTGTAAGACAGAAGTGCTGAGCACTACACTGCCACACTGCCTCTGAACCTTTTTTTTTTCTTTTTTATATTTTTTGTATATTTTGCTGTTTTCAGCGTATCAGTCTTCTGTATGTGAGTTCTTAACAATGTCTGTAGCCCTGTTAATTGGTTCATTAACATTAAACATTCAGTAGATTTAATTAAATTAGATAATTAACAGAAACAAACAGCCTGTCTATTTTCTTCCACTCTTTCAATTTTTCCCCTTGCTGCACTGTTTTATTCTGTTACTCTTAGACCTTCACAAATAACACTCATACTGTATGTAGAACTATCTAATGAACACATTTATTGTTACCTTATTACAAAAGTCTTCACGTCCTTCAGCAGGAGACTCCTTCATGCTCCAGTTGGCCACAAGCTGACTGACGTTGTAGATTGTGATTGTGCTCAAAGCGCTCTCTCCAAGCTTCATTAGACCGAACTCCACAGATGGGCAGTCGGTGCAAACTTGGGGACCCTGAAAATGTCACAGGAGTGAGTCAAAGATATGCCTTAATGTACATATATATCTATACATTCATGTGAAGCAGGGCACATTTACTAACACTAATCCAGGGCCTTTCATAATTGTCAGTTATTCCTCCGTTCATTCTTTTTATGAATCCACTTGATCTAATTTATGGATCTATTTAGTCTGTTGCAACAAGATCAAATGTAAGGCAGGAACCAACCGTGCATGCGACTCCATTCTGTCACAAGGCAGACTCAGCCATACTGATACTGCTGATACTACCTAACCATCCACAAGCTCAATTCCAAAAAACGTTGTGACAGTAGGGGAAATAGTAATAAAACTACAAGTGATCTGTACTATATTGAAAACACTACAGCAACTCCAACCCGGTATATCCTAACTACAGGGTCATGGGGGGCTGCTGGAGCCAATCCCAGCCAGCACTGGGCACAAGGCAGGAACAAACCCCGGGCAGGGCGCCAGCCCACTGCAGGGCACACACACACACACACACACCCCAAGCACACACTAGGAACAATTTAGAATCGCCAATGCACCTAACCTGCATGTCTTTGGACTGTGGGAGGAAACCGGAGCGCCCGGAGGAAACCCACGCAGACACGGGGAGAAGATGCAAACCCAGGTCTCCAGCATTACCACTGCGCCACCGTGCCCCCCTACAACAACACATCATATACATATATATGAAAACATACACTCATGTCAAATACGACGACTGCCACACACACCAAAAATGTTGGGACAGTCGAGTGTTTACTGCTGTGTAACATCATCATTTCTTTTAGTAGCACTCATTAGTGTTTGGTCACTGAAGACACAAGTTAGTTAAGTTTAACAAGGGGAATTTTCCTTTGTTCATCCATTACATTATGTAGGTGTTCAGTTGCACAATACTACAGGGCCTTCATTGCTGTATTTTGCTCTTTATACGAGGTCTGTCTATTAAATAATGAGATTGTGTTTCTATAACTTAAACAAAGAACTGATTATGAGCACTTGTCATGCAGGTTTAAACCTGTCCAAACCTGCATGACAAACAGCAACACTCTCTGCCATTTAGGTGACTGTCAGTCACGTTTAATGCAGTTTGTGTGCCGGAAATCACGCTATGTTTAAAAGCTGAGTAACGTGTCAATTTGAAATAGTTGTGTAAAATTGAACAAAACACCAACAGAATCTTTTCAAAGGCTTACTGAGGCATATGAGGAAGACTGCATGTCTCGTGCGCTTGTGTTCTTCCTAAATTGAAATTGGTGCTTAAAGGAACACGTTTTGAGTCAATAGATAAAGTAAAGAAGAAAACGCCCAATGTCTTAAAACAGCTGACAGAAACTGATTTGCTCCAAACCTTTGACCGGTAGAAACCAACCCTGCTCCAGCAGACCCCCCGTGACCCTGTAGTTAGGATATAGCGGGTTGGATAATGGATGGCTGCGGTGGGCTGGCGCCCTGCCCGGGATTTGTTCCTGCCTTGCGCCCTGTGCTGGCTGGGATTGGCTCCAGCAGACCCCCATGACCCTGTAGTTAGGATATAGTGGGTTGGATAATGGATGGATGGATGGATGGATAATGGATGGATGGATGGATAGTTTTTAAATCTTTACATTGACTTGCTCCTGCCTATTTATCTGAATTGTGTGTTTTACACCAGCCATCCAGAGTGCTTAGATCTTCTGGTCAGTTGTCTCTTGTTGTCCCTCATACCGAGTGTCAAACTAAGGGGGACAGACAGGGCTTTTACAGCTGCTGCCCCTCGCCTGTGGAGCTCTTTACTTCATCATATAAAGGAGTCGTCTACAACTGAACTGTTCAAAACGAGATTAAACACTCATTTCTATTCACTTGCATTCCGTGACCTTCAGTAATACTGATGGTTTCCTCATTGTGATTACGTAACTTTACTTCTATTTATTATTTATTTTATTTATGTTCATTTATTTTATTTCTATTTATGTTATTCATGTTAATTTTATGTTTTTTTCTTCTTTTATTGTAAAGCACTTTGGCCACAGCATTCCTATGTTGTTTTAAATGTGCTATATAAATACATTTGACATTGGCATTGTTTATCAGAATATTGTTGTCCCGGTATCAACCTTTGCCTTTTAATAAAACCACAATCAGTTTCCTGATTCCATTCTTACTTAAACACTGCTGCCACCATGTAGAGTCAGCATATAGTGTGTCCCAAGAGAGGGCAATAAGGTGTGAACTTTGTCTCGGTATGTAACATCTACAATTCAACACGTTCCAGATTACCTACCCTTCACTTAGGGGGTGCCACATAAGAAAAATATTAAGTGGCAATGTAATGTCTGTTCTTTGGGAAAACTGATTTAAAAGGATTGAATGATGAAGGGGTCCTTAACGTCTTTACAAATGCAACTTGTTTTTGATAAGCATACTGACAGTACACCCCCGTCCTGCCTCCTCTTCCAAATCAAGGGTGTCCATAGGATAATCACAATAATGAACATTAGTCTCAGTGATTTGTTTTACAGTAATACACACAGTCCTCATAAAGGGTATGTTCACTGAAGTTTTTCTTTTAGAGCTTCATGTATGTAGTAGTAGGGTGTTGTAGCGTGTTAGCCATTATGGATGCAATGAGAAGTCAAGCCAAATGACACCTTTTATTGGCTAACAGAGTAGATTACAATATGCAAGCTTTTGAGGCAAATGAACTGCCTGACGAAGGGACCTGAGTTGCCTCAAAAGCTCATATTGTAATCTGCTCTGTTAGCCAATTAAAGGTGTCATTTGGCTTGACTTCCCTTAGCTCAGCGTTTCTCAACCTTTACGTATTTGCGACCCGAGTTTTCATAACAGTGTTAATCGCGCCCCCCTAACGTTTTTTTGAAAGGAGCCCACTAATACCAATTTGTTCTCTTTTAATTAATGATATATCATAGATACATATTTTATTATACCTACTTAACTTTTATCGACATTTATCTAACTCTATATTTATTTTTCCAGTATCAGAATGTAGTTTAAGCTAATTTGTTTTGGTTTCAATAGATGTATTTTTCATATTTTCGATTCTTGTTTTCTTTTTTTCACATCTTTGCGCCCCCCTTTTTGTTACTTCGCGCCCCCCAAGGGGGGCCCGCCCCACAGTTTGAGAACCACTGCCTTAGCTTCATGTATGAAAGGCTTTATTAAAATGTGGTTGCCTCTGTTTCAAACTTTACAGTACTGGGCCAAAGAAAGGTGCTATAAAAATACTGCAAAAAATCGCAGAGCTGCTGCAGCTGTTTCTTTCACACTTTGCAGAGATGCACAAATAGAAGTCAATATAGCAAATGATGGTTTCGATCGTTTGAACTGTTTGGCACCATACATGAAGAAACATGATATAATAGGCAGCTGACTCTTCGTCTTTTACATAATGTACAAAGAAAGTTCACCCTAAAAATCATGGTTCTCAATGAAACTCTTTTGTAGTTTTGGTGCTGCCAAGTAGCTAAAGTGTATTAAAAGCAGCTGTCTTCTGGATCCCAGAAAGATACTATAAAAAATGGGCAGCCATTCATGCTTAGTGGTTCTGCAGAAGACTATGACCTGGCATTGATGGCATGAACCAGAGAGTGCTGAGGTAGATATTTTGCTGGAAATGCTTTATAGTGCAAAAATAGATAACCATTCTTGAGGGAAACGATTGACAGTGTCATGATTTCTATTAGGAAAGTTCCTCCTCATCATTTAACGTAGATATTCATATTTCTTTCCTAATGCAACAATATTTCTCAAAGTACTCAAATACAACTTATTTTTTTAAACCATCTACTCACTGGCACTTTTACAACAATGGCACTTAATTACAGAAAGGTTTTAACAGTAACGTAAGGTCATTTTTTAAAGTGATACCTGCATCATTTTTAAAATAATTTCCCGGGATACCCAGGATAAGATCTATTGCAGTAGCATTGAATAATTTAACACACTGCCTATGGCTTAATACTGTCTTGTCCTTTTTTTATAGCTGCTTTAATAAAATATATCTTTATATATAATTCGCTATCGTGGCTGTTCGTTTGCCTGTCCAGGATTTTAAATCACCTGTAGCTTGCAAACCATTTAGCCTATTGACCTGAAATTTGGTACACATATACTACATGACATCTACTGTACTATCCACTTTCAGGGAGATGATTGACTTCCAAGGTTATTCCTCGTTTTATTTTTATTTTATTTTATTGTAGAATCAACTCTCGGCAGTGGCCAGCAGGGCGGTGCATGCGTACGGGTGCCGTTCTCATTCCCTACTACCTTCGCCGTCACTTCTCTTATCTCTTCATATCTTAAATCATTCTTGAGGCAGATTGAAAACTGAAGTACCAGCTTAAGTGAAAAATTAACGAAACCGTACTAAGTAATTGCAACACAAACACTGACTTAATCAGTTTTAACACCAAAAGATGCTGACAAAAGAAGTGAAGAAGCGGACCGCTAGGGTAGAGAAAAGAAGAGCTGCTCAGGAAACAGCAAAGTGTATCAACCTCTGAGCAAATGAATGCTAAACGTACAGAGAAAAGAAAGGGGATGAAAACTAGGAATGCTCAAGTCAAGTGGATTCACTGCATGTTATCGGGCAGTGCTCCATTACTGGTATTTAAATAATATATATAGAAGTAACTAATTGAAAAGCTATTATTTAACACTCACATTTCTACTATTGAAACACTGATTTACAGTTTATTAAGTTAGCTATAAAAAATGCAACTCCATCCAAATACCCAACCTTAAAAGCTGCCTCGACATGCAGAACGACAGGATCAGGGTCATTTTCAATGTGGCACTGCAAAGTGAATGTGCTTTTTCCTGGTTTCCCTCCTGTTATAGCCAGTTCTAAATCACAGCATTCATTAGCTTCTGCAAAGGGGAAAAAGCAACATCATAGCATTTCATTGTTAAATGGATGCTCTTTCTCTGCCCGTCTTCCTCCTTGTTTAAGTAAACCAGCCTTTATAAATGGGTAGTTCATTCTGCAAAGCTGTTGTTAACTTCTTACCTATGACACCAGTAGGTGGCTGTACTTCCAGTATGTGGCAATCGCATATCCGGTCCCAGTGAAAAGTGATGAATGATCGGCTGTTATTCCACATCTAGATGTTAAACATACAATTAAACATCAGAACACAATATGAATCCCTCTGCTGACTATTGCTGGTTAAATTTGGCCAAATGTAACATGTAGTCTGCTTCAGCTTTCTTGATTTATTGTAATCATTTGCTTTTAAAACACAAGTGGCCATAATTAAAATAATATACTTCACAGGAATGCAGCTTTCTGCAAGGCAAATACATTTTATAAGATTATTCATCAAGCTCTGGAATGAACATCACCTGCTTTCTATGTGCCTTGATAGAATAACAGAGATGAATTTGAATATTGAATGTTGAAGATGAGTATTGAAATTCGACTTTAAATCAGGGTGGCACGGTGGCGCAGTGGGTAGCACTGCTGCCTCGCAGTTAGGAGACCTGGATTTGCTTCCCGGGTCCTCCCTGTGTAGAGTTTGCATGTTCTCCCTGTGTCCGGGTGCTCCGGTTTCCACCCACAGTCCAAAGACATGCAGGTTAGGTGCATTGGCGATCCTAAATTGTCCCTAGTGTGTTCTGTGTGTGTGTGTGTGTGCCCTGTGATGGACTGGCGCCCTGCCCGGGGTTTGTTTGCTGCCTTGTGCCCTGTGTTGGCTGGGATTGGCTCCAGCAGACCTCCGTCACCCTCTAGTTAGGATATAGCAGATTGGATAATGGATGGATGGATGGACTTTAAATCATTACTCCACAGTGAAATTGCGAGATGTAATTATTTCTTGGTGAAAGTGCAAAAAATGTATTAAGGGTGTAGTGTCAGGCACATGAAAGAGGCAAAATGGCAGTCATGATGAAGGGGCATATTGACACACTGTTGTAATGAAGCATTCTGTTCATAATTGAAATTTAGGTCATATCTTCTCTGAGGGACAAACACATAAGAAGATGAAACAGACACAAGTAAGCACAGTGTGATGTGACAGAGGACCTGCAGGCCTCACCAGTCCACAGACTACCTTCTGACATCTTTGTCTGAGATTCTTGTAAATCTGCATTCTTTTAATAGAAGATAGAAGTATGAAATGTTTTGCTTAACCAGCAATCAGCACAATAAATCCACTTCATTGCATCTTTATTAAAATAGTTAATTGGTTTGTGTCTTGGTCCAAGAATTCACTCCGCGTCAGCTGCCAGGTAAGTGCCACTTCTGAGACATAAACCATCAGCCTTTAAGTGAGTAAGATCTGCTTCCATTACGGAGATCAATTGGAGAACCTCCATTTCCCCATTTGAACAGCAATCAGTGTGTTTCCGTGTGTACAACGACAGTTACACCTTTCCAGAAGCTGATTCAAGAAACAGGCTTTTGGTACAGTAGATACACAGAAATAAAACCTGCTCACCTTAAAGTGTTTCTTTAACGTTGTGCATACAAAGCTTTCCCCGGGAATGAGAATGGCATACGGCTCCAGCAGGACTTTAAAGGGCTCTGTGGGTCCTTTTACCTCAATTTCCATCACGACAACATCATTTATTGAGGAGCTTTTTTCTGTGGGTGCAGTCTGTCGGCCTTGCTTTTCAGCACTATGAAGAAAACGAAAAATGCCAAGGATGGGGAAAAAACAAGAAATAGTTTAAATGTAGAGATTCAGCTAATTTTTTACTTACTTACTTACTGCCGGCCTTTAGACTTCACCTGCTCTTATTTAGGTTTTGTTCAATGGCCATTACATGGTGTGATGTGGTTGAGGGGCATTGCCAGTCATACCACACAAGGGGATTGGCTGTGGATGTGTAAAGAAAGGGCACTAAAGGGTTTTGGGATTTGAATGAGCAACTTGTTCTGTTTCACACTGGGGACAGCTGATTTTTTTACTGTCACCCCAACACTATAACCACCTACATCAGTCAGTTGATGTATTTAGTCAGTTTAGAACTGGATATTGTAATCTAAAAATCTGCAAGATATGTCAACCGAGGAAGCAGAACTAAGAATTACATTTTATTGTGAATAAAAATCTTATATATAAAGCAGACAGCAACAATCTTGTGGTCTTGTATGTATGTTATCATCCAGTTGACGGTCAGAACATTTCTGGGTTGCTCCGTAAAAGCAACCGACAGTTTTATTTATTGATAAATAAATCTCAAGGACAATCATTGAAAATTGCTGGAATCAATTTGGACACAGCCTGTTTCTCACATGGACAACTTTATGTGGCATGTTCAAGTCCCAAAAACCTTTATATATTGGCTAAAGATGGAAAAACTAAAAACACTGCATATAACAAGGCCTGCGGAGGGCTGGTGCCCTGCCCGGGGTTTGTTCCTGCCTTGCGCCCTGTGTTGGCTGGGATTGGCTCCAGCAGACCCCCGTGACCCTGTAGTTAGGATATAGCGGGTTGAATAATGGTTGGATGGATATAACAAGGCACTTCAGTGAATAATACAAGCACATTAGTGAGTCTTCATTGTTTGTTAATTTATTTTTATTTTTAAAGTTGTTTTTTTAAATTATATTTTTCTCAAACAATTTAAAAAAACACCTTTATTTTCCTCCCAGACAACACCGAGTATTTCAGCTAGTAAATGATAAAATAAGGAAAAATATTGAATTACAAAGTACTCATACATTGTTTTTGTTATATCTCTATATATAATCTTCATTTGGATCTTGATCTTTGTTTGTCCGCGAATGAATTAGAAGAAGAAGCACTAGATGGCAGTAGAGAGACAGCTAAAACATAGGCATTTGCATTAAGAATCTCCTCCAGGCTTATACTACTGAAGACTGTAGTACTCCAGTCACACCTCAAAACACAGACATTCAAACTAAACAAATTGTTGTGCTTTAAATTAATTAAAGAGATCTTCATTTAGATCTTGATCTTTGTTTGTCCGCAAATTCCACGCATGCATAGACCACCTTCCAGTTTAGTACGTTGTTGTTACTCATGGATGTAAACAATGTGCCGGAATAACGAAAGGGGTGGTGGACAGTGTTACGCTGGTTAGCTCCTGGGGTCTGGTTAGAGAATGAGATTGCCGAAGATAAAAGGTACGTGCCTACGTAACATATGAATGAAAGAAAGACAGTGAGTAAAATGAATGACAACGTAACAGCACGTTCTGGAAATTATTATTATTACGTTGTAGCCGGCTAGTGCTGTGCGTCTCACAGTTGTACCGTGGCTTGCTCACATGTCAGTGAAGTGATCCCTATTTATACTTTAAAGAGCCTGGATACCTATGTGTCTCCCTTTTATAACCATTGCTCCGTGTATATTGCCTTACTCTTTGGATTGCCACAAATCAACCTGCGAGATTGGAGAAAGGTTGAGAAGACATCATGAGAGGAAACAACAGCGTCGTGAAAACGAGACGGACTGTGAACGGACAGAAGCAGAAATGCT
Source organism: Polypterus bichir lapradei (assembly GCA_026402145.1). Lineage (NCBI taxonomy): Eukaryota > Metazoa > Chordata > Cladistia > Polypteriformes > Polypteridae > Polypterus > Polypterus bichir. Next base: position 26,482,498 of record JANRMT010062817.1, read on the forward strand.
CCTACACCACCACATAATTACGATTTGGACAGTGATTCCGAGTAGGCCGTTCCTATCGAATCAATATCCAAGGCTTTTCTTTTGTAATTTTGTTTCCCTTATAAAAAATCATAATGCTGTGTGACGAAGGGCCCAGTTCACGACTGGCAGCCGCGTTTAAACAGGGAGCCCTTCACAGACAATTTTAACACGCGCAACGTAGTTGGTCGCACATGGCTAGTTTTTTATATAACAATACTAAAGTATGTTATGTTTTCTCTAGTGAGAATAAGTGACATTGAATGGCCAGATTTTATTAATCAGCTCATGTCTACACTAATGAACTTCCTTATCTTTTTTAATGTTGCTGAAACATCAAGAAGGTTTGGCCGACAGACAACAAAATGGCATTAATGCTGCTTTCCATTTCCAATTTTCCTCTCTTTGCTTCTCCTACTCCCCCACAGTGATTTGAATTTCATTTATTTGTTTGTGTTTTCTTGGCTAATTCAATGCTTAATACTGCAGCCCCATCACTGACAAGGAGATGCACATTCTGAAATGCCTCCCTTGAGACCACTGTTGCCCTGATTAAATGTAACTGTTACTTTGCATGAGTCGAGTTGGCCTCCCATAGCGTCCTTCATCAGCAGTCTGTTTACATCAGTTCTTTATATAATTATGACAATGCTGCGTGTGAAAACACCAGGAGGAGTTACTGTTCCCAACATATTTGAATGTCAGCATGTCTATTATTCACTTCCATACTGTGCCTAGAACCGTTTTGGGTATCGGTCTTGCCCATTCTGCCAATGAGTTGCACACACAGGTCACTGACACTTGCCCACAGCATTTGCACAGCATTCTGTGCTACCAATATAAACTGCCAGACACTCTTGTTGATTCTTCCTATTTCATTGTCTCAAGGCACCCATACAAACCTTCCTGGCTTCTTTTGTTTCTGATGATACATGCTTCCTGGCAGAGTTCAAACTAAAGGTTCAGACCCCCTGAGAATAATAAAACATAAAACATACATTCCATCCAGGCCTAGCTTTTTGTCAAACACTTCCAGGGTCAAATGCACAATTGGCTGGCTTGATATCAAAAATGACACATCCACTCCCATTGCAAATGATTGGGTTTACCAAATAAATCAATCCTTTACAATGGTTTTCAGTCACACTGGACAATACTGCTGTTACTGATGTATTTTTGGTATGCACTGTATAATAAGCGGAGTATAATATACCTTCATCCATCCATTTGTTAACCTCTTTATCCAGGGCAGGGTCACCTGGCAACTGAAATCTATCCCAGCAATCATCAGGGCAAGGCAAGAACAACACCTGAAAAGGGTGCCATTCCATCACAGGGTGAAAACACACTAATTTAACAATGGCAATCGCCTAACCTGCATGTCTATGGACTGTGGAAAGAAACCAGAACACCCAGAGGAGAAACCCATATGGACACGGGCAGATCAAGCACAGTGCATGCAGGGAGCATATGGGATTTAAAACACCGATCTCCTTGTTACAAGGAATCAACGCTACCACTGTGCCACTGTCCCACATTATACTATATGATATTATATAAACATATATATATTGTGGCGGACAGCCATGGTCCTGTCCTGGCTGGGAGGCCGATATATGGAAGGTCTGGGGGAGCAGATGTGCACAGAAGAATGCCTCCCCCTTCCATGGAACACTAGAGGGCACCCCCAACCCCCCGGGTTGCAGCAGCACCTCAGATTCCCACAGGGCTTCATGGGAGTTGCAGTTTGGCACAGCCCTGTTGGGTTCCATGGGGGCTACCAGGGTGAGCTGCAGAGCCCGACTTTGGTTTTCCACCACACATGATTCCACATAATGCTGATGAGCCACTGAAGTGCTCCCAGGTGCAGCATAAAGGGAGCTGCCTTACTTCACTTGAGGAGCCAGAGTCTGAAGTGATAGGATGACGCTTACCAGACGAGGAGTAGAGGTGAGAGAGAGAGACAGAGCAAGAAAGAAAGAAAAGAAGAAGAGAAAAAGTACTGTCGTATTGGTCTTTGTACTGTGCTGTGTTGTGAGCAGTGAGCAAAAGAGGGCCTCCCCATGTGAATAAACATGTGTTGTGCCAAGGAACTTGTGCCCCTGCCTGCCTGTGTTGGGGTGGGGCGGCTGGAGCATCCTTTGGTGGTTCACAATCTATCTATACTAATAAAAGGCAAAGCCCTCACTCACTCACTCACTCACTCACTCACTGACTGACTCATCACTAATTCTCCAACTTCCCGTGTAGGTAGAAGGCTGAAATTTGGCAGGCTCATTCCTTACAGCTTCCTTACAAAAGTTGGGCAGGTTTCATTTCGAAATTCAACGCGTAATGGTCATAACTGGAAGGTATTTTTCTCCATTTACTGTAATGGAGTTGAGCTTGACCGCCGTGGGGGCGGAGTTTCGTGTGACATCATCACGCCGCCCACGTAATCACGTGAACTGACTGTCAACGCACTATGTAGAAAACCAGGAAGAGCTCCAAAATACGCTGAAGAAAACATGCATTATATAATTGAGAAGGCAGCGAAACAATAAGAAGCGAGCGAGTGACATATACTACCATATTCATCATTGCAGCTACTTCGGAAACAAAGCAAGGTATAAACCTAAACTTTAAATTAAGTTAATAGACAGGCTGCCGCTGGCGTTTTTCATGCCCACGGGTAATGCGGGATACAAGTTTAATGAGAGGACGCAGGATATAAACGAGAGTTTTGATCACTTTGTAACTAAGTTAAAATTGCAGGTGAAGGGGTGTGCTTATGCAAATTCCGAGAGACTGTGTTTGTGGGGGATTGACAGTTAAGGCGGGTGGGGGAGTCACGTCATCATCTCCCCTCCCATTTACCTCATTTCGCTCTGAGCTGAGCTCCGCGGCTAACGCCGTCTTCCGAAGCAACTTCGTCACACTGCCACCAAATACAGAGAAATCCACAAGTTAATACACACTCTGTCTCTAGACTTTCTCCACACTGAATCCTCCAGGCACTACTTACAAAAGGTTACATTGACAATCGTGTTACGTTATTTTTAAAATGTTTAATTTTCTTAGCACAAGCACAGCTGAGAAGCTTCGATGCATGTGCTCCATAACGCGTTAAAAAATAATGCATTTAATCACACTTTGCATTACAATCAAAGGGGAACTTTTGTCAATGCATGATTTCCTGGTACACCGATAACATTGATCAGCGCATCCCAATTCATTTTAGCCTCGCACCACCTTGGTTTGAGAAGAAGTATGAAAAGATATGAGGTTAACACACAAAAACAGATCACCAATTCAAGCTTTCTGAATAATCGATTCGCCATCAATAATTGTTTTGGTAAAGCCATACTCAGTGTAATCCTCCTTCCATTTTATAATTTTTCCGCCACTAGCCATGATTAAATGAACGGTAAAAAAGTAAGAGCGAAGCGAGGGTGACTTATTTAGGCAGGCATGTATATGACAGCAACACTCATGACAATCATGTTACGTTATTATTAAAATGTTTCCTTATCTTTTTCATTACTTCTTTAACCCATTACTTCTCCGCTGCGAGGCGCGGGTATTTTGTATATGAATGACCTCCAAAGAGCGCGGAGACTTTTGATCATGTGAACGTGTCTGCAAAAACTGGCGTCTCCTGCCCAGCCAAAGTCGAGCAGCCGGCGCGCGGTCTGCACAAGACCCACCGCGACTGTCCCCAAAAGGCGCTCATATCGTCAGCGAACACATCTCTCTATACTATATAAAAGAAAAGAAAAAGGCAACTTTCCTTTCTTTACACCTTTTTTCCGTTTATCCCAAACCAAAGCCTTTCTCTCTTAACACTGCAGAGGACACAAAACTAATTTTCTTTAATTGCTGGTAAGGCACATTATTAGAGGCAGAAATTTGGACTTTCACATAGAAAATGTAATTTCTATACCACAGCCGTCGTGTAGCGCCTTTCAAAAGGGATCAACTACCGAGAGATGATCCATATACATTTTAGCTGCTGTTAGTACTACTTACCTGTTCTGTTATACCGTCTTTAAAATGTAGTTTACCCGCAACCACTCCAGTAGTGCTCAATGTACCTTTACTTCTTAAAACGTTAATGTTTTACTGTTTAATAACTAATAGACTACATTTTATTATTTTTCCCTTGCACTCAGTGATCAAAGCTATACACACACATATAGACACATACATATATATATATATACACATATATATATATACCTGTGTGTATGTTTGTATGTATGTGTATACACACACACACACACACACACACACACACATACATACATACATACATACACAGACACACACATATATATAATTTGTGTGTGTGTATGTATGTATGTGTGTGTGTATATATGATGTAGATAGGTATGCATATTATATATGTGTATATGTAGATATGTATATAGATATGTAGATATGTATATAGATATAAAGATATGTATGTGTATATGTATATATGTATGTATATATATATGTAGACTCAAACCCATTATGACAGCAGCAATCCAAGCTGTGAAAAAACAGTAAAAAGGAGGCATGTCAGACGTCGTGGTACATTTTCTGATGCAGCTAGACGAAAACAACTTTGTGACGCTGCCGCCAAATACACAAAACAATTACTTTGACAATCATGTTACGTTATTTTTAAAATGTTTCCTTTTCTTTTTCTTTCCTTCTTTAACACACTACTTCTCCGCTGCGAAGCGCGGGTATTTTGCTATATATATATATATATATATATATATATATATATATATATATATGAGAACAACACCCATAGCAATGACAAAACAATTACATTAGCAATCATGTTACGTTATTTTTAAAATTTTTCCTTTTCTTTTTCATACCTTCTTTAACACACTACTTCTCCGCTGCGAAACGCAGGTATTTTGCTAGTATATATATAAAAGCCAAATACCACTGACTCACTCAGCATGAAATCTCCTGAACCATGAGGACTTGAGACTTGAAATTTGGAATGTAGGTCACCCTTGGCCCATAGGTGCTCGCTAAGAAACGGTTTTAAAAATTTTGTGGGCCAAGTGTGAAACTTCTTATAGTTTTTTATACCCATTTGTATGTCTGTCCACTTTTCACGAGAGAACTACTTAAAGGATTTAGATCTGTTTTTTTCTATGATTTGCTTTAACATTCCGCTGATTTTGCAACTTTCTCATCATGCTAAGTATCATAGTTCACTTGCGGTTACGATTTAATAGTGCGAATCTGAGAGAGACTCATCGAGCTGCGGGGAGGGGAGCGGGGCCCTCTTCACTCACGTGTCTGCCTCGGGGCATAACCTTAACTCTGCTTAGTTAGCAAACGAGAGAACTACTTAACGGATTTAGATCTTTGTTTTTCTATAATTTGCTTGAACATTGCAGTTGAATTTGCGAGTTCTCTCATTGCGCTAAGAATCACAGTTCACTTGCAGGAGCGATATATTCGCACAAATCTGAGACAGAGGCTGTGGGCGGAGGGGAAGGGAGAAGAGTGACGTCAGGAGTAAAGAGCTAGGCGGGGCCCTCCTCACTGTCCTGTTTCACTAATGGCTAGTATCTATATATATATATATATATATATATATATAGTATATTTATATATATAGTATATTTATATATATTATATATATATATATATATAGTATATAAACTTCACTGTACCTCAGCTGAAACGATAATTGCATGTGAAACACACAGTCACTAACATCTTTTCTGACACTTTGGACCCCGACAGCCTTATGTTCAAACTACATCTGTTTTTCTTAGATTAGTCAAGGCTAGAATTAGCAGATTTCATAAAAGTATTTATCTATAAGCTGGGAGAATTCAACATCCTATACTTACTCATCTGCAATAATCTGATAAATATCTTAAACAAATGGCAAGAGTTAAATCTTCTTTAAGACCTGCTGAGAAATTGTGGTTTGTGCAGTCCACTTGTAGTATGGTTGCATTAATATTTTATGAGCATCACCAAATAAAATTCCAAGCAAGTTATGCTGTTATGTAATAAAGTACTTACTGCAAAACATTTTAGCTAGGTGTCATAATAATCATTTGGGATGACCAATTCTGTGAAATAAAGTAGAAAGTGCAACAAATTATGTAAATAAACAAGAAATAAATAATTTCTTACTTGCAGCCGTTGCCTTCTTGTACAGACTCTGGAATATCTCTGAGGACTAGATGACACACAACATGATAATCTTGGAGCTGAAAGACAGGTAAACACTTGGCAATAATGCTGTTCCATTAGAAGCTAATTTTTCCTATTATTGTTAGAAGAAATTGGGAATCATGGATTGGTGTGCCTAATACAAAGTGAATCATGCTCTTTAATCTACCTTAAGAAAAGTCTGAGGTAATTCCCTATGTAGACCAACATGTTACTTGAACATATTTTTCTTCCATTCTGAAAATATTCTGTCAATCTACAATGCTCACCGACACTTGGTAAAAAGATGAACAGCAGTGTGCCGGCAACAATGATTTTCTTTTTCACTATTTCATTTTACTTAGTTGACAAAATCGCATTATGCACTCTAAGTTTCAGGCCATTGTTTGCACTTTCCATCCTTTCACTCTTAAAAATAATGCTTCTTTAATGGCATATCATGGTTCTTTATTGGGTTGTGTGGTTCCTTGTATAACTAGGCACCATTTCATTCTGGGATGGGTTCTTTGCATATGAAGTTGGTTCTTTGAAAGGCTTTCCTTATATGTAGAAAAAAAGCTGAAACCCTTAATGTGTGATAGGCTACCTGGCAGGACACTAACAGATTACGAAAACCTGGACTTAGCCTGTGATATTGTATGCAGCGAGAGTGCTTTTAAAATCATGAGCCGTTGGCATTTCCAGTAGTCAAAGTCAAAGAACGAAGTCAAAAGAAATCCTACACTAAGATTTTCTTGAAAGCATCTTATCACTTCCTATAACATTAAAATGAGAGAGAGACAGAAACTTGGGGGACAGAAAAGGGACCCAATACTCATATAAACTCTTCCACACCACTATCTTTTACAGGAAATAAGAAATGAGATACACAAAATGGACATGTCCAACCAAGTGACCAGCGATGGATGTTGTTAATGTACACAACAAAGGTGCCATGTGTTATGAATAAGTTCATTGTGACCCTTTTTGCTTTATTAATGTTGTGTTTTTCTGGTTTGTTTCAGGTTTCGAACCACCCTGAAACCAATAGTGGTAAGGTTTTTTTTTGCTTTAAATTTAAATTAATTTTAAAGTTTTCACATCTTGTTTCTGTGTCATTTTGCTGGTTATGTGCGTCACTGTTTTCTTTGCGATTGCTTTAATGTCACTAAGGAAATAACCCAAATGTGTGCAACCTATGAAGTCATCACCACACCAGAACAAAGGGTCAGCACTGGGCATTTTCTAGCCATCCAAGGTTGTGGATAATTTCTTAAGACTTTGTGTGATTTTCTTTGTTTCTGCATCCTTTTGTAATAGACTTCAATTTAGTGTTTTGTTTCTGTTTTTGACTCCTGTGTTTTGCTCTCCCAGTATTGGCCTTTGTATGTGTATTTTTACTATGCCCACCTCTTAGTTGTGTTTTTGACAGTTAAGTAGAACACTCTAGACGAGAACAGGCCATTCAGCCCAACAAAGCTCGCCAGTCCTATCCACTTATTTCCTCCAAGAAAACATCAAGTCGAGTTTTGAAAGTCCCTAACGTCTTACTGTCTACCACACTACTTGGTAGCTTATTCCAAGTGTCTATCGTTCTTTGTGTAAAAGAAAAACTTCCTAATGTTTGTGTGAAATTTACCGTTAACAAGTTTCCAACTGTGTCCCCGTGTTCTTGATGAACTCATTTTAAAATATTGAAGCAGAGATGTTTGAGTTTAATAAAAGCAGATGGGCTCATATACATGGCTACCCAGAATTGTTTTCCTAAATTCTTCTTGTGGCAGAACAGAGTAGTGATGTCACTGTCATAAAAATAAAATATAACAATAATCAGAGAAAGGATCAGCATAAACATGATGTTCAAAAAAATCAAGTTTTGGGTGAAAACTAACTCAGATTACAACACCAGTGACTGGCTTCTTCATATGAAAGGATTTTTTTTTAACCTACAGTTTAAAGCTAAAGTTCAAATCATGCAGGAGATTTACTTGTAAGTGACTCTTTTGTTGGGTTTGTCTTTATGTGTTAATTGATGGTCTGTTCTATGACCCGAGTCATGCATTGATGTGAAGTACTGTATATAAAATATTTTTAGAGCTGCTGTCTCTAAACATCCCATTTTTATATCCATCATAAATCCTGAAAATGCATCCATCCATCTATAATTAGGATCAGACATGGGTGGGGTGAGTTCTGTTCTAGAAACATCGTCCACAGAATAGGAACCATGCCAGAGTTTGAATATAAGCTAAATACTGTGCAATCTCCAAATAACTTATAATTTAGTTTCATAGCACTTCATTTTTTTAAAAGAAAACAATAAATTAATTTTATTTTCACTTTTCTGCTTTAATGAATAATCAGCCACATACCTCCAAAGGACAAAAACTCAATGTGAATTCATTATCCTGATGTGGCGCAAGAGCCCCTAGGTTTGGACTAATGTCAAATGCGGTCTCAGTAGCCAAAGTGTACTCCAGGTTAGCCAAGTCCAGCACCTCATTTGGCATAACAGGTTTCAGGTTTGGTTTCACAATCCGCCAACAGAAAGGCAACTCCAGATGCCTGCAAGTTGAACAAAAAACATTTTTCAAAGAATACCACTTGTACTCTGAGATTCTCGTTGAAACTGACCCAGAATGACACAAAACTGATAAAAATGTGCAAATCTTGGTATTAATTAATTAAGGAAAAGGAAACAAAACAAGAAGAGAAAAGCAAAAAGTAAATTGAACAAAAACCCAAATGCTACTGTCTCTGTGGCCTCACCTACAAAGGGATGGCTCCCCCACTTTCTCATATCAAAGTATACCAAAGCATATACCTTTCTTGCTCTCTTTCTTACCTTCTTGTCTCGCTTTTCTTCCTTTCCCTAGTGAACCTTGTCTTTGACTCACCTTCCAACTCGAAATTTAGAAGGCCACTGGCAGAGAGTGGCTTTTAAGTTTCACCCTGGGGATACTGTTGGAGTCAAAAATGCTATCTGAAGGTCTAACCTCTCCAGCTCCCACCAGTGGCTCCAGGTACTGCTATATGCCTGAGCCTTCATTTCTAATCAAAAGGCCTGGGCATTTTTAGTAGCTTCCAGGCTGCCTGCCCATTGTAATATTTAGTCTGTGGTAAGCAGAAGCTGTCTGTTCCTACCTGAGGTTTTGAGAACATTTTACTGTCTTTTACCAGCCTCCATGACAGTCCTCCAACTGCTGTACTCATAGAGGAACTACAGGGCTATTTAAAATGAAAGACCTGATTTCAAACATTTATTTCATACAAACTGTATAAGACAGAAACACATTCCGCACATCCCTGGATAAAGGAAAGTTCAAAGTTTGGTCCTATGGTCCTTGAGGTTGCATGCACTCAACATGAGCACCATATGTAGCGCGACAAACATCAAAACGGTAGACAATTTCTTGCCACACACATGAGTCAACTGGTCCCTAGTTACTGAATTCACAGCTTCCTCTATTCATTGTCGAAAATCTTGAAGATTAGCGATCACAGGTGGAACAAACACTCTTTCTTTAATGCAACCCCATAGATAAAAATCGCAGGGAGGAAGGTCTGGAGACCTGGGAGGCCATAGACGATGAGTAAGATCTTGTTGTCCACCTCTTCCAATCCATCATCCTGGAATGGTGTCATTCAGGTAACGCCGGACCTCCAAGTGGAAATGAGGCAGGGCACCATCTTGCATGAAAATGAAGTCAGTGCTCAGTGGTATTCACTGCTTTATCGATGCCAGTTTTAATTTTTTTTTCTGGGACCTTCATGGACTTTGTCCCTGTCCTGTGCCCTCCATATTATCTTGCCAGCCTCTTATATACTAGACCAGGGGTGTCGAACAGTGGCTGCAGGTTTTCATTCTAACCATCTTCCAAATTAGTGACCAGTTTTGGCTGCTAAATAACTTCTTTTGCAGTAGTTTTAATTAACTTGACTAAGGATAATTAGTTGTTTCTTTTTCCTTAATTAGCAGCTAAACAATAATAAGACACAAAATAAGTCACCACATGACCAGCTCAACTGTGCCCATCACGCAATATCTGAAAATAAAGAAAGGTGGAGGTCTCAGTAAGGCTGATCTCTCAGGTCACCAAAACATTTTGATGGTGTTCTTAGAAAAAATAGAAAATCAACAGTTTTGGAAATTCCTGCTGTGGCAGAATGAGAACAGCAACAGGCCATGGAATTAAAGAACGAGTTTAACTCTTCTAGGGCTGATGTCGACTTTTGTCAAAAGGATTTCACGACGGTAGTCAATTGTAAACTGTGACAAAACCAAGTGTTATGTTTTATTTGGACTCTCGTTGCCTGAAGGAATGTTAGATTCATTGGTTTGATCGAGATTTCCTGCGCTGGCATGAGTAGCAGGGCGCAAACAACAGCAAAAATGGGACTGACATCTGGCGAGAGATCAAAGCGAATGCGTAAAGCAAAATACTCCATGGACAACATTTTGCCAATTATCTCTGAACTGGACTATGACTTGTCAGACTCTGATTTTGATTCAAGCGATTGAAAACGAATGTGAGGTTCCAGCTTCAGCTGATTGGTCCCCAGCTAATCGTTGTACTGACAATGTTCGCCAGGGAGGACTGCCACTTAACAATAATAAGAGGTAGAAACCAGATTGTAATGCACTGTGATCGTGACCGCTGCTGCTTTCCCAGCCACGCGAAGACAGCCTGGCAGCAAGCCTGCCACACATTCTTTTCAAACTGGCAGCCACAGCATGCAGCAACAGACGTTTTAAGTTGATTTCTGTGTAAAACCATTGCTTTTCAGAAACTGTTTTTTGTAAAAAATATTCAGCCCTCAAAGCGTTAATTAACAGCAAGAATCAGCTTCTTATTAAGAAACTGTTGAAGTGAAATTAGAGTTTCAAGCTCCAATTTGCTGGTCATGTGTTGTTCTGTTTGGCTGTCATTTAATAAAGAATCAATTCAGACAACTATGGGCTATTAAAATGAAGAAAAAAGAAGGTAATTAGCAGTGAAAACTTGCCACTGATTAGGAAAAGGGTTAGAATGAAAACCTGCAGCCACTGAAGCCCTCCACGCCTGGAGTTTGACACCCCTGCACTAGACGATTTGTTACAAATTTAAAATTAGACATAAAAAACACACACACATATGCACCTCTCCCTTATATATAATGTACAGTATATGTATATTTTCAGCTGTTTGAGGGACACATGTCCATGATGTTCCAGTGTTCCTGCCTCTTGGTTTTAGAGGATTATGTTAATAGATGCAGCCAGTTTGAAGTGTTCAGGTCTGCAGATATCAGGCAGGTTGGAGGCTCTTTTTTGTGACTTTCATCTGTTAATGTTTGGACCCTGTAGAGGACAGAGCTGCTAGCAATCAGAGCTTAATCCCATCTGAATAAGCATCACTATATTACTTCAGGCTGAGAGGCTGTGCACAGTATGTCTTGCTGATTGTTGAGACTGAAAATCTAGTATGGTCATCCATTTTTATCTAATGTTTGCTTTAATGACTTTTAGCTTGTTATACAAAAATGTTGTCATATCCATCCCAAGCCCCGCACAATTTAGCCTGTGTAAACCGGTGTTCTGACACCAATAGGATGTAAAGACTGAAGCACAGATGACCTGGAAGTGAACAACTACAAACCAGCATGGCAAGGTAAGTATGAAAATAAGAAAAATATAAGCGCCTTACCAAAGAGACAAGGCAAAACCTTGATCGAGGATTAAGCAAGATTAAGTCGAGGCAAAAACAAAAAAAACTCAAAAGTGCAAAATTTAGTTTAGAAATCCAACAAGCTGGACTGCATATTAATCACAATGGCACCAGGAGAAGGTAACATGAAGGAAAAATTATATTCAGTCAGGAAAAACAGCCAAAATGATAAAGCAACCAAAACACAAGAGCCAAATGAGAATCAGAAGTCAAAGTCAAAAACTGTACAGCGACATATAGCATTAAGGCCAACTTCATGAATCAACTAACTACCTTAAAATTCAAGTTCAATGAGTTTTATCCACTGAAGGATAATGTGCAATGTGATCACTAAGATATTTAGTTCATTACAACCAGTGACATAAGCGATGAGAAGCTCATCGTCAAGTAACACATATATACTGTCGTGTTCTGGCAAAGAAACAGAAAGAGAACAAAATAAAACTTTTTCTAATCACATTTAAAATATTAAATAACTTCAAAAACAAATTCCATGTGGTAGAAACCATAAAATAACCCCAAAATGCACTTATGAAATGGATTATTTGCTTTACAGCTTTGCTACAACGTGCCTAAATATCTGTGTAATCTTGAAAGAGGGCTCCAAAAAAGAGGATAAAATGTGAAGACAACTGAAGAAATGCAGAAACGTGGTCATTCTCAAAAGAGTCAGCATATTGAAAATTTGCCAAAAGGAGTTTAAAAGTTGGTGTGTTTGGAAACAGGGAGGATTTAAAAATACAGTCAAGGAAAAACACAAAGCAAAACATGTGAATGCAAATTTCCTAAACAGAGAAGGAGGAAAGATTAAGTAAAACTTCAGAAATACTGTACTCAGTAACCGGCTCATAGCAGAGCTCCTGTCACTTCCAAGATCCTTAAAAACTCAAAGGAAATGAGCTCAAAATGAGCCTCATGTGACAGCTGTGTGAGTGATGTTGCCTAGCAACAGGAAATATGCAGATGAGCATCTATCATGTGGGTTGGGTGTGACAAAGTGGAAATTGTAACAGTGTGTATACTAATGCTCAGCAGAGCTCAGCAGAGCTGGGAGGTAATGATGTCTTCTTATCTGTAATATGTGATGTGAACTCACAGGACAGAAGATTACGGGCAAAAGATGTTGTAATTGAAGGAAATGCATAAAGTGAATGCACAGACAAACCTAAGTGACTGATAAAAGATATTCTGCAGTTCATCTTGTATAATGAACCTTACAAGGAAGCATGTAGTATTTCACTTCATGGTGTTACATTTCAGGTAAATCAGTAATAGACAGCAACACCTTCAAAAAAAGCATTCATCCATTTACTGAGCCCTATTAATTCAGCTTAAGCATTGTGGAGCAATAGGGGGGCCATCCAAGGAGCATCAGGTTTAGAACCACCCTAGATGGGATGCCAGTCCATCCCAGGACAGCCCTGTGCACACTCATCTGTACCTGGACAGCTTAGCCCAGCGTTTCTCAACCTTTAGGTATTTGTGACCCGAGTTTTCATAACAGTTTTAATCGCGCCCCCCTAACGTTTTTTTGAAAGGAGCCCACTAATACCAATTTGTTCTTTTTTAATTCATGATATATCATAGATGCATATTTTATTATACCTACTTAACTCTATATTTATTTTTCTAGTATCAGAATGTAGTTTAAGTTCATTTGTTTTGGTTTCCATAGATGTATTTTTCATATTTTCGATTCTTGTTTTCTTTTTTTCACATCTTCATGCCCCCCCTAGGGGAGCCTGCCCCACAGACTGAGAACCACTGGCTTAGCTTAACATGAATTTCTTTAGGATGCAGAAGAAAAAACAAACAAAGGGAGAATCTTCAAGCTCTTCATATACAGTCTGGAATTTGAACCAAGGGTCCTGGGGCTGAGAGAAAGAATTAATCAATGCACATCCTTTGCTTATCTGCATATCCATATAGACGTTCTGTGACGTTGTGTTGCAGTGCCTTAGGTACCAGGCCACACTGCCTACTAATTACTTCTCACTGCTTATAGAATGCAGGTCGCATTAACACAAAGACGTGTCTTTTTTTTCTTTGACTTTCACCCTTTTCTGTAGATTAATGCCCCTGGTCTTCCATTGCTCTCACCTAAGCTTTTCTTCTCTTTATCCTATCTTTTTGTAAAGAACTGCTTTCCCTAAGATACCTCCATTCACGCCACATCCTACTTTCTGGTGTTGACATTCACAGACCTTTTGTCAGGGTGATACTTTTCTCAAGACTTTCCAATAGCATTTGACAAAGTGGCCGTAAATCTGATTTGTACTTTCAATTGTAATATGTGTTATGTTTACTGTCCCCGGATTAGGAACAGGATTCAGGTGATAATGAATGTCTTTGGACAATGCCTGCATATGACTTGTGAACATGTGGGAAAACGTACTTGCCTGCCATTAACTACTTTCTCTGATTATTGAAATATTCTACCTAAATGTCTTTGCAAGATCCTTTTAAGGTTGTGCGTTGTGGGTTATGGAAACACTTGGCATAAGGAAGTAACCAGCTCTGGATAGGACATCAGGTCACAACAAGCTACAATTACTCTGGGCTAATTCATTTAACATAATTAAGTCTTTAACCTCCCTATACCCGGGCTGTGAAATCAGTGCTAAAAGCTTTAGTCCCGATCACTACTTGGGCAACAGTGTAGATGAATCATCCCCTAGCTTCATAATGGTGTCTCGTAAGAAACGTTTTTCAGCAGTCTAGGTGTTGCACGCTATTGACTGTAATACAAGCAGTGATGGTTAGGGGCCTTTCATCAGCAGCGACGACAAAGTGAATCTGTCTTCAGGCAGTGAAATTGAAACGGACAGTAAAACCAAAAGTAATTCAGATGAATCTAAAAGTGAGGCTTGCGTTTGGGTTTCTGTTGACCCTGCTTCAAATAAAACAACACTACATCGTTTTGATTTTATGGGGCAGCCAGGAATAAAAGTGAACGTTAACAGCCAAAATTCACTTCCTTACCTGAAGTTATTTCTTGATGATGACTTGATCGAAAGAATTGTTGTTGAGACAAATTGTTATGCAGTGAAGGGTAAATGGCCTACACCTACGCAGTTTTCCTTTTCAAAGATATACCACACAAAAGACATATTTTGATAGTATATACGGTATTATTATTATTATTATTACCAGTAACAGCGCACTGCGCTATAACGTGCAGTGAATACACTTGACTTGAGCATTCCTAGTTTTCATCCTCTTTCTCTGTACGTTTAGCATTTGTTTGCTCAGAGGTTGATGTGTTTGCTGCTTCCTGAGCAGCTCTTCTTTTCTACACCCTAGTGGCCCGCTGCTTCTCTTCTTTCGTCTGCATCTTTTCACGTTAAAACTGATTAAGTCAGTATTTGTGTTGCAATTACTTAGTACGTTTTCCTTAATTTTTCACTTAAGCTGGCACTTAAGTCTTCAGTCTGCCTCAAGAATGATTTAAGATATGAATAGGTAGGGGAAGTGATGGCGAAGGTGGTAGGCAATGAGAACGGCACCTGTACACACGTGCCACACGGCTGCCCTACTGGCCGCTGCCGAGAATTGATTTTACAATAAAATAAAATAAAAATAAAAAGAGGAATAACCTTGGAGGTCAATCATCACCCCGAAAGCGGATAGTAGACGTCACGTAGTAAATGTGTACCAAATTTCAGGTCAATAGTTCAAATGGTTTGCGAGCTACAGGTGATTAAATATCCTGGACAGACAAACGAACAGCTACAGTAGCGTATTATATATAAAGATTATTATTATTATTATTATTATACCTTTTACACTTCTGACATTTCGTGTTTTGCACATTTTACAGTAGAAAGATGAGATTTAACAAAAATGTAATTTTTCAAGCCAAAAAAATCCAATGCATTTTATTTTTAATTGAGAAAAAATGTAACATTAAGGAGGTTAAGATATAGAAGACAAATGGAGTAAATGAACTAAGGCAGGGGTCCTCAATCACGGTCCTGGAGAGCCGCAGTGGCTACAGGTTTTTGCTCCAACCCAATTGCTTAATAAGAAGCCCTTATTGCTCCAGTAACACTTCTGCTTCACTTTAGTTGTCCCACTCGTTAAGATTGTGAACCCTTATTGCTTATTTAATTCTTAAACAGCTGTATTCTTGGTTTTTAATTGCTCCTAATTAGCAATAACATGCAAACAACAAAAGAGACAAGCATTTCTCCATTTAGCTTGTTACCATTTACACCTGTGTCCATTTATCATGTACTATTGGGTTTAATTAAATACTTGGAAGGAAAGTAAAGAGAAAAAAATGAAGGACTGAGAATTACTCATCCATTTTAGCCTTCAAATCATTTGGATGATATCCTTAGAAAGGAGAAGAAAATCTAGGATACGAGAATTACCTGACATAGCGGAGTTAAAGCACTAACAAGCCATGAAATTAAATTATTGGCAAGAATTGCTTTCTAATTAAGCAACCGGGTTAAAACAAAAACCTGCAGCCACTGCGGCTCTCCAGGACTGTGATTGAGGACCCCTGAACTAAGGAATAAAAGTGAAGTGAACAATGACAGCCAAGATCCACTTACTTACTTGAAGTTATTTCTTGATGACATGATCGAAAGAATTGTTGTTGAGATGAATTGTTGTGCTGAACAGTACATGATAAAGGACTGTACACCTAAGAAGTTTTCCCATATACCACACAAAAGACATGTTTTGACAGTATATACAGTATTACTATTATTATTATTATTATTATACTTTTTACACTTCTGACTTTATGCTACATTTAGCATTTTGAACATTTTAAAGTAGACAGAGTATGCAAGAAGATTTTGCAGTGTCTATTCATGCTATGTCTTGATTCAAACCCAGTCTCCTCAATTTGTGTGCTAGTAATACTAGAGTCACAAATGTGGAGACTAAAATGTTACTGCATAAAGCCAGTGCAGACAACAAACTGCAGGGTCTGATGTTAAGATAGTAGAACAGTGGCCACTTGCCAACCAAATGTGAAATCCATGGCTGAATGGCAACAGCTAAAGATGACAAGTGAAGACTGGGGAGAGATTAGTGAAGAGCTCCAAATCCTAGATTGTGTACTCTTTATCATTCATTGCCAGTGTTTCACTTTTATTCTTGTTCAATGGATCTCTTGACTCATATTTTTCTGGCAGACCAACGTGCTAGGGGACTTTTTAAAGGACAGTGACAAGCCTTTATATCTGCAAGTGGGTTTCACCTGCCACCTCCCAATCCACCTTTCTGCCCTTCAAGGTGAGTGGTGACAGCATTTCATCCAAAAACCCCACAGAGTGATACTGACAAAGAGACACTTACGTGACGTTGTGTATAACAACTGTTTTTCTCGCGATGGAATGAGGATTAAGAGGCTCAAAGCGGACAAAGTGATTAGCAGACAGGTCAGTAATCTCCTCTGGGTAGGGGCTGTCCTCTCCTCCAGTGATAGAGGTCAACTGTAATGCAACTAGTTCTCCTGAACCTGGACAAAGTGGAGAAAAAGTGGTCAGATATTAAAAAATGAAATGGAAAGAGCAGTGATGAGAACATCATAACTAAAGCGATTAAGAAAGCATATGAGATGCAGAAGCTGTCCCAGAGGCTCTTTCTGCTAGAGGCATTTCAAGTTTAGTAAAATATATTTCTAAACACACTTTCTCTTGGCTTTTTTCTTGCTCCACCAATCACAGCATTAATTAATGTTGCACACCCAGAGACCCTGATAACGGGGCGAGGTGTAAGTGGCAGGGAAAACTAGGGGCTGAGTGTGGATCCCAAGTCTAGTCCAGAGCATTAGATTGATTTGTGACTGTAAATTGGTCCCAGTGTGCTCTGCAATAGACTGGCATTAAGGGATGCTTTCTGTCTCATTCCAGACACTGCTGGTATAGACTGTGGACCCCATGATCCTTACATAGGTGTGAAAGTGGATGACATTAAGTCAATGCAAACTAAGCATGTGCATCTCAGTATGATGGTCCGGGTTTCACATGTTTCACCCGGGAGCCTCTTGATCCCGGATTGTCGATAGTCATAACTGAGATGAGCCGGGCAAATGAGAACACACACATACAGCAAAGGATAGTTACAAATAATGAACAGTGCTTTAATTAAAAAAAATCAACAAATCAAGTGCTCAAAAATCCAGTTTAAAATCCTCATAAATAAATGAATAATCCATTAAAATTAGAGCAAATCTAAAGAGGTTAAAATGTCCACATATATGTCCAGAGAAAATGAGGTTAAAAATCCATGGCAGGTAAAATCTTTAATAAATAAATGCACAGTCAAAGATGTGTAAGCCCTAGTGCATCTGACTAAGAACAGATGTCACCCCAGCTTACTCATTATGGATCCCTCAGCACGAGAAGACATCCCGCCAACATGCACGGCCACCCCTCTAATACAGTCTCAGGTCCCTGCTGGTTACAGTAAGGCAAATAAAGACACACACATGCAGCAAGGGGTAGGTGCCAGACTGTTTAAGAACCCATGGGACTCAAGCTGGAGAAGGACATTTTAGAATTTTGAGCTTTTTAATGGACTTTATTTAATGATTGATGGTTTTATGGTTTTTATACTTTTAATGTTCTGTTTTTACAAAGGGGGCTTGGGTTTTGGTTTAAGAATTGGGTTTGGTTTTAGTGCAGTGCAGAGCTACATCATGGACCTGGGCCACCAGTTGCACCAGGGTGAAAGATGGTTGGAGATTTCCCATGCAACTGGGACCTTGTGGAGGGAAGTGTGTGATAAGCGGTCCGTGGCGTCGGGATAATTTTAAATAAATAATCATGCCCTAAGTAGTGCAAGACTCCAGTCGGGTGCACAGAAATGCTTTATAATGTGGCTAATTGGGGTACTTGGCCGATCCTGCCACATACACATGTGGAAGCGGATGGATCAGACAGGCAACTTAGTTATGTCTCGGAGCAACGCGGTTTGTTGCACCTGCACCCAATTAGGTAGGAGAGTTAAAAGGGACAAAGGGGGAAGTGGAGGAACAGGTGAGAGAAAGAAAGAATTGGGAGCAATAAGGGAAGACAGAGGTTGAAAGATGGGATGACGGAGGCGGCAGGCGTGTAAGCAGTGTGTAGGTGGATGGAGGCAGGCAGCTGGGAAGACGAGCTCCAGGGGGAGCTTAGGACGGGTGCTCGAAGGGGGCTGAAGAGGGTCGACACAGCTGTATGTTGACGGGAGCTGGAGTGACCCGATCCCATCAGCAGGCTCCCATGTAAGTCTGGGGAGAGGCAGTGGAAGACAAATAGAGCAAGGCAAGGCTCGGATTGGGAGCCCTGCTGGGTGCCTGTAACAAGTAGGAACCCAAGCCTGTATTAGAGGGGTGTTCGTGCATGTTGGCGGGATGTCTTCTCATGCTGAGGGATCCATAGTGGGTAAACTTGTGAGATGTCTGTTCTTAGTAGGATGCACTAGGGCTTACACATCTTTGACTGTGCATTTATTTATTAAAGGTTTTACCTGCTGTGGATTTTTAACCTCATTTTATCTGGACATATATGTGGACATTTTAACCTCCTTGGATTTGCTCTAATTTTAATGCATTATTTATTTATTTATGGGGATTTTAAATTACATTTTTGAGCACTTGATTTGTTGGATTTTAATAAAAGTACGGTTCACTATTTGTACCTACCCCTTGCTGTATGTGTGTGTCCTCATTTGCCCGGCTCATCTCAGTTATTACCATCAATAATCTGGGATCAATGGGCTCCTGGGTGAAACAACTAACGTGGAGCTAACCCGTACCATCACACTCAGCGAATGTTCAGTCATGCCAGATCAATACATATCACATACAAAACTCCAATACCCACCTGTAACTGTGATCTCTTTTACTTGACAGTTGTCGCACACAATGGTGAAGACTTCCGAGAAGGCTTCAGGAGATGGAGGGAGGAAGGCTACCTGGACCAGAAAGGAAAAGGCTATGTTAGCAGCGAGAAAATGAAGGAGCTGAAAAGAATGAAATTTGGAAAAATTAATACACAAGGAGCTGAAGGTAAAGATTGACATTTCAGTTCACTTTGTAGGTCATCTGTGAGAAAGTTTGTATGCAGTAGTGAAGATTACTAATAATAATAACATTCAGTGCGTCACTCTGGTCTGCGTATATAATAAGCTTTGCACTCACTTAAATAGCCTGCTTATGAAATATTATACTTTTATGTACAATATATTTTTACTTTTAATTTCTTCTTCTTATTTTACTACTATTATTAACACTGTGTTACAGTGCTCGCTTTTCTGCTTTGTTATACATTGCTTGCCATTGTTTTCATTCTTGTGCTATAAAAATTCCATTAGAAAGCACTTTATGGGTTCTGCCAGGAAAAAGGCCAAGAGAGCTGTTTGTTTTTCAAGGACTTTTGTAAAAGGGGTGGTAAAATTCCTAGTTACACACTGATTGGTTTATTGTACAACAACAATATTATACTAATGTTACAAAAAGTGTTACCACACCCTATCATTTTGACCCCCACAACTGCTGCTTGCCTGATATGATGGCATACTGCAGCTGCTAATCTGATTATTCCTGGAACTTGGGAATTGCTTCTCTCTGTAACCTTACACTTTGAACCTCTGCACACCCCTACAGTACTGGAGAAGACAACATCTGGAACACTGAGAACACCTCAGCTAACTGACGCATTCATCTCCGTTGACAATTCCCAGCATTGAACATGATATATTTGTGGAGTTAACACTATATGTTAGAGACCAGGGATTAGTTCAAAATGCCCAAAATCCAATACATATAATAGTGGCTGCTCTAAACCACAGAAAGAATTATTGCCTGTATTTTGAGTCACTTGTTTGACAAGTTTGCCCAATTATTAAAACCTAAAAGCTGTTGCTTTTGTGTCCCCTTTCTTATATTCTTATGACGATTGTGTGACTGGGCCCCTTATGTGCACCTTGGTGATTCCTTTAGGATCGCTTCAATACAAGACTCCCTAACCATCATCCTAGATCATTCCTCTTCATGCAGGTTTACAATAGGACTTTCTCATCAGTCTTCTCAGACATGTTCAAATTTTGGTAAAATTATAAAAGAAGAGTGACTTAAGATAAGAGTCAAGCTAACAAACATTCACAAATAAAACTTACATTGATAGCTAATGACAAGTTAAGCAGAAGCAAAAGGTGACACTAACCTCTAGCAGGGTGGCCTCGCCTGGCAGTAACTCAAAGAAGAAAGGACCCAATGCAAAGGGAGGCTTCTCCACAAAACCAGGTGTTGCCACTGACTGAAGAAGAGGAGAACAATTTAGGAATCGGGGCAAAGGAAGATCAAAAACATCATCTGATACATCCATTAACCTCAGAGGATATTTACATCTGAAGATGACCTGGGTTCGCTTCCCCGGTCCTCCCTGCGTGGGTTTCCTCCGGGTGCTCCGGTTTCCTCCCACAGTCCAAAGACATGCAGGTTAGGTGCATTGGCGATACTAAATTGTCCCTGGTGTGTGCTTGGTGTGAGGGTGTGTGTGTCCTGTGGTGGGCTGGCGCCCTGCCCGGGGTTTGTTTCCTGCCTTGCTCCCTGTGTTGGCTGGGATTGGCTCCAGCAGACGCCTGTGACCCTGTGCTAGGATATAGCGGGTTGGAGAATGACTGATATTTATGTCTGGTCCGTTCAATTCAAGATTTTACAGCCTTCTACCACCACTGGGCTAAAACAGATTGGTGCACTCATATTCAGGAGAGCCAGCATTACATACTGTATATCTACCACCACATGGCCCAGTGTAAAAAAAAAATTACAAAATTAGTTCAGTTCCTTCATCCCCATTGCCGTCAATGCATTTCACAAGTTTGATGAAGATCTTGAACATTTCTATGAGTTTGCCAAACTTACATTGAAGTGAACTCCTTGGGGTTCGCTGTTCACTATTTAGTATGTGTGTCAGCATCCCATATAAAAAAATGATTAGAATACACATAGTAAAAGAAATAAAAATATGTATAGAGTGCACTGGCCCAGGGATATATTTTGAATTTTGCACAGTCGTCATACATTTGATGGCAGATGAAATGATTTTATGGCATACTGACAGCTCTGCCACTTTACCAGATACTTGGCACACTTTTGTGCACAGCATCATTTTTTACAAGCACTGGCAGACATAACTGTTGATGAAGTTACGAAAACATTAAGGACAACTGCCAAAAATGCTGCTAGGTGGTGCACCTGTACAAAATGTAAAACTCCAACTAAAGATGAACAGACAAGTTAGCAGGAAACATATCCTTACCTCAAGAAAAATAGTACCAACAATCTGTGATAAAAATTTATAGCACTTTACTTGGCTGTTAGAAGCATGCCTCAAAAATACAGAAGGCATCTCTTAGATGGCATTAGGTATTTCTTAGATTGAAACTTTTACGTTCATGGTATATTTTAAGACTTTTGTTTTCACATGTGAACCCGAGCCCATGTGATATCTTTCAATAAGGGCGTGTAAATAAAGGCGAGCTTCAAAACGACGACCTCAATTGGGCGCAGCGAATAAAGGCAAACGCAACAAAATTATTACAGTAAATTTATTAGATAAAGGCAATGATTGAACATATAAAAAGGCAAAAGCAAGAATATTAAAACATCCAATTAATTAATGCATGAACTTCTAACGAACTATTTCTGGAACAAATTTGTACCATTTTTGGTATGACAGCGAGACGAACATTTTCCAATCCTATATTCAGTGCATTTCCAGATGTGTTTCCCGTTGATAGTTTTCTCCTTTCTGAATGTGTAGCCTTCGACTACGAGTAGATCTGCACCTTTGTTGCTCTTCACATATTCCAGAGCGATTTGAACTAAATTATCTACGAACGCCTTTATTCGCCGCGCTCAATTGAGGTCGCCCTTTTGAAGCTCGCCTTTTTGTGCGCGCCCTTATTGAATAGAGCCCCCCCATGTAGCTCCATTTAAAAACACAAGAACAGGCAAAAATATATTTTAAAATTCATAAGAAAAAGTTCCACTTTAGAGCACAGTTTCTTGTGGCAAATTAATAAATACCATGATTGTGAAGAAGTAACTTCCAACTTGAAAAATAACATACTTATCCTTTAAGGAAGAAAGATTATGAATTCTAAAAAAGATATTTACCCGAAAGTTTGCAGCTGGCCATTGCTTTTTTGACATAATACAGAACCTCCCAGGGCTTAAACCTTCATTCCTGCACAGAAACTCCGTAAACTTCACACCACCAACCAAGCAGTAACCACAATCCAGTACTCGGGGCACTAAGAAGTGGAGAAAAGGTGACACAGATTTATGAAGTACTAACAGAGATATGATAATTGGGAATTGTGCATTTATTCCATTATTAATTTTCTAAATTTGAAAGACCTGGACAAGACATAAACGTACAAAGTTCACTAATTTACAATTACATATTAACCCAACCTGCATGTCTTTGAGATGTAGGGTCCCAATGTAACACTCTGTATATCACTGTATATAAGATCTTTATCAATCTACCAATAGCTAATGTGGCGAACGGCTGGGGGCGGTACCCAGCTGGGACGCCAGAAGGACTGAAGGAGGGATTACGCCTCCTCTGGACCACGAGGGGGCGACCGCCCTGGTGGCTATGGGGACCACGAGAAAGGAGCATGGAAGCTCAACCCTATAGGGGCCTGTGGTAACTGCCAGGGGGCACCTGAATGCCTGGAGAGCCCTGGTCCCCAGCACTTCCGCCACACCCGGAAGTGCTGGGGGAACGAAGACCAGGGACACCCGAAGTGCTTCTGGGTGCACAGCCAGCACTTCCGCCACACCTGGGAGTGCCAGCAGAAGTTCATCGGGAGGCACCTGGAGCACATCCGGGTGAATATAAAAGGGGCTGCCTCCCTCCATTCGATAGCTGGCCTTGGGTGGAACAAGACAGAGCTCGGAGGAAAGGAGAGGAGGCGGTCAGAGAAACAGGCATTGGAAGAAGCCTGGACTGAAAGGTGATTGGTGCGGGAGCACTGGGTTGTGTGCGGGACTCATTTTATTGTAAATATGGAAAATAAACGTGTGTTAGGTTGTAAACCATCAATGTGTGCCTGTCTGTGTCTGGGCCAGTCTCCACACTAAATAACTGAAAAAAAAATGTAGCCCTTAATAAATAATCTATTGTGCACACACTGAACATGTCAGGATTCTGTACTTACAATCTTGCACAATCAGAATTTTACATACTGGGAACTTTGGGACATATTGCACCAACTTAATAGAAGAATTTTCTTCTTGCGTTAAGGTTTTTTTTGGTCAACTTGGTGATACAATGAGTGACATATAAATAAGGGTTTAAGCAGAGCCAAGAAACCGCACCCTCCCAAAAATGCTCACCTTCCTGTACAGTGCCTGTGGTTTAAGGTTAATGTCTTCTGCAATCACAATAATGTCTCACAAGGCGTAGAAACTGTGCTGACTATTAAATACTTGAATGGATTTGCGTTGGGAAAACAGACAACAACATGTTTATCTTCATTCTTCTTTTTGCACAATACCATGTGTTGTACAATTCTTTATTATTCAGGTTCACTTTACTTTGTTGGCGGATCCTGTAATTATCTGCATTACGCATGCACCTAAATCTGGTCATTTATGGAAGACTTGTGGGTTTTCTATTGCTTCATAACAAACGAGACAGTAGCTACATAGATTAAGAGTTCTACAGGATAGCGAGAGATGTCTTAGTGCGTTAAACTGTCCTGTGAACAGTCCTGTTTTTAATTGTATGAGTATTTAGTGTTTGTCTAATTTACTATACAACTTTAATCCTTTAATTAACTTGTATTGCATCTTGGATTAATCTGATCAGTAGCCTCTTCTTCTTCTTCTTCTTCCTCCTCTTCATCTTTTCCCACTTCTATGTGGGGTGGATGTTCAGTCCTGCACCTCCTTCTCAGTCCTTCAAATCTTCTTTTACTTATCCATCCACCTCCACTTTGGTCTCCTTCACATTGTCTTCCCCTGTTCCACCACCTGTGGTAATTACTTAAACACTTTATTTCCCAGTGTCTTTTGTGTTTGACTTTGGTTTCAATCTTAAGAATATTGCATGTAAAAAACTCATGAAGGTCAGCATGAGCTGCTGTGTTGGCATCATGCATGAGAATACTCCTGGATGAGCTTGGCACCATGTTGTTGGATCCTGCTTTGACCCTGAAGTTGCCAGACTAGGGAATGGTTATACATGACCCTGAATTGAATTAATCAGGCTTCCAAAAGAACAAATGACATTATTAATATCTTGTTCTATGCAGATTATGAATAATAATAATGCCGATGAACACCTTGAGAGTTGAGACAGTTATGGCAGGGTCCTGTTCACTGACTAATGTGCTGCTTTTAATACAATACAGTTTAATCCGTTATTGACTGAGAACAGATGTACAAATACAAACTCCAATATACTGAATACAAATGGAAAATAAAACTTTATATTAACTTTACATCATCTGACTCTCCCTATCACATATCACATAAAATAAAAAGGATCACATTGGTGCTAAACTCACAGGTTAATATAGGTGGTGGGCGCCGGGCTTCAATGGGCACAACTAGAGGGAATGGGGCCTGAGTTTCAATTAAAATGAAGTCCTCAAAGTCTGCCAGACAGTCTGGAATAAAGCGGATAGTGTACTGACAGCTCATTCCTGGAGCTACCATGCCACCTTCACCTGGAAACTTTCCTGAAAAAGAAAAAACATTTATGACGAAAGAACCTGATGAACATAAGGTTGAAATTCACCTTGGAGTATGTTACAACAATCACGGATTTGGATTTGTGCCCCAAAACATTTTAAAATGTGTTGGTGGGATTTCTAATGTTTTGTGTTTTTCATCAAAAAATGCTAAAAATTAACTTATTAGAATGCTGTTGTCAATATATGGAATGTCAATAGTATATTCCTAAACGAAAAGAGTTTACAAAAACAAAGGCCTTTGTAGTGAGTAAGTGGGCAATGTGAGCATGAACAGGTGTTGCAAGAGGGCAATATTTTTCCCATTAGTGAAAAGGGGGCAGAGAAGCTTACAGTATAGAAAACATATAAAATGGCAGACAAGTCAGCAACAGTTGATGCTCCTGCCTGATGCCAGCTGGCAGGTCAGCAAATGCGGTAGAATATTTGACCCTTAGACTCTTAAGAAATGATGAACAGACGGGAGAATTTTGGAGATGGCAACACTTCCAGGCTATTACAAGGCTCATGGTCCTGGAAAGTGAAGATGGCGCTGCACTGTCTTTTAAATGAAATAGGCAGTTTGGGGGCTTATCTATCGTGTCTAGTATTCATCCCCTTGAAGGTTTTCACATTTTTTTGTTATACAACATTGGATTTAAATAGGCTTTTTTGACATTGATCAACAGAAAAAGACTCTTTAATGTCAAAGTGAAAACATCTCTACAAAGTTTGAGTTACAAAGTTAATTACAAATATCAAACGGCAACTAATTGATTGCATAAGTATTCACCCCCTGCAAGCCAGCAGATGCACCACTGTGAGCCATGACAGCCTCGAGTCTGTGTGCACTGCTCTCTGTCAGATTTGCACATCTGGATACTTTTTCTTTACAAACCGCCAAAGTTCTGTCAGTTTGCATTGTGATCATGAGTGAACAACCTTTTTGAAGCCCAGCCTCCAATTCTCAAAATCAGGGCTCTGACTTGGCCACTCTAGCAAAATTAACATGGCTGATTTAAGCCATTCCTATGTAGCTGTGGCTTTATTCATGCTGGGAAAAGAAATCTTCACTCAAGGTGCAGGATCCTTGCAGGCTGCATCAGGGTTTCCTCCCAGATTTCCCTGTAATTTGTTACATTCATTTTACTGTCTACCCTCACAGGTCTTCTGCAGAGAAGCATCCCCACTGACTGTTGCCAGCATAATACTTCACAGTGCGGATGGCGTGTTTGTTGATAATTTGTTATTTAGACTGAAGGCTAAAAAAGGCTCTATTTAGGTCTCACAAGACTACAGAACCAAGGTCTCCAATGTGTGTTTATTAACATTACCTTTCTCTTTGTCACTCTCCCATAAAGGTGATGCACCTGGGTCAACAGCCCTTATCTGCACCGTCTCTCCACTGTAGCTTGTAATTCCTTCAGAGTTCTCATATCCATCCCCTGACTTATGGTTTGCAGCCATTTTTCCACAGGGTTGCTTAGAATGTTCTTTTGCCTTAATTGTGTACGTAAGGTCACCATACTGACTTAACACAAGATGGCCCATCCAGATAAAGCGCACTTATACTTCAATCAATGGAAACTCCTACAGACAGGTGATCTCCAATGAACAAACATGTGAATTTCAAAAATGAGCTGCTGCAGTGATAATTTAGGGGTGTCATATTAATGGTGTTTTTTTTTTTTTGTTATGATTATCTTATTTCACTTTTTAGAGGCTGCGGTGGTCTGGCGCCCTGCCCGGGGTTTGTTTCCTGCCTTGCGCCCTGTGTTGGCTGGGATTGGCTCCAGCAGACCCACATGACCCTGTAGTTAGGATATAGCGGGTTGGATAATGGATGGATGGATGGACTTTTTAGAGGTCTGTTTTCAGATCTGTGTGGTTATTTGTTTTTCTTCTGGGTTTGGGTCTAAAGATTGTGTCCTAGTGTATACACACTCCTTTTACCAGCATGAGTCATATTTTCTTAATTTGCTCCCTTTAATACACAAAAGAAACATGATCAATCAACATTTTTATGACTCTTGAAAGAAAACAAGCTGATGAACAGACTCTTAATCTTAAGTCCTGAATTGATATTTCATTACTTGTCACATTGCAAAAAGTAAACAACATAAGATACTGTTTAATTTGAAATTTTGAAATAAATTATAAAAAGGAAATGCCAATTGAGAGAAGGCAATTGGGGTATTTTGGGTATGGGCTATACCTGACACTATGGCAGAACGTAGGAGTGCAGGGAATTCCTCAGGAAGAACTGCACACTGTAGGGTGGCTTGGTCTATTCAGTCCATTGTGTTTCCATCATAGTCCTCACCATGAAAAGAGAATTCAAAATTCAGTATTGTGCTGACACTCAGGACTGAGATGTGCTGATAATGCATGTGTTTTGAAAGTAGATGAGTGTCGCTGGAGAATGGGCTGAGGCATATTTTAAGCATATATATTGTACAAGCAATTGATATAAAACTGTGTAGTGTATTGTCATTGTCCCACTTGTCCTCTTTAATAAAACCCCTGTGTGTGTCCAGGTGCCCGTGTGTGTGCGTCTTCTGGTGAAGTGCGCATGCGCGGGCCACGCCGTGCATCACGCCGTGCCCCGCCCATGCGCACGGCACCGTGGACGCACACACACTGGAAGCTGGGCACACAGTGAATGGCCTTGCCACGGCCGCGCATGATAAGAAATAAAGGACAACAGTGCTGGAGCCAGTGCTGATTGGGTAGTCGCGGCCGCGCACATAAAATCCGTTGCTGGGGAGACGCCACACATACAATAATCAGCTGCACACCAGCACAGATTAAAATACTTGTTGGGGAACTAAACAGTACTTGCTGGGGAGGGGCCATGGGCACGATTATCAGCTACACGCCACACATTAAATCATTTGCTCGGGACACTCTGCTGATTGCCCAATGTTGTGACAGAAAATTAAAGTGATATTACGGACAACAAAGCCAGTATTACCGTCAGAGAAAATTACAGGCATTTTACGGAAATACAAACCAGTATTACTGCGAGAGAAAATTAAAGACACACAATACAGTGAAGCATATTACAGCCATATACAAGTCAGTATTACTGTAAGAGAAAATATTACGGACGTATCTACTAACAACATGCCACCCAAAAAAAAGGACACGTCAAGTAGGACAAAAGACATGGACAATCAAATCCTATATGAGCAATATCTCCTGGAAGAACGGTCAGCTCAACAAGTAAACATCAACAAAAGAAAGGCTGAAAGACAAAGAAGAATACGAGCAAATAGATCGATTGAAGAAAAAGAAAATGACTGTCAGAAAAACGCTAAAAGAGAAAGACTCAGAACAGTAAACCTTAGAAAAAGTTGGCATTTACTTGCCAGAACCAGTATTCAGCCACGGTCAGTTATGTATTGCATTATCAAGAGTCAGAACTTTTCCAGATGTTGTTGTCAAGGTTGTAGATAGTCCTGAACAAGGCAAACTGTTGCCAAACTCAGACAGAATACTTACAAGAAATGTCTGTAATGAAATTTTATAGAAACATATCATGAGGTAAAAAAATAGAAAATTTTTCCTAAATATCTTCTTCAGATATTGTGTCTTACAGATTGTTACAAAGTTTTACACTAAGACAATATTAATTATACTTTCTGTGTTGTCATATACGTTTCTATTTTATTTTTATTTTTATTTTACTTTAGGCTTCTTGCAAAAATATTTTTGACAAAAAAAAAAATTAAGATAAGAAACAGAATGAGGTCAAGGTCCCTTGCCATTTAATATAGACTGTTCCTACTAATGTTTATGCACTACTGTTCTAGCGCCCGTTATTGTAACGGGCTTAATGTCTAGTGTATTATAATAGTCTGATAAAACCCAGCAAATGTGAACTTCCCCATACAATCTTATTACTCTGGACACACCCACACCTTTAGGCCACGCCCACAGCTAACTATCACATTTTAAATCCACTCTCTCATCATCACTGCAACACCTGACACTAACAAGTCCATTCAGCATCTTTTTCCACAAACAGCAAGACTCACCTAGGCCAATGGAAAAATACTGAGTACACGGTGGTATAACTCTGACATGGCGACTTGCAGAAGTCAAATTACGTAACTCAAGGTTGGTCTGAAATACAACAATGAAAACAACAAAGTGAAAAAATAATTCAGAAACTGAAGACTTACTGAGTGACAGCAATGCAGTATTTGAATAATAATTCAAATAATTCTTTACATTTATATAACACTTTTCTCACTACTCAATGCGCTTCCACACAGAGAGGACCCAGGACACAAACTCATGATCTTCTTACTGCAAGGCAGCAATGCCACCACTGTGACAATTCTTTAAAGCATGGCATTCGTCCATGTGGCAGACCTTTCATTAAATTGTCATATTATGCTTGTTGATTAAACTGAAACTTTGACCTAAAGTGACTTAGTGTACAGTTCACAAGGGGTCAGCATAAATGTTTCCTTTTCCTGCACATAGAACTGGCAAATGACAAGGGCTATTAGGGATCACTCAAAATGCTGGTGGTGAAAACTGAACAGGCACCTTTGTGCTTTGCACTTTAAAGGCCCTGTCACATTACACAATGTTTCTAGCAATTTCCAGTCAAGGACTTCATTAAAATAATCCTTGCAAATGATTCTGACATTCACAATGAGTTCAACGAGTCTGTAACTCTCCCCAACAAAATCAAAAATGAATGTTAAGGAATAACATGGGTGTTTTACACCTCACAAACAAATGAGAGGCTTGTCTGTATGATATGGCATGTTTTGCGTACCATGACATAATGGAAAAAAGAAAGAAAAGGACAGAGACTGTGGCTTAACTCGCCATACTGTACTTCTAAAGCCTCCATACAGCACGGACTCTGTTGGATGTGAGAAAAAGGGGCAAGCTTGCGATATTTAGGAAATAAAAAACTGTGCTGGAAGAAGTCATAACTTGTCATTGTAATCTGACATCCTCAGGCGATAAGATCATCAGCTGCACTCGTCAAGTTTGACATCCCCTTTGACTAAAAGTCATGCAATGTGCCATTAACATTACCAGTCAATCAGTTCATCTCAATATACCATCTCAAGGCACTTTGGCAAACCAAGACACATTAGTAGGTGTAGTATTAGGTGTAGCCAGGGGAAGAGAAGTTGAGTTTAAATCCCCCTGAAATATATTCTGCTCAAAAAAATGAAAAGAACACTTTTTAATCAGAGTATAGCATCAAGTCAATGAACCTTCTGGGTTATTGATCAGGTCAGTTATGTAGCAGAGGGGTTTGTTAATCAGTTTCAGCTGCTTTGGTGTTAATGAAATGAACAACAGGTGCACTAGAGGGGCAACACTGAGGCGACCCCCAAAACAGGAATGGTTTAACAGGTGGAGGCCACTGATATGTTTCCCTCCTCATCTTTTCTGACTGTTTTTTCACTAGTTTTGCATTTGGCTACAGTCAGTGTCACTACTGGTAGCATGAGGCGATACCTGGACCCTAAAGAGGTTGCACAGGTGGTCCAACTTCTCCAGGATGGCACATCAATACGTGCCATTGCCAGAAGGTTTGCTGTGTCTCCCAGCACAGTCTCAAGGGCATGGAGGAGATTCCAGGAGACAGGCAGTTAATCTAGGAGAGCCGGACAGGGTCGTAGAAGGTCCTTAACCCATGAGCAGGACCGGTATCTGCTCCTTTGGGCAAGGAGGAACAGGATGAGTGCTGCCAGAGCCCTACAAAATGACCTCCAGCAGGCCACTGGTGTGAATGTCTGTGACCAAACAATCAGAAACAGACTTCATGAGGGTGGCCTGAGGGCCCGAAATCCCCTAGTGGGCCCTGTGCTCACTGCCTGGCACTGTGGAGCTTGATTGGCATTTGACACAGAATACTAGAATTGGCAGGTCCCCCACTGGCGCCCTGTGCTTTTCACAAATGAGAGCAAGTTCACCCTGAGCACATGTGACAGACGTGAAAAGGGTCTGCAGAAGCCGTGGAGAACGTTATGCTGCCTGTAACATCGTTGATAATTTTCACTTCCATCAAACAATGTGGCATCCTTTCGTTCCTAACACATTACCCAGCCCATATCAGTATTGATATCCAGCATGATTTTTCTTCCCTTTGAGATGTGATGTATTTTCAAAGTGTTCCTTCAATATTTTTGAATAGTTTATTTTCTGACAGTTTCATCTGACTGATCATATGATTCCTGTACTTTCCATTTCCCCACTAATTAATTCTTGGCTATGCTCCTTAAGAGCTTTCATTTACATGTTACTGATCAGACAGTACATAAGTAAAGAAAAAGTGAATAATACAATGGTCCTTTGCTACTAGGCAACCTTGCAAAAAGTCAAGCATACACAGAAATGTACAAAACAAAAGATATTTAAAATTTCTAGCATGGAATGCCCAAATGTACAGTTGCAGAAAATATAGGTGCAGTGTATGGCCCACTCTTCTACAGCCAGCATACTTTCTAAAAACTCTTTTACCTCATAAATCTGCCCAACTTTGTAGTCGGTAAAAAGCAAGATGGGTGGGTTGGCCAGAAACACTGGTATAGGCTCCTGTGGATCGCTGTGGGTAGAAAAATAAAGGGACGAAGATCATTAATATGTAATAGCAGCAGAGCTAATAGTCTGTTTTCAGGCATAAGTACTCTAGATTCTGGGAGGGTAACCACAGGCAGGAATGAAAGAAGTCATTAACCCCATAAATCAAGACCTGCATGCACTCTTTACAGATATAGCATGCCTTTTTTTCATTTGTCAACTTCCAGGATCTGGCCTCTTCTTTTACAGGATCTATACCTTACTATTTTTTATTTTTCTGTGGCGCAGTGGGTAGCACTGCTGCCTTGCAGTTAGGAGACCTGGGTTCACTTCATGGGTCCTCCCTGCATGTAGTTTGCATGTTCTCCCCGTGTCTGCGTGGGTTTCCTCCGGGTGCTCCGGTTTCCTCCCACAGTCTAAAAACATGCAGGTTAGGTGCATTGGCGATCCTAAATTGTCCCTAGTGTGTGCTTGGTGTGTGTGTGTGTGTGTGTGTGTGTGTGTGTGTGTGTGTGTGTGTGTGTGTCTGCGTGCCCTGCGGTTGGCTGGTGCCGTGCCCAGGGTTTGTTTCCTGCCTTGCGCCCTGTGTAGGCTGGGATTGGCTCCAGCAGACCCCCGTGACCCTGTAGTTAGGATATAGTGGGTTGAATAATGGATGGATTTTTTTACAGGAGTTCCAAGACTATGTAGAGTTAGGGAAGACAATAAAATTCTTGAAGTGTTAGCTAAAATATTCCTAGTGGAAAATCAACCCCAAAAGTACCCACATTATCTTCCAGACAGAAAAAAATGTGTGACCTGAGAAATCGGCTACATTGTTGGCAAGGCTTCTCAACAGGTACAGATGGCACTTATAGGGTAGTAGACAAGACTAAGTCCACAGCCACAAGGGATGCACAAACCAGTGTGTTTCTTTGTGCCGGTCCCAAGCCTGGATAAATGGGGAGGGTTACGTCAGGAAGGGCATCCGGTGTAAAATTTTGCCAAATCAATATGCAGACAAGATACAAATTTCCATACAGGATCGGTCGAGCCCTGGGTTAACAACGACCGCCAACAGGGTGCTGGCAGAAATTGGGCTACTGTTGGCCGAAGAAGAGGGGGAAAATGTGTCCGGAGGCAGGAGGAGAGGAGGAAAGTAAAGAGAGTGGAACTGAGTGTAGGAACTTTGAATGTTGTCAGTATGACTGGTAAGGGGAGAGAGTTAGCCGATATGATGGAGAGAAGGAAGATTGATATATTGTGCGTGCAAGAGACTAAATGGAAGGGGAGTAAGGCCAGGTGGATTGAAGGTGGATTCAAATTGTTCTATCATGGTGTGGATGGGAGGAGAAATGGGGTAGGAGTTATTCTGAAGGAACAGTATGTCAAGAGTGTTTTGGAGATTAAACGAGTGTCAGGCAGAGTAATGATTATGAAGCTGGAAATTGGAGGTGTGATGATGAATGTTGTTAGTGCATATGCACCGCAAGTTGGGTGTGCAGTGGGTGAGAAAGAAGATTTTTGGAGTGAGTTGAATGAAGTGATGAACAATAAGTGGTGATTGGCACGGATTTCAATGGGCATGTTGGTGAAGGGAACAGTGGAGACGAGGAGGTGATGGGTAGGTATGGTGTCAAGGAGAGGAATGAAGAAGGTCAGAGGATAGTGGATTTTGCCAAAAGGATGGATATGGCTGTGGTGAATACGTATTTTAAGAAGAGGGAAGAACATAGGGTTACGTACAAGAGTGGAGGAAGATGCACACAGGTAGATTACATCCTGTGCAGAAAAGTTGATCTGAAGGAGATTGAAGACTGCAAAGCGGTGGCAGGGGAAAGTGTAGTTAAGCAGCACAGGATGGTGGTCTGTAGGATGACGCTGGAGATCAAGAAGAGGAAGAGAGTGAGGGCAGAGCCGAGGATCAAATGGTGGAAGTTGAAAAAGGAAGACTGCAAGGTTGACTTTAGGGAGGAGGTGAGACAGGCACTGGGTGGCAGTGAAGAATTACCAGACAGCTGGGAAACTACAGCAGATGTAGTAAGGGTGACAGCAAGAAGGGTGGTTGGCGTGACATCTGGAAAGAGGAAGGAGGAAAAGGAAACCTGGTGGTGGAATGAGGAAATACAGGAGAGTATACAGAGGAAGAGGATGGCAAAGAAGAAGTGGGATAGTCAGAGAGATGCAGAAAGTAGACAAGAGTACAAGGAGATGAGGCACAAGGTGAAGAGAGAGGTGGCCAAGGCTAGAGAAAAGGCGTATGACGAGTTGTATGAGAGGTTGGACACTAAGGAGGGAGAAAAGGACTTGTACCGATTGGCTAGACAGAGGGACCAAGCTGGGAAAGATGTGCAGCAGGTTAGGGTGATAAAGAATAAAGATTTGGAAACGTATTCACAAGCGAGGAGAGTGTGTTGAGCAGATGGAAAGAGTACTTTGAGAGGCTGATGAATGAAGAGAATGAGAGAGAGAAGAGGTTGGATGATGTGGAGATAGTGAATCAGGAAGTGCAACTGATTAGCAAAGAACAAGTAAGGACAGCTTTGAAGTGGATGAAAAATGGAAAGGCTGTTGATCCAGATGACATACCTATAAAAGCATTTAGGTGTTTAGGAGAGATGGCAGTGGAGTTTTTAACCAGATTGTTTAATGGAATCTTGGAAAGTGACAGGATGCCTGAGGAGTTGAGAAGAAGTGTACTATTTAAGAATAAGGGGGATGTGCAGGACTGCAGTAACTACAGGGGAATAAAATTGATGAGCCACAGCATGAAGTTATGGGAAAGAGTAGTGGAAGCTCGGTTAAGAAGTGAGGTGATGATTAGTGAGCAGCAGTATGGTTTCATGCCAAGAAAGAGCACCACAGATGCAATGTTTGCTCTGAGGATGTTGATGGAGAAGTTTAGAGAAGGCCAGAAGGAGTTGCATTGCGTCTTTGTGGACCTGGAGAAAGCATATGACAGGGTGCCTCGAGAGGAGCTGTGGTATTGTATGAGGAAGTTGGGAGTGGCAGAGAAGTACGTAAGAGTTGTACAGGATATGTACGAGGGAAGTGTGACAGTTTTGAGGTCTGCAGTAGGAGCGATGGATGCATTCAATGTGGAGGTGGGATTACATCAGGGATCGGCTCTGAGCCCTTTCTTATTTGCAATAGTGATGGACAGGTTCACAGACGAGATTAGACAGGAGTCCCTGTGGACTATGATGTTTGCTGATGACATTGTGATCTGTAGTGATAGTAGGGAGCAGGTTGAGGAGACCCTGGAGAGGTGGAGATATGCTCTAGAGAGGAGAGACATGAAGGTCAATAGGAACAAGACAGAATACATGTGTGTAAATGAGAGGGAGGTCAGTGGAATGAGGATGCAGGGAGTAGAGTTGGTGAAGGTGGATGAGTTTAAATACTTTGGATCAACACTACAGAGTAATGGGGATTGTGGAAGAGAGGTGAAGAAGAGAGTGCAGGCAGGGTGGAATGGGTGGAGAAGAGTGTCAGGAGTGATTTGTGACTGACGGGTATCAGCAAGAGTGAAAAGGAAGGTCTACAGGACAGCACTGACCAGAAAGTGGTGGTGACAGAGTTAAAGATGCTAAGATTTGCATTGGGTGTGACGAGGATGGATAGGATTAGAAATGAGTACATTAGAGGGTCAGCTCAAGTGGGATGGTTGGGAGACAAAGTCAGAGAGGAGAGATTGCGTTGGTTTGGACATGTGCAGAGAAGAGATACTGGGTATGTTGGGAGAAGGATGCTAAGGATAGAGCTGCCAGGGAAGAGGAAAAGAGGAAGGCCTAAGTGAAAGTTTATGGATGTGGTGAGAGAGCAATGCAGGTGATGGGTGTAACAGAAGAAGGTGCAGAGGACAGAAAGATATGGAAGAAGATGATCCGCTGTGGCAACCCCTAACGGGAGCAGCCAAAAGAAGAAGAAGACAAGATTAAGTCCAATCAGGTGTTTTGAGAAAGAGCATAGGACCTGCAGTGGTAAAAGAAGAGGCCTTTGGGATAGCAGACAGATAAACATATCGTTTGGGAGTGGAGTTCTGTCCCAGAAGGGAATTATATTGAGCAAGAGAGGATGTAGTGTTCTCAGAGAAAGTCTGCAGTATTCCCTCAAGACACTAAGTAGCAGACAACCTGGTACACACTATGGGTGTCTGATTCTTTTAGATGGGTCCTGCTGCAGACCTCCACAGCTCCGCAATTCAGTAGCTCCGTTGGACAGCCAAATGGATTGCAGGTTCTTGTCACCTGGTTTTACTTCACTTGAGTCAGATGACACCTCCCTAACCCTTATCTTAACCATAGTGAAACCAGCTGTTATCACTGACGTATAATATGAAGAGACAACCTCCTCAATGGAGTGGAGCTCTGGAGGTCTGCAGATGGAGTCTTTTGGATTCTTTAACCAAGAGAATGGGATGGTATCTGACAGTACCCAGCTGGTTTGATTGGGACACTGTGGCCTTAAAGAAAGGGCTGTCTTGAAGGTCCAGTCCATATGAAAGCCGCTTAGAACTCAGGAGAATAGCTGCTCCAGAGGCAGATGGATGCCATTGTGAGTTAGTTCCTACAGCACTAAACAAAAATCAGTTTCTTCTTTTTCCCCATTTACAGTAACAGAAAAAAATGTAATACAGGTGAGCTTAATGTTTATTTTTCATTACACGTTATTGTTTCAGGTGTTGTGTGTCAAGCTAACACCCAACTGTGTGTGGTTAATTCAACTAGGGGAGCTAAAATGACTGACATTGGCTCTTTAAAATTATGACTTCAGAGCTGCTATAATAACAAAAGGTAAGTCAGAAATATGGTACTGTATAAAAACTTTAAAATGCAGAAAGTTGTCAAATGCTAGATGAAGAAATAAACACTACGTTGTGTCACATTTGACCAAAGTCAAAGTAATTAGTAAAACTCATACTGCGCGTGAGTCAGGAACTATAGGAACATCCTTCTTTAAAACGTTTGCTTGTAAGTTTAAACATGACTCTTTTTTCCTCTACTCCGCTCCTAAAATCACACATTTGACTATTTAATAGACAGGACTCAAAGACTGAGAGTCGCTAATTGTTCATGTGACATGCTGTCTTCATCCACATGGTCCCCCTCAGGGCTGTGTTCTTTTACCACGTTTGTACATCTTCTACACTAACGGTTGTTGCAGTAAATTTCAAAACCTGTTCATCGTAAAATGTACTGATGATTCAGTGATTGTTAGTCTACTAAATGAGAATGAGACCAGTCATGGTCCAGTAGTAGACGTTTTTGTTAAATGGTGTGATGAGTCTTTTCTACACCTAAACATTACATCAACTAAGGAACTAATAATCATTTTTAGAAGAAACACCATTCATACACAATAAAACAATCATTCAAGACCTGGCAGTGGAGACAAGTGGACAATTATAAATGTCTGGGAACAATCATAGACCCAAAAGCGACTTTTAGTGAAAATCTGTAAGTAATTTGCAATATAGGACAGCAGCCTCTACTGTTTAAGGAAGTATTATCCAAATATAACTGCTTAGTTAAAATGTATTAACACACTTACTTTTGCAATTTGTTCATTGACCCCAAAACACAGAAACTGGGAAATACCAGCTCATTTAACTAGGCTATGAGTCCAATGAAAAACAGAAGTTAATTGGAACAAAAACCTGCAGCCCCAGGGGGTCCCCAGGACCGAGTCTGTGAACCACTGATGTACACTATGAAAGGTGCTTTGTCAAATACGGATCTATTCTTTAAGTGATTGTACTATGCAGAAATACTCTTTCAATACTAAAATGGCCGCCTAACCAATGGCTTTGCCTTGGTCCCCTATCCCTTAGTCATATTCCAGGGTTACCTTTCTTCCAGTATCACCCTTCTTCCAGACACCATTTTCTCTACTTTCTTCTTGGGGATTATCAAGGATTTTCCCCCACCTTGGACATTTGGGGGCAGAGATCGAGGATTTTTCAGAAAGTTTTTTTTTTCCTCATATTTTACAAGCTCTTCTTCCTCCTGAATTCTTGACCTGTACCATGATGGTTTCTTTGGGGAAGTCTTTTCCATTTTCTAAGAAAAAGGACAATAATACACATTTCAGACGCACAAGCACAAATTTCTGTGTTTCAA
Organism: Polypterus bichir lapradei; assembly: GCA_026402145.1. NCBI lineage: Eukaryota > Metazoa > Chordata > Cladistia > Polypteriformes > Polypteridae > Polypterus > Polypterus bichir. The sequence goes on from JANRMT010062817.1 coordinate 26,520,746, forward strand.
CCAAGATGTGCAAAATCAAGTCAATAACTTAAAGGATTTTTACTTTACCTAATGCCATAATAAGGTACATCTGTCTGCTGATTTTCACTTCACACAGGAAGATATACAATGTGGCACATGAGTTGGCACTGCTGTCTCAAAGCGCAATGAGACCAGATTCAAAATTCAAATCCCACTCCAGTCACCTTCAGTGTCTGCAGGTTGTCTACCCTTATGCCAAAGACAAGTGCTTTAGGTGCTGTTATTTCATTTTATTAGAAAACTGTACAGGAAGCGGCAAAGCATGTCTTTGTGAAGGTAGGGAGAAGACACGGACCACTAGGCTGTGGTAGACCTTGTCTGAGGTGTGGCACTACACAAGTATGTGGCTTGGAATAAATTCCTCACAATCCGTAAGTGTGCTGGATGCCTGCTCAGCTTGAAACAGTAAAAGCCAAAACACTTGATTAACTTATGAACTTTTACTTTGCTAAAATAAATCCCAGTCTGAGTAGCCAGAGGCTAAGGTGGTCTTCTTTCAGACCTGCAAGCCTTTGTTGCTTTATTGATCCTCCCAGGACACCTCACATCACCATGCTGCTCGCCCTGTTCTTATTAGGAATGTATTATTGATTGGTTTGTACATGTTTATTACGTGTTACTAATTTTTACGTGTGACTATTTATATTATATTGTTATTTTGGTGATGTTATGTCATTGGAAGTTTGTAGGTTTGTTTTTCAAAGAAGCCACCATCTGAATGTTTTTCATAGACACAGCCATTTTGTGTTTGTTTTTTCGAGTATCACCATTTTAGAACATTTGATTGCTATGATGCTACATGATCTTTAGGCATATAATGCTGGTGTCATGATGACACCATAGTGAGCATTTGTCAACATCTAATCATAAAGCCTCAACATTGACTAGGCCTATTTAGGAAAAAAAATCTGGTTTTCGACTTTTGTTTCATTTTGACCCTGGTTTTGGTTTTATCCTCTGATCTGGTAAATGATCAAACAAATTGTGTTTCACCTATGCATCCATTTATCTTCCTAACCTGCTTATTCAGGACATGGTTAACTTTGTAAATTTCTATGACTCTTATATTTTGCAATTTTAAAGAATGACCTGTTTTTGTTTTTTTTTTGTATCTAATACTCATTATCACAATCTGAAACACAGGGCACATAGCTTGCCCTAGTCCAGTTCCAATGATTCAGAACACAAGTCTCACTTGAATGGGGGCTCTCTTCAGTTTCTCACTGGACTCGGGAGTTGGAGGCAATGTGTAGGAGCTTTCTGATTCGGCCAGCAGACTCTCCATCGTTTTTCCAGGGGAATGAATTCCAGTGTCACTCTCATCTTGTGGAGATTTAGACGCGTGCATTCGTACGTTGAAGGTTGATCTTCTATAATCCTCAGGTGACTCAGCTACATAAAACAAAATGTGAATTGTAAATCAATGAGACATAGCAAATCAATGTCTGCAACTAGAATGTCCTAATAGGTAACCTTTGGTGGTGGTCTGACTCTACAGTTTGTTGAAAAGCTAAACTCACAGGCCAAAAAAAGATAGACATGTAATGAGACATGAGGTAGTAACAAACTGCTTGGGATGCGGAGAAATGGCCAAACCACTACAGAGAGGTGTCAGTGGCTCACTTTATTGAAGTAGCCACGTTCTGATTTGTCTTCCCTTCTTTGCTTGCCCTTCTATTAAAAGCCACATGGAAGCTCTTTTGTCCATTTTATTCTGAGACAAGGTGGCACAAGAAAATGCTTCACTATTGTAGATCATTAATGTACATACCGTCTGTATACATATGAAATTTAAAAATGAGTTCATGCAATTTAACTCTCATGAAAACAGTCAGAAAAAATGTAATGATTTTAATTTCACAAATTCATCATGACATACATAAAGAATTCAGATGCTTGATTCTGATCACACACTCTAGTGAGCTGATTTGTACCGTTCACCCTCAACCGTAGTGGACTGCAGTGGTCTCTTGTAGGCATCAGTGTATTTAATACACCTCGCCTTCATTTATGTTACATAATCTGTTATTTTGTTGGAAAAATGAGCAGAATGTTTCTCGTAATTTTAATGGACCTTTACAAAGAACCTCATTTTACTTTTTGATGCTTTACACAGAAATTCTTTGTTCATGTTACTTTACAGCTGAGAATATACTTTGTCCACTAATGCTTCAATGTTTGCTTAAGAATTAACAAATAATTAGTTTAAAGTAGAATGTGTAATTAACTCTGCTATGTTGTGAGCCTAAGATACTGCTTAGCTGTGCTATGCTATGTAATTTTATTGATACTCCTATAATGCATATCTAAGTTATTCATGCATGCTGTGCAGTTGACTCCCATGTGTGCCGTCAAAAGCTTAAGCAGCTGATTTTGGAAATGTGATTTTAATTTTATAAACTCTCAAAGAGGGCTTCTTACAACCCCAGTTCAAGTTATAAAAGCACACCATACTATAGCCTCCTGACTATGATCATAGAAACATATAAGCTGTGAAAGTACATTTCGGAGACAACACATTTAATTGTAAAAAGAAAAAAAAAGTTGTGTTGTATCACCACATTATGCACAGTTTAAATTTATAAGATTAGTAAAAAAGATGATTAGAGGGGGAGAAAAAACAAGAAGGGAAAAGCGATGCCAAGACTTCTGCATTTAATTCACGCTTTTGTTTTCAGTAGACTAGATTACTGTAACTCACTCCTCTCAGGACTACCCAAAAAAGACATAAATCATTTGCAACTAGTCCAGAATGCAGCTGCTAGAATCTTAACTAGGAAAAGAAAATCCGAGCACATTTCTCCAGTTTTGATGTCACTACACTGGTTGCCTGTGTCATTCAGGACTGACTTTAATATATTGCTTATGGTTTATAAAGCCTTAAATAATCTCGCTCCATCTAATATATCGGAATGTCTGACACGTTATACAGTATTCCAAATCGTAACCTTAGATCCTCAAATGAGTGTCTCCTTATAATTCCAAAAGCTAAACTTAATAGAAGTGGTGAGGCGGCCTTCTGCTGTTATGCACCTAAAATCTGGAATAGCCTGCCAATAGGAATTCGCCAGGCAAATACAGTGGAGCATTTTAAAACACTGCTGAAAGCACATTACTTTAACATGGCCTTTTTATAACTTCCCTTTAACTTAATCCTGATACTCTGTATGTTCAATTCATCATAATAACTGTTCATAGTGGCTCCAAAATCCGTACTGACCCCTACTCTCTCTTCTGTTTCTTTTTCCGGTTTCTTTGTGGTGGCGGCCTGTGTCTCCACCACCTACTCAAAGCTTCATGAAGCTCCAACATTGATTGACTGAAAGCCAGAAGTCTACGTGACCATCATCATCAAGTCCTTCCATGAAAACCCTAAATACAAAGAGGACTTTTTGATTTATGTTAGGTAGATTGCCCAGAGGGGACTGGGCGGTCTCTTGGTCTGGAATCCCTACAGATTTTATTTTTTTTTTTCTCCAGCCTCTGGAGTTTCTTTTGTTTTTTCTGTCCACCCTGGCCATCGGACCTTACTTATTCTATGTTAATTAATGTTGACTTATGTTTATTTTTTATTGTGTCTTCTATTTTTCTGTTCTTCATTTTGTAAAGCACTTTGAGCTACATTTTTTGTATGAAAATGTGCTATATAAATAAATGTTGTTGTTGTTGTTCTGTGATTTGTTGCTGACACTTAAAGTAATGTAAGAATTGGGCCACCTGGAGAGACTAAACATCTAGCAGTAGTACAAGGTCATACTGGTGTTCACTGCCACATTTTTTCCTTTTGGGCACTATCTATTTGAATAATGTTTAAAGATTAAATTTATTAAAACCTGCTCTCCTGTGTGCACATTTTGCTTTATTATACCACCGAGGGCTGATATTCAAGTTTCTTTCTCAGCTAGTGTAGGTTAATCGGGGTAAAAGAGAGCACACACGTAATAGGAAGGCTACAGTGACAGTCGTACCGGGGTGAAGTCTGAAGGAGCTACTGACAGAAGGTAATTGACTGCAGTCCTGGGCGCAAGTGTATTGCAGCTATGAACTATATATTCTCAAAGGTTAAGTGTATGAATAGGCAAACGAAAGTACCAATAGAGGTGTGTCACATAACCGTGGCTCCACATCAAAAAGAATCTGTGTATTTAAAAAAGGGTTTATGTTTTAAGGAGAGGTATTCCTCAAAAACCTCTCCAAGATAAAACACCTGCTTATGAAATGTATTTTTTGATATGCAATATATATTTAATTTCTACTTATTATTATAATGTTACAATCCATGTATTTCTTTTTAACTATAAATTTTTCATTTTCTTTTGACTATTATGCTGTATCAGTCTGCTCTCTGCCACAAGAAACGTTGGAACAAACCTCTTTGTTTCTAGAAATTTCTGGTGAAAGGGGATGAGGGAAGCTCCTCGTTAGACACATGTGTTTATTGGACTAATACAACATTCTCTTAAAGTAATGGAGAGCATTACCACACCAAGGCATTTGAGTGCCCCACAACTGCTGAGCACCAGACCCTCTGGAGCACCACCACTGCTGACCAGCTCAACCCTGGAACTTTTTAATTGTGGCCCTCAGTTACCTTCCACCCTCCAACCTTTTCTATGCGCTGACAGCACCTGACAAGATAACATCCAGAGCATCTTAACAAACAATGAGAGAAAGCTACAAAGAGAGAGAGCAACAGTCACCCTGTAGATATTCAGTGATGGGACTCCTTGCAGAACCTGATGTGTAGCCTGTATGCTAAAGAATTCCATAATGCAAGCTAAGTACACAATTATTATTTGTGTCATGATTGTTTTTATTGTTACTGTGATTTTGTCACCATAGTATCTCTATTTCACTACTTTTAAGTGGAATGGCCTTTCCATAGTATATTTCCCACCATCAAACTCAATCCATTTGTGGAGCTAATGCTCCCTGTTGGATGCACCATTTCATGTTTTTCTTTAGTCCATTAGAGAGCCTTCCACCCATCTTCAAGCCTTCTTAATCTAGTTAAGACTGAAGCCTTTCGGCCAACTGGGTTTCTTTAATTCTTGGAACAACATTACAGCTGTATTAGAAGTTTATAGAAGTTTCGAGGTAAGGTAGTTACAGTGCTGGTGAGTAGAAACATGTTGTGTGTTGATTAGCGCATGCAATTATGGACTTCACTGTACTTGTACCTATAACAATAATGACCCTATGACTTTCAACCAATTAGATGTAAAGTTAGTCTCTGATATTATTAACCAAGGACTACAAGAAAAAAACACGTAAGGTTCTCTGTTTGAAAAGAAATGAGAGCCTTTTTGTCATCGTCATTAAAGCACATGTTAAATCCTCTAACACTGGAGGAAAAAATATTAAAAAGTAACCAGATTTCTTTACTCTGTTATTGAAGGATGTGAAAATGTGTGCCTTTGTGCATACAATTCTTAATTTGTCATAGCTAAGGCTAAGAATTAAAGGAACAAGCTGGTTAAGTTTGCAGATGATACCGAGATAGGTGGGTTGTCAAATTGTAATCGGGAATCAATAGAGAGGGATTTGGACAGCATACCGGCTTGGGCAGATTTGTGGCAGATGAAATTTAATATCAGGAAATGTAAAGTATTACATGTAGGAAGTAAAAATGTTATGTTTAAATACACAACGGGAGGTCTGAAAATTGAGAGTACACCTTATGAGAAGGACTTAGGATATCAATATCAACTGCCAGACAGTGTTCAGAAGCCATTAAGAAGGCAAACAGAATGTCAGGTTATATAGCGCCCTGATGTGTAGAGTTCAAGTCCAAGGATGCACTGGTGAGGTCTCATCTGGAGTACTGTGTGCAGTTTTGGTCTCCAGGTTACCAAAAGGACACAGATATGCTAGAAAAAGTCCAGAGAAGAGTGAAATTGGCTGATTGCAGGGCTACAGGGGATGAATTATGAAGAAAAATTAAAAGAGCTGAGCCTTTTCAATTTAAAAAAGAAGATTAAGAAGTGGCATGATTGAAGTGTTTAAAATTGTGAAGGGAATTAGTCCAGTGGATGGAGACTATGACTTTAAAATGAGTTCATCAAAAACACGGGGACACATTTGGAAACTTGTTAAGGGTAAATTTCACACGAACATTGGGAAGGATTTTTTTTTTTTCACAGAAAACCATAAAAAACGAATAAGCTACCAAGTAGTTAGGTAGACAGCAGAACTTTAGGTGCTTGCAAAACTAGACTTGATGTTATTTTAGAAGAATGAAGGGACTGGCAAGCTTTGCTGCTGAAAGGCCTCTTTTCATTTAGATTGTTCTAATGTTCCAAGAAAAAAAAGAAAACTCTAAAGCTGATTGGTTGAAGATGTAACTCCAGAAGCAAAAACATTAATGTGATTTCAGAAACAACAGAAACCCCAATGATCCACCAAACCCCTTTTCAGTAACTATGTGAAGGGATGAAAATTAAAAAGTCTCTGTTACCTGTGGGAGCTTTGATAGGTAAAGGTGGATTAGAGATGTAGTCATCTGGGCAGATCAGGTTGTGTTTTCGCAAAAGTTTGCTGTTCACGCACCACCTGAAGGTAGACTCCGCTGAAATTGGCAGAGAGAGAGAGAAAATATTAATATGAGGGAAAAGTCCAATCATCTTTTGGTATACATTTTCATGCTTTAAAGTTTTATAATGATAACACTTTTTGCTTTCTATCCCTTTTTCCAGTTGATCACAAGCATGTAAGTTAAAGCATAAATGAACAGATACCCAGTGATGGACTGGCATTATGCTCAGGATTGATTCCTGTTTTCCATCTAATGCTGCAGATATGTACTTGAAGAAATAAAATACAATATACTATTCATTTGCCTCATATTAATCTTTTTATTTTCTTTAAATCTTTAATGAAAATATTTATAAAACAGAAAAATCTATTATCACTTAACAGTTACAATATACAGTGACAATACAAAGTATGTGAACCCTTTGAAAATAACTGCTTTTATGTATAAATGTGTCTTAAAATATGATCTGACCTTCATCTAAGTTACTGTAATGAACAAACACCATCTGCTTTAACTAATAACACAAATTATTATATTGTTCTTGCAATACATCATTCAAACATTCAGAGGTGTTTGCTAAAAAACATAAGTAAACCCCTATGACTTTAACAAAAACTACCATATATACTCGTGTATAAGTCGGGTCTTGAAACCTAAAAAATCGATCATAAAATCAGACCCCGACTTATACGCCTGTTCAAAAATGCGACACTTAATTATTTTTTTTTAACATCTTCTTGCCTCCTCCAATCTCACATCAGTTTCTCAGATGCATCGAATTTTGTTGCAACAGCACAGTTACCGATTTCTTTCACTACTTCAACAATGTTTAATTTAAAACCAGCTTCATATTTTCTTCTGATCTAACGCTCCATTGTAGATAAGGGATGCTTGATAAAGGTGTATGAGGGTGTGAGACACACAAAACAGGGCAAACGTTGGTTCGGAATAGTTTGGGTATTACCGTGTGGTAACATAGGCACAATTGAGAGAGAGAGAGGTTAGGAGCATGTGCTGATGCCACACCCACATAGAAAAAAAGGCAGTGTGCTCAGTGGTTACTCTTTCAGGTGGGCATTAGCATATCATAATCTCTTGGACCAATAGCGTGAGTTTTCCGCATTCGACTTATACGACCGACATTATAAAATACCAGAAATTATACGATAAAATCAAGTCCCAACTTATCCGTGAGTATATATGGTAATTGGAGTCAGGAGTTCGTAAATCTGTCCAACCAATGAAATGTAATTGGGGGTGTGGTTAAGAGTTACTTTTACCAATGAAAAAAAAATAGTTTGCAATTCACAAAAATCAACTGTTGATATGAAGGATGCCTTGCAAAAAATAGACTTCAGAAAATCTATGATCAGGAATTATTGATTTCCATAGAGCTGTTTAGATATTCGTCAGTCCATACTTAGACAAACTGTGTGTAAATGGAGACAATTTAGCACTGTCGCTGCCCTGCCTAGAAGTTGCTGCCCAACCAAAATGGCTCAGTAAGTGCAACACAGATTGCTCAGTGGGGTGAAAAAGAACCCTAGAGTAATAGCTAAAAGCTTGAAACAATCATTAGAACGGGTTAACATCTCTCATTTCTGCCATTCATAAAACATTGAACAGGCATAGCTTGCATGATAGGACACCAAGGAGGAAGCCACTGCTCTCCAAAAAAGACATCACTACATGTCTGAAGTTTGCCAAAGACCAACTTGACACTCCACAGTACCACTGGGAAAATATTTTGTGGATTGGCAAAACTCGTAAGGTCGAATTGTGCAGGAAGAATATTCAGCAGTACTTATGATGTAAAAGGAACACTGCATACCTGCATGAAAATATCATCCCAATGGTGAAGTACGGTGGAGGCAGCATCATGGTTTGGGGCTGCTTTGCTGATCCTGGGCCTAGAAAGCTTGCTGTCATTCAAATGGAAAATTAAATCCCTAGTTTACCAATGTCAGGGTGGCTGTTCACCTGCTGAAGTTGGGTGATACAACAAGACAAAAGACCCTAAGCCTCAAAGTTTATCTACTACAGAATGGCTTCAGAAAAATAACATAAGCCTGTTGGAGAAGCCAAGTCAGACTCCACACTTTAACCCAATGGAGATACTCTGGAATGACCTCAAGAGAGCTATTCTCGCCAGGCATCCTAAGAATATAGCAGAGCTAAAGCAGTTCTGTAATGAAGGATGCTCCAAAATCTTTTCTGAATGTTGTGCAGGTCTGATCCACAGCTACTAGAGGTTATTGCTGCCAAGAATGACTGATATAACCAAATCCAAGGGTTCACTTGCTTGTTCCACAACAGACTGTGAATACTTGATGGGTGTGTTCAATAAAGACACAGTTATAATTAGTTTGTTATTAGTGTACGCATATTGTGTTTTTCCTTTACTTGTGACTTAGCTGAAGATCAGATCACATCTTATGACAAATGAATGTAGAAAACCAGATCATTCCAAAGGATTCACATACCTTTCCTTTGCCAATGTATATTAATAAAAGGGACTATGTTCTTCTCATTAGAAAAAAAATATAAATTTTTAACAAAAGTTAAAATTCCTTTATGTATCTCTACAGTAAGAGAATATATGTGGGATGGACAAACGTGTATTAGCTTGCACTGCTGATTCCCAGCCCTAGAGTCATGGGTTCAAAAAACAGACTAACCACTGTCTACACACTGACCATGTGGACTATCATTCTAATTTTCCTCCCACAACTTAAACTTGTGTATATGTTGTATGCATCCATATTTGCTGTGTTCATTTTAGGTAATCCACTTTTTCTCTCAAAACGTGGGTATTAGTTGATTGGCAGCTCTAAACTGGCCAGTATGAAGTAACCACAAGTGTGTGAATGAGTGGTCAAATGAAATGACCTATTCCTATTTGTCTGTAATAAAGTTACCATAACCATGCCATTCTTAAACATACTTAGTCTCCTCCACAACAATGGGGTACAGCCTGTCCCAGGGTGAGACGCAGGGCACAGTCAATACCATGCCAATTCATAATTTTCAATTGGTCAGACTTAAAACATTTCTTGGATGTACGGGGAAACCATAATACTCGACACAGATAACGATCGGGGTGGGAAATTGAACCCTATGAACAATAACCACTCTGTTACAGTGGCTCCTAAACTTCAGTCAGTCATTTTCCACCCTACTATATTCTAACCCAGGGTCACGGGAGTCTGCTGGAGCCAATCCCACCCAACACAGGGCGCAAGGCAGGAACAAATCCCAGGCAGGGCACACACACACACCAAGCACACACTAGGGACAATTTAGGATCGCCAATGCAACTAACCTGCATGTCTTTGGACTGTGGGAGGAAACCGGAGCACCTGGGGAGAACATGCAAACTCCACGCAGGGAGGACTAGGGAAGCAAACCCAGGTCTCCTTACTGCGAGGCAGCAATGCTACCTCTGTGCCACCGTGCTGCCCGGCTCCTAAACTTGAAATGTCTTCAATTAAAATTACTAGGAAAAGGGCAATTGATTTAAACGTATAACATTGCCTGGTGACATACTCAAATTAAAGAAACAAACTTAACCTCTACTAGGACAAATCAGTAATCAGGCAGGAAAAAACTCTTTTGTTGTGTCTTTAATTACTCTTCAGCAAAAGCCAAACAGGAAGCATTCATCACAGCAGTCTGTTACAGAATGATCAGAATGGCCAAAATAATAAGGGCAGGGGTTCATTTTATAAACAGCTCAATTTACATAACAGTGCTGATCACATCACCTGACGTTTACTCTGATTGGTTTGTTGGCTTTGTTGGTGTATTACATCAACCTTCTCCTGGTACATCCTTGTCTTTTGTTGTTCACTTGACTTTTATCTTGTTTCCTGGTATGCTTGAACAGGTTTTCTGACATTTATTAACACTTTATGCTATTTATTAAGCTGAATACTTTGTTACCCTAAAATTATTCTCTCACAAAACCCAAACTGCCAAGCTCGGATCTGAACACAACACCTCTGACATCTCACTGGAGGAAGACTTTCTTTCACATAAACACATCCACTAAACCTTTACACCTCTCCCCATAAGAAACCACAAGAAGGAGGAGAATTTAATTTTGTTAAGCATATATTTCTTAATTAGTCATTCATTCAATCAATTGACAGAATAATTAATTAAGTAGGAAATTGAAAAAATGAACACAATATATTTCCCATTATATCTCCATTAAATATCTGGCAATAGACAACTAATATTGCAATGGCATTGGATCAGCCTGGGGGTCACAAGCAGTTCGAGGGGTCATTCCATCATACAAATGAACAACTTTAGTGCTAGCTGCAGAGGAGCCAATAAAAAATGACAAGACTACCACACACACATACTGTATAAATTCCAACAAATGTGACAACAGCGAGCTGTTGTTCTAAGGACCATGAGCTGCCTAAAAGAGCAATGTAAAAAACAAGAATCCATTGGCACTCAGCACCAACAAGCACCACAGTGGTGTCAGGAGTGGGATGAGAAGAAATACAGTCTGACTTAGCAAAGCAGCAATTTCTGTGAAGTCCTGGTCACTTCTGAGGAGTTGCTTGACAGTCTAGTGGCTGAGATCTTGGATTTGGATTACCACTTGAAGGATCAGTACAAGAAGTCAGCTAAAAGGCCGCTACCTCTGTAGGTCCTGTCCGCTTCTCTATCTGCTAAGGTCTATTGACCTGGACATGTGGGCGTCTGTGGAGCTTCAGCCTCATGGATGGGGAAAAGTGTGGCAGATTGAGTTGCCACTGACTTGAAGTGTTCAATGTGAAACAGAAAGGACAAGGCCGATTATAGAGGTGTTACAAAGTATTTATGGAGGGAGAGTTTCAAAGCTGAATCAGGAATGGCATTTGCACATATGTAAGACAGCCAAGAGACAAGTAGTTTGTCTGCCCATATGTGATGGACATATCAGCACACAGAACAGAAGAGATTAATACCCATGTTGCACTACATGATAGCACAGCACTCAACATCCCTGCTGCAGACCATGACATCACAGTACTCAAAATCCCTGCTGATGTGCCCTCATCACAAGCATCATGACCTCAGCATAAGAGAAGAACACTCAGTTGTTATGAAGAGCTTGTCTGCCATTAAAAAGAATTAGAAGTTGTTACTGGGTAACTTGACTTGGATCTAGAACTATGTAACGCTACTGAACAGTTGAATCAACCTGGGGTGAACCACCAACAGAAAGAGCTGGCATTCCAGCCAATGACTGGCTTCAGTGCCAGCTGAAAAAAAGCAAGCCTACCAGAGTTACATACGATTTCCAACTAGTGCAGCAACAGTGAGTATACCTAAAAGAGTGATGTAAAAAGGAAGAATCCATCAACACACGGCACTACAATATTTAACAGACGAATCATTTATGTTGTCTTCACAAGCACTTGTACGATATTAAAGAATTAACCTTAGCTTTGTCCCACCAGTATGTGTCAGCTCACAAAATATCATCACCATATAAGATGTACAAGCTCTGCCATGCATCCTTCCATAGTAATGCTTCTCCATGCCTTAACCTTTAATCAGCTTTATATATGACAAAGTTTGCAAGGCACAGTATTTGCAGTTTTCATCCTGGGAGAATCTAGCCTTAAAATCCTGCATGTATCTGAGTGGACTGCAAAAAGTGAAGTAATTCCCATCAAAAATAAAGAGAGCATCTTTAATATGGTCAATGGCAAATGAGGAATCAAATAATCTAGCATGTGTGGTCTGTTCTGCACCTCCATTCTTTAAGGGATCCATAATCACTGTACATGCAATCACATTAACACTGGATTTAAAAGTAAACAAAATAAAATGAACAATTTGTGACATTAGATTTGTTTCTGCCTGCCAAAGTGTCTCAGTGTTATTTGGAGTATTTTGGCATGTACATCATGACGCGGGTCTTTATTAAGTGTGGGGTTGATTTTCTTCAGTTGTGTATATTCACAAAGGACAATGCTAATGACTTCATACCCAGTGGTAGGGACAGCAGCTCATACATGTCTCCTGCTTCGTCTTTCCTCCTTTGCAGTTCCCTCTCCTCGTCTGCAGCTGCTCGAGCTCGGGCCTGGATGATGTGCTGCTCCAGCATGTCTGCTTCTCCTGTTCTTCTCTTGTACTCTGAATGGATCTGATGGATCAACAGATAAGCCCAGGAACAACTCCAAAGATATACAGTAAGCTTAAACGCAGGTTAAAATGCTTTAATGGATATTGCAAAAATGCATAACTTTAAACTACAATCCCTCCTTCTTAGTAATTTGTGCTATCTTCATGAGTGAATTTTACATTACAGGAGGCCGACTAGACAGAAAATTACAGCTTACAGATTACATCCCAGAATAGCATAAAAAGAATTGCAAGAAAATATTTAAAAGCAATCACTGTTAACTTTATATATAGGGATCCAAACACAACATACAAGCATATATCCTGTAATGCTGTTAGAAAATTGTGCTTTTATGCTAAATACGACTCGTAATATTTATGTTTTATTTTAGTGGGTTTTTATTTTAGAATTAGTTAGATAATGGCTGTTAAACTGTTTGACCAAGAGTATAAAGTGACATTCTGTAATCAAAATAGTCTGTCATTAGATCATTAATATTCATGAGGTAGTTTTCCAAGACTGTCAAATTTTGGAAGTAGATACAATTATGGGATGTGTGCAAAATAGACATAAGCATTCTTGGAAAAATAAGTATAAATTGTTAAAGAGTGTCATTGTTTATTAGAATGTATATGTTTAAGCTTAGATAAGGTGACCAGTGTGTGTGTATGCTTGTAAGAATATGTAAAATGGAGGCTTGAGACTTCAAAATGAACATGTTTCATGTCTAGCCAAAAGTAACTTCCAGACCATGGGAATTTATTGGTTGTCCCAAACCTTGACTGATAGCACTATCTTACGTAAGGCAGGGTTTTTATTATCAAAAGGGTCAGACAAAGGACACTGTAAATGCAAAAGATTTTAAAAAACACATTATTCAGGACAGCATCAGTCTGGAGTATGCATATTGTGTAATCAATTACAGACAGTACAGCATATTTTATTAGGTTGTGAGGTGTATAAACTACAACAAGTTCAATACTGTAATCCCTGGGAATGGGTAATTTCACGTTATAACAATTATTAAGGTACTAGCCATGTGTGCTCAACTACGTTGCGCGTGTTAAAGTTGTCTGTGAAGGGCTCCCTGTTTAAATGCGACTGCCAGTCATGAACTGGGCCCTTCGTCGCACAGCATTATGATTTTTTATAAGGGAAACAAAATTACAAAAAAAAAACCCTTGGACATTGATTCGATAGGAACGGCCTACTCGGAATCACTGTCTGAATCGTAATTATGTGGTGGTGTAGGAGCATTTCTGCTTCTGTCCGTTCACAGTCCGTCTCGTTTTCACGACGCTGTCGTTTCCTCTCACGATGTCTTCTCAACCTTTCTCTAATCACGCAGGTTGCTTTGTGGCAATCCAAAAAGTAAGGCAATATACACGGAGCAATGGTTATAAAAGGGGGACACATAGGTATCCAGGCTCTTTAAAGCATAAATAGGGATCACTTCACTGACATGTGAGCAAGCCACGGTACAACTGTGAGACGCGCAGCACTTGCCGGCTACAACGTAACAATAATAATTTCCAGAACGTGCTGTTACGTTGTCATTCATTTTACCCACTGTCTTTCTTTCATTCATATGTTACGTAGGCACGTACCTTTTAACTTCGGCAATCTCATTCTCTAACCAGAGTAACAACAATGTACTAAACTGGAAGGTGGTCTATGCATGCGTGGAATTCGCAGACAAACAAAGATCAAGATCTCTTTAGTTAATTTAAAGCACAACAATTTGTTTAGTTTGAATGTCTGTGTTTTGAGGTGTGACTGGCGTACTACAGTCTTCACTAGTATAAGCCTGGAGGAGATTCTTAATGCAATGCCTATGTTTTAGCTGTCTCTCTACTGCCATCTACTGCTTCTTCTTCTTCTAATTCATTCGCGGACAAACAAAGATCAAGATCCAAATGAAGATTATATATAGAGATGGAGAGGAGTTTAAATTAATTCAGAGATCCATATTCTGTTATTTAAACACTGTAGGGTTATTAGAAAGCATTTAATTGGAAAATATAGGTATTTCTAGTCATAGTTTTTTTTTTCCATTTCTGCATCACACTCTAGTCCAGCTGATGGCGGTAATGCACCTTAAGTTGGTTTGCCAATTTAAGAAGAACAAGAACAAGAAGAAGAAGAGGAGGGCATCTGTCAAGACTGGAAGGAGAGAGAGAAACAACTGCTAAAGAGAAGACCACTCGGTCAAACTTTGCCACCTACAAACTGCCACTTCGCTCCCAAGTATCACACCTGGTTTAAGAAAACAAAGACTGTAATAACCAAAGCTACAGCCAACTGATATGAAGCTTGTTATGTGACTCTGATCCGAATCGTTTGGGTTGTATGTTTTTATATCTATCATTTAGACCTGCTTTCTCCTTCAAATACATATGAGCAATGATTGAAATAGTTTTGAGCATTGTTCTGCTAAAGTTGTCCTGTTGTTTACTGACATTTAGCAATCACCAATGATTGTTCATGAAACAAACTGTTCATTTAGGTAAAGCCATAGGAAAACCCACAGACACAGGAAGAATATGTAGACTTTATAAAAGCAGTGATCTTTAATGTGGTTGCATAACCACACAAGATCCATTTTGAAGTGTTTTGACTCAAATGACTGCACCATTTCAAGCCAGACTTCTTACTTTACAGCCAAAGTATGGCAAGTGTGCTTATACTAAAGCAGCATATGACATGAGACAACCATGAAAAACAAGTTAAATAAAGTAGATGTTAGTAAGTACCACCAAAATACAAAAAATTAATCTACAAAAAAGAAATTATAATTTAAAAAAATGCTTAAAGTGCAGTGCTGTAGAGCAGATATATAACCCCAAATCAGAAAAATTTGGGATGGAATGGAAAATGCAAATAGAAAAAAAACACAAAAGTCTGGTTGACTTCATTTCATTTCTCCCATTCTTGCATTTCAGGCCAAAAAAAGTTGGGACAGTAAATAATTCACCATTATGTAATGTTGCCATTCCTTCTCACAAACCAAGTGATGAAGCATTTCAAGTATTATTATGTCCCATTCTTCCTGCAAACACGTCTTAAGGTGTGCAACAGGTTGTCGTTGTCACATCTTTCTTATCAAACTTCTCCACACAGCCCCGGGTGTGGTTAAATCTCTCCGAATTTGCACATAGATTATTTTTGTTCTTTTTGGCATTCTTTCCTCTCCAACGTTTTGGGTTTCTTTTCGAAGCACTGCTCTTTCTTCTTCGCTTAGTCACTGACATGTCATCTAGAACGTATATAAAATTTTTAAGAGCTGAGAGCACAGGATGTGTGTCTGCCAAAAGCATTCCAACAACTGAGAAGTTAGATGACTGTGGTCTTGTTTGAAAATTGTTGTAAGTAGGGCATGACTTGACTGTCTTGCAGGACATGAAAGCGTCTCTCTGTCTCTCCTGAAAAGATCACGTTTCGTCGCTGGAAAAAAAGTCTCGTCTCGTCCCAAGTTTTTTTTTTTTTTAATAGAGAGATATAGTCTTAATTGTTTTGACAAATATATTTTTGAGCCAAAATCCTCCTTAAAATAGTTTTATGATTATAATTATCCAGCACCATGACTGGCTGTGTATGAATGAGTGTGAATGTGTGAATCAGTGTGCCTGTGCTGAACTGGGGTCCTCTCCAGGGTTGCTCCATTTGTTGCATGTGATGCTGCCAAGAAATGCTTTAACGGTTCTCACCCTAAACTGGATATGCTGGTTCAGTAAGGGATGAATGATTGTAGAATCTGCACTTGATTAGATTTCAAAAGTGGAAGCTGTAAAATGCTCGGTAATTTAATGAATTGTGTTCCTATAATCTTAAACGTTTAACTCATGTTACTGTACAATTTTATTATATGTGTATGAAAAACATAAGCATTTGTGGCTGTGTCTAAACTTTTGACTGGTAGTGTACATGTGAGGATGTGAAATGCTGAGCTATTTCTTTTGCCATTGGCATGCCCTACCACAGTGTCTATGACAATAACAGACTTATCCAAAATAAGACTAAAATAATAAAGTCATTTAAATAGTAGTTAAAATAATAAAGCCAGTTTAGTTATACATTAAATAGGAGAGTGGCAGTTCATGAGCTCCATCACTGACTGATTGTAAGTTACCTTCTTAAGCTCCTCGACATAATTCATAAGATAGGTGTCCTCTCCTCCCTTTGATTTCTCAAGATTGGCGAGCACGTCCTTCCCGATTACATCGGCAGTGTACAGCTCCTTAAAGATGCAGGCCAACAAATGAGAAATATCCTGGAAAATCCAAACAAATACCAATTAGGAAGACAAGTTTACAAAAGCATGTGTGTTTAAATGAAAAGCAAAGTAATAATAGTATTAAAACACAAAATACTAATCTCCTTTAACTCCCCACCTCAGCCACACAAAACTGACGAACTCTGTGTGTCCTTGCCATGACAAACATAATGAGAAGCCCGTCTATTTCAGGGCACAACACAAAGACAACGTAGGTCCCTAATGCAAATCAGACACAGAAAGAAAAACAACTTTCTATGAAAAGCCCAGTGCACACTACTTTCCATACATTCATTTTCAAAACCTCTTTTACCCTTTGATCAGGAGTGGAGGCTTAGGTGGCTACACCAGAGAGAAGGAGCTTTGCTGGGAAGGCCCTAGAATTTGTGATGGAGTTGCCAGGGGTATTCTCTACCTGGGGTTTAAAGGCCACTACCCTTCAGTATCTCTGGAGCTAAGAGATGGTAGGCGAACTCAAGAAAGGGGTCAGCTGGCAAGGACAGAGTTTGACTAGCATGTGGAAGAAAAGAAGGAGAGGGACACAAAGATTGGAAATGTGAGTAGAGGATTCTCTGAGGTAGTGTGGCAAGTGTATGATCCATTAGCACTTATTGTGTTATCTTGGTTACCCAATAAAAGGTGTAATTTTGCTTGACTTCTCATTAAATGAGAACAAGGAAAGGATCTGATGACATTCAAACAAGTAAACCTGACCTCAGGTGTCACCAGGACATACAGTGTCTTCAGAAATTATTCACAACCCTTCACTTTTCTTCACATTTTGATATATCGCAGCTTTGTACTAAAATTGTTCTTTCATCAAACAACAAGGTCTCACAGTTGGGAAAAGCCTAAGCCATGAGGTCAAAGCCATGCCGAAGCATTGAGTGTTGTTTGATGTGAGGGGGAAAAAAATAATTGAAATTATTTTAGTATAAAGCTGCAACTTAGCAAAATGTGAAAAAAAAGTGAAGGGATCTGAATACTTTCAGAGGGCACTGACATTCATCAATGAGGGACACCAAGTCACCTTTGGAAGTTAAGGGATTGGACACACAGATCTTAGTGTTTCATTATATAGTAGATAATTTCTGTGAATAACTGTAAAGTGTTTTTTTATATTCTTTTTAGAAAGTAAAATAGTTTATAACATACTGTGACATATACTAACATTCTCAAACCTGCTTATTCCCATTAAGGTTTGTGAGGGGCTGCAGCCTATCCCAACAGCATTTGAAACATTCAGGAACAAACTCAGAACAAGATGCCAGTATACTGCTGAGCCCACTAATGCACACACCTACGCTGTGTTAATCTAATATACCTTAAGGATCATCCACATACTGTAGATGTGGGCAGAATGTACAAGCTCCACAAAAACAACAAGCGCATGCAAGATTCAAACCCTGGATGCTGGATACTTGAGACAGCAGTGTTAATCTCTGCTCCACAGAGGTGGCTCCTCTCCTACCAGAACCTTCTTAGTACAGTTGTACAGGAGTCAGGACCTGTTCTGATGGCAATGGACTCAAGGCAGACCATTACAGTAATTAAGGTACATTTGCAATTTACTTCCAGTTCAGACACACCTGAGTTTCTTCTGAGGCAGGACGGTGTCGGTACATGGAGGGCTCCAAAGAGCTGCCTCCGCTGTTTGGAGTAGACTGCTGGAGCATCTGTAAGGGAGACATTACATTCAATTATAACCAAGCCATATAAACACAATCTAAAACATTCACTGGAGAGGTGCAAGGCAAGATCTGACCTGGGATGGGATGTCACTCCAGAGATTAAATTTGATTTATTTTATGCAAAGTTGTAGAATCTCAAATGTAATATGTAAATTTTAAAAGAAAAAAACATTTCAGAAAACTTTGACTGTGAATGGTACATAGCAGGACTGGAATGTCCAGGAAAAATAAGGAGTGCACATTTATGCACACAAAATGTTTTACAAGCTTTTAGTAATGGCTTGCACCTATAGTGGCACAAACTTTCAGATTTGATCTATCAGTCAAAAACATAAATAAAATACTGACTAAATACTTGATGGTAAGTCATTATCCACACTTTTTGTTTGGATTGGCTGTACAGTTTTCTCTGCGCCGATGTGGAAACATGGTGTGTCTGTGATCGCAGTGGTCAACTTTGATCAGTCAGTCTCTCTTGTTCTTTCCTAGCACTAAATACAACCACACCATTCTTGATTCGCAACAAAGGTGTCTAAGAAACTGTGAAAGAGTTAGATAGTTTTCCTCCATGACTGTACCATTTCTAGATATCTGTCTTTCTATCAGCTTTCCAAAACTTAAAGCCTCTGTCTGTTACAAGTCGACTGGCTCACACAGTTACTTTCTCTACAGCTCCTTCCATTCCTGGCAAACTAAAAAGTCTCTAATTCACTGTTTCTTAGACTTATTTTCTATATTTATATCATAAGCAATATCTCTCTATTATATAAAAAAAATCCTGGGACGAGACATTACTTTTTCAGAGAGATATTTTCAAGTCCTGCGAGATGAGACTTTGTGCCGAGAGATTTAACCACACCCGGGCCAGAAATAAAAGACAAAGAGTAGATGACAAAGTTGAACGTCATAAAAAGGTTTAAAAACATTGGTGTGATATACATGCAGAGCAAGTTAAGAGATAATGAAAGTAATAAAATTCGAAAGTCTCAAAAAAATGATAGTAAAGATCGCATTAGAGAAAACAAACGGAAATTATTACTCGGTGAAATAACGGAACAGAGAAAAGAGATCGAATATATTGTTTGGATTTAAACTTTAAGTCGGAGACTTGCAGATCGTCTAATTCATGTTGCCATCAGGGAAAAGTAGTGTTTCTTCCCAATGAGGAGGTGTATCTGCGAGAAATAAAAGATTTGTTGTTTGGTGAAAGTGAAATCCACATACGCGAGCGGCAGAGACGCAAAGTGTTTGGGTTGGCAAGCGAAGCGAGCAGGGAGCAAAGTTTGTGTTTTCAGTGGATTTACATGTTTTAAACATGTGCACATTTTACACTAACATAAAGAAAATCCTTGAATCAGAACAAAACATGACTCAGTAATCTGCTGTGTAAAATTCTAGATTCCTATTGATTTAGAGCAACATTGCCCCTGTAAATGATTTTTTGCATGTCTTTATACATCTGCAGCACAACTGGGAAGGAGTACATCATTTTTAACAGAATATTTTCTTGTATTTCTTTTCACAAAATTATATATTATTAGCCTGCAATATTTTACTGCTAGAAATTGCAACTTTCTGCAATTGAATGTAGGGAAACATTAGAATACATTAAGTACATGAATAAAGCAAATGCAGCAGCTAAAAAACTTCTATTAGGTACTAAGCCTTTTCTAATTAAATAAATGCTATACCAGTGATCTGACCAGCACACAAAAAAGCTTCAGTCTCACAAAATGAAAGCAGAATGGACCCGTGTTAAGTGAACGCCTGTTTACCGTGATTTGATAGACAATGTCCAATCCACTTTTTGGGTGAGATAGAGAGAAGAGAGGAAGATGGCCTCGCACCACAGGAACTAGAGTGTTCTGCTTTCAGTACAGTTGACTCCCCAGGAATACTTCACTAACTGCCAAAAAAATAAAATCAAATAAATATTAAGTTACAGGGAATATACATGACAGAGCTCTACAGTATAATGGAGGGCCAACCATGAAGTGATTTGTGTCTGGAATGGGTCCTTGTCGTTTGGGTCTAAGAAGAGAACCCAGTAGGTTAGTTATTTAGTTTGTCAGACAAATAGGTAGATGAGAGATGAAAGGCAATATTTGGATAGATAGATAGATAGATAGATAGATAGATAGATAGATAGATAGATAGATAGATAGATAGATAGATAGATGGATCAGCTAATTCTATAATTACACCATTTTTAAGGAAGTACTACTAATAGAATAGAGCTGTTATGTCATTACAGTAACTGTGTCTATCAACTTTCATTAACTATTTACAGGAGAATTTTACACTGACTATTTTTAAAATGACCATTACAATATAAATTACATTATTTAAATTAAGAATAAGCAACAACTAAACTGTAGAAAATCTGGTCACACTCAAGCTGGGATTGTTCTTTAATTATCTGATAATTAACATTTAAATAATTACCACCCCGTATCAAAAAGCACAAAAACAGTCTGCCTGCTAAGACTAAGTTTAACAATAATTTATAGATAGTACGATACCCTATGGAATGACCTGGGTTGCCAGCATTTCTGTGTTTTATTGTGCATAAGGAAAAACCCAGACTTCCATTCTACAAAAGAAATGTGGCTCATGAGGTTCTTTTTCCTTCTTTCTATTGCCTAGTTCACAGACATCAGTCTGCGTAGGCTGCTGTCCATGTTTGTTGAACTGGCATTGTGTAGCCCACAACTGATGCTTCTCTGATTGGCATGTGCAATGTGCTTCACTCTCAGCGGATGTCGCCACTGTTCTTTTCCTGTCACTCATGGGACATGCCCACACTGCCAAATTCTGATTATGTTGCAGAGGTAGCCGGCAACTCCAACTTTTACTACAAGAGTGGATATCACAGCACAAGTTCTCAATTGAGACCAAGATCAGGGTTCGAGGCCCAGTGGTTTGCAAGTGTTTGTGTGACAGATGGACAGCCCTTAACATTTTACATATGTTGATAATCTTTTTCTCTAGTGTAATAAAACTTTGAAAAATCAAAGTAAAATACAGATAAAATATATTACTGCCTCTGACATTTTCTCAGTTGATGAAACTAGCTCAATGCACAAATGTTTACAATCCAGTCTTTTCTAAGCCATTCATTAAACTATTAAACTATTATAAAAACACTTAATACAATTCAGGGTGACAGAGGCTGGTCCCCATCCCAGCAGTAGTGGGCACAAAGCAGGAGACAATCTTATAATGGATGCTAAAGTATAGAAAGACAATTTAACGAATTGCATAATATTCAAATAAAACACTGCAGGAGTATACAGTAATTCTCAAAACTAAGAAAAAAATTAAAGAATTAAGGATTTGTTTTTAAAAGTCCACGAATTTTCCAATCAATCAGTGCCAGTAGAGTAATTTCTATGACACAATTTGTCCATTCACTTTCCAGTCCCAAGCCTTCCGGTACAATGTCGTGGAGAGTCCAACCCAACAGGACAGGTACCTGGCAGAAGCTAACCTGTTCAATCTGTCAGGGCACACTTATAAATTAACCTGATAGCACATATTTGATTCATAGCAGAAACTTGTGGGATTGTGGGGTGAACATGACAACTCCTCCTAGAAAGACAGTCTAGTGTAGTGGTTAATCCTTTGGACCTCAAATCCTGAGGCTGTGGGTTCAAATCCCACTGCAAACACTGTGTGACCATGAGAATGTCACTTCACCTGCCTGTACTCAGATTGGAAAAACAACAAGAAACTTAACCAGTTGTATATTTCAGATGTTGTAAATTGCCTCCAATAAAGATGTCAACCTACCAGCAATCTCTTGAATTGGGGTGCAAGTTTTACGAACCACAAGGCCTCTCCTTAAATCTCTGGCTTTGGCAAAGACCTATATGTATTTTATATTTTTGTTCAGAAAAAGAACATTATTATTATACAAATACATCCTGGGCATGGTGAGCCACTGCATTCATTTAAACTATTGAGAGACGATTTTTGCTTTTTAGAGCACTGTTTTATGAAATATTTGACTCCACATTGGATACTTGAATTTAGCACTTCTTCATCCTGACATTTTATTTGACAGGTTTGATGCCCCAGGTTAATTTGTGTGTTCAAATGTGTGCTATGTGTTCAATTTTGCTACAGTAGGTCCACCAGCCCAATGTCACCTTACAATTTAATTAAGCAGCTTCAGACAATAACTGGCTAAACGAGAGACTTCTGTCCCTAGAAAACGAATACGCCACTCTTTTTAAAGCAAAATGCTGCTCGGCTGGTCCACTCCATGGCTGGCAGGGCTGTAACACGACTTCTTACGCGTTACAACCACCTCGGTGTCCAGTTTACTGTCAGCGTTCACTTTCATAAAAGTTCTATGATTGTACCAGCAGGCTGACGTAGGTTTATTTTCATTTCCGTTGTGATTCTGAAAGCTGCTGCCAGCTCGATGTATCCCGAGGACTTAGTGGCTTCCTGTGCCAGGAACTGCTTGCGACACGACGATCAACGCTACACAAAACACTCCTATAGTGACAGGCTGCAGCAGCAGTTTGGAAGTCCGGCACTTCACATTTTTATACCCCACCCCCATAACCCACCTCTTATTCTGCACATCTCAACAAGTTCTACCGAAATATCTCGTGTCGCTCAGTCACGCTTGTTAAGGATGGCCCGAAAATGCATTGCTGTAACACCGTCAGTTAACCGTCAGACTTAATTCTAACTTTCACACGGGCATCGGTCCACGTTTGTTTACAGCGTGCTGCCATGGCGACCAAAGGACGTCTTTTCAAAGACCCGCGTGTGTTAAAGGCGCAGACTATGCGAGTGGTACGCAGAGAGACAGAGTCACAAGGGCTCGGTGTTGTATTCTGGTAATATTATTGGTTTGGTAGTTATATTAAAAATAAAAAGCCTCTGTTGACTTTAGAACTGCTTGGTTGCGATCTGGTTACTATCACTAAGCCTTAGCAAGTTATCATTACGTTAACTTATTGCTGATTTTTGACGGTTTATGCTCATAAGTTTAGACGTTCTGATGAAAATTAAATATGGGATTTATTAAACCTAGCATTTGATCCAGTTAATACATATTATATATTCCTATAAACTACGTAGGTAATCTATATACAGTATTTGGAAATTAACAGTAATACCATCCACACTGTAGCAGTGTTTGTACTTTTCTTTCTTTTCATCAACCTACTTAATCGATCTAGGGGTCTTACAACCGTAACATCGCGTAAATTAAAGGTAGCCAATCCTGGATGGGACACCATTCGGTTCACACCCACGCACCACCTACAATCGACAAATAAAATAATCTGTACCAATCAGGAATGTGTGAAGAAAGCTAGGGTATCAGAATAAAAAAAAAAACATGCATTCACGCCACACAAGCAATGAATTAATGAAGCCAGGTCCCTGGACCTGTGAACAGGGCACCCAGCCAACAAACTGACATTGTGCCAGTGTAGGCCTTGTGTGGGGAGCCAACAAATTGGATTTCGACATCAGGGCAACATTGGGCCAAAACGCTGGCCTGCTGCAAGCAAACAGGCAGGGAGCCCAATTTTGCTCATGAACCTGAAAAAAATTCATACCTTACTAGTCCATCCATCTCTTTTCTATACCCTCCTATACAGCGTTGTTGGGCACTTGGAGCCTACCCCAGTAAGCAATGGGCACAGGCAGTAACCTCTCCTGGAGAAGGCACTAGCTCACCACAGGGTAAACACACACACACCAATGGCCAATTTAGCATCACTTGTCCACCTAACCTGGGCGGCACGGTTGTGCAGTGGGTAGCGCTGCTGCCTCGCAGTTAGGAGACCCTGCGTGGAGTTTGCATGTTCTCCCCATGTCTGTGTGGGTTTCCTCCGGGTGCTCCGGTTTCCTCCCACAGTCCAAAGACATGTTGGCTGGGATTCGCTCCAGCAGGCCCCCGTGACCCTGAAGTTAGGATATAGTGGGTTGGATAATGGATGGATGGATGTCCACCTAACCAGTATGAATTTAGACTGTGGAAGGAAACCAAAGCACCCTGAGGGAAGCAATATGAACACAGAGAAAACATACAAACTCCATACAAGGAGGGCATGGGGTATGAACCACAGTTTTTACCCTTTTTTAATAGTGTTCTAGTATTTTTTTTTATCAATTAAATTACATGTAATTATGAAGATTTACAATTTGTTAATTAATAAGAAAAGGAATAAAACACAATATGTGCCTTTAAACTGTTTATTCTTACAAAACACAAAATGACCTTGCATTAATTGGTACTAGTCCAGCTTTTTATTCATATTGTTATTTATACTTCTGCTACCAAAATCTAAAGCCAACTACAAATGCAAATTCACGGTGTTACTTAATCTGCAGGATTAAAAAGTCAGAAAACCACAGGGTAGTGACTACATCAGCCTGCGTTACCAGACCATCACTGGGCCACTGAGGGACTTACTGAACTTGTAGTGCCAGTGATTAACCCATTTTGGGCCACTAGGGGATCTTTGCTAAGGGGTTCCTTGTAGCAGTCCCCACATTGGGCCAGTACAGTATTGAATTGGGGTTTCCCAAACTCACACTGCCCCACAAACACTACCCATGGCTTGCCCAAATGGTGCCACTGTGTGGATGTTTGCTGTGCAGCAACACTTATCTCCACTCCATTGTGCCACCTTAATACTAAACCAAATATATTTACTAAATTATAAAACATTAGTAAATGAAGTCCGAGGAGGCAAACAGTATTAGTGCTTTTTGGTGCCAGTTTATAATTGTCTACAAATGAACACAGAACACAATGAATCCACAAATGAATACAGAACAATCCCTTCTACAGCAGAGTCTGTTCGAAAGTGTTACCATAGTTTCTTTAGTTTATCTTTTTTGCATATTCTTAAGGCTAATAATGTGATGTATATTGTAACAGTAATTTGAAATAGTCATCTTAAACGTTCCGTGTAAACAGTTAACTAAAATTATACATTTGATTAATAACATAACAGCTTGGAAATCAAAGTATTCTGTCTGTTGTACTTCCTTCTTTAAAAGTGTGTCATCATAGAATAGCTGGTCTATATGCCATCTATCTATCTATCTATCTATCTATCTATCTATCTATCTATCTATC